>JARYHS010008074.1:287405051-287455469 GCA_031002005.1 Vandiemenella viatica
GGACCTTAAAGGGTAAAAATGTCGATTTTTCTAAAATTTGTTTTTTATGTCTTGAGCTATTTATCTCCCTGGATATCTAATCAAAATCCATAAATCAAGTAGGGTTATGAGGATTAATGTCTCAGCTTTGTGACATCATATTTAAGAAAGAATGTTTTTGGAATTCAACCATTAAAGGGAAAAGTATAAATTTTTCTATAATGCATTTTGTGTCACGAGCCATTTATCTCCCTTGATATATAACCGATATAGATAAATGAGGTATCATAGTAAAGATTAAAGTCTCCGCCATAGTCACATTATATTTTAAGAAAGAATTTTTCGTTATTCGACCCTTAAAGGGCATAAATATCAGTATTTCTAAAATGCGTTTTTTGTGTCTCAAGTCATTTACCTCCGTTGACAATTAAACAAAATTGATAAACGAGGTATCATTTAAAAGATTATGTCTTCATAATGTCTTCGGTTCCGTTACCACATTATAAGAAAGAAATTTTAAAAAATTCTGACCTTAGAGGGCAAAAGTATTAATATTTTTACAACGCATTTTTCTGTCATGAGCTATTTATTTCCCTTGATACCTAATCCAAATCAATAAATGACGTATCGATTTAAATATTAATTTATCCACTATCGTCACATCATATTTTAAGAAAAAACTTTCTCCAAATTACACCCTTAAGGGGCAAAAATAACATCATTTCTCAAAACGTTTTTTTTTCCTAGCTTGATAACTAACCGAAATCAATAAATGAGGTATCATTTTAAAGACCAAGGTGGCTGCTTTGATCACACCATATTTAATAAAAGAATTTTTTTGTAATTCGACGCTTAAAGGGCAAAAGTATCAATATTAGTTATGGAACGTGTTGATTTTTTAATTTTTTTTTTTATTCCATTTATCTCCTTCGATACCTAGCTGAAATCGATAAATGACATATCGTTTTAAAAATTAAGGTCTCCAGCCAGGTAAAATCATAAATTAAGAAAAAAATGTTCAGAATTTGGTGCTAAAAGTGTTAGCGCGTATGAGACTGTTCAGAGCCAAGTCCCCAGATTTCAGCAGCGGATATTACAGAGAAGTGAATAAACTTTTTTTTATTCAATAAGTAGTTTTTCGTATATATTTTTTTCTTTTACGGAAACACTGTCGTTTTGCTATACAATTCCAATGTAATCATTTTATTCGCTCAGCAACAAATATCACAGAGATGTTGATATGTTGTGTGCAGTTTATTAAGGTTGGTTTGTTAAGGTCAGTGACACTTTGTCATAAATAAAGTGTGTTTTAAATTTTCCTAACTGTTTCATAATATGTTGTGAGTATTTTGCTGTGAACCTATTACACTAAAAAAAAATTTGCTACAAAACTACGGTTATACTATTCATTATATTACAAGCATTCAACCTCACTATTCGTCGCATTTTATTCGCGAAATTTTCGCACGGGTCGTCTAGTCTGTGGTTATTTTTCAACGTTCTCACTTAAACTATCTTTACCCAGAATAGTTATTCATCGCAAATATTGATTATGTCATTAATATCTAATTATTTTAAATGAAATATGATCGGTACAGGTTCTTCCTTTCTTTGATCCTAGCGTTTGTTCAAAATTAACATTTTGTTTGAAAACAGTAACTTCTTATGTTCTGTAGGGGCACCAATTTCTCCTAAATGTTTTAAAAAACCTAAACCAAGTGCATTTAATGTCTGCATAACTCTTTATTAACGAAATACAATCCATATTTTCGTTTTACAAACGAAAATTTTAAATTTTTTCACGTTTTTTGTGTGAAGTGTGTGAGTCTCAATTTCGGATATTAACGTGATTGTACAACCTACTGGGTATAGGAATGAGTAAGCAGATGTGTAGGATGGTTCAATAAGTTTTGGGAGGAGGTGTAGCGAAGTGCAATTCAGGTCGTTCGGATTAATATGATCATGGTAGTACTAGACTTAATGCAAAGGTAACTAAAACTTCTGGTATGCAGAAGGATAGTTAAATTTTGTGACAACTGATTTTGATGCGTTTAGGTATGTTGTAAGTTACCTTAAAATATCGTCAAACCTTAGCTTGACAACTTTGTCCGGCCTTCTCGTACGTAACGCGTTAAGGATGAAATAATCTCTAGCAAGGCTAATATAGAATATTTGTATTGTTTAATACAAACATTACGCTATACAATTGACTTGGAAACGCGATAATATCACTCCTAAATCCGTTTAGTTTGCTACACAAAACTTTGTCCAATTTCAGCTAACTAAAAACTGGGACTTCGTAGTGGAAGCATAGTTTATATCGTTTTATCGAATCTCCGTGAGTGTCCAGCTGCTTGGGATAATCAGACACAACATTTTCTACCTTTCGGCAACAAGCTCTGGCGTCAGAATTAAGTAAACAGTAACTTGAGACATATCATGTGTTATTAGACTTCATCTAGTAATCTTGTCTCAATGGATTGGATGCCTACGTTCAAATAACTGTCTCCACCGGAAAAATGTACACGCCATTAATCTGATTTTTATCTCCGACAAAGTTTTGATTTGTTATTGATAAATATGCCACGATGCTCCGTAGCTGGGAATCTTCGAAAAATTGTAGGTCTTTTTCAAACTGGAAACTTACAGGGTTAGATTAAACCGCAACAGAGGCAAAATGTGTGGTGAATCGAGACAGTTTGTTAGTGGCCGAACAATGCTTCTACGTCTGTGGGTCCAACGATATCATACCAATTCATGTTTTACCTTCTTATGTCCATCTTGGCATCAGCGAACACTAAATCACAAAACTACGTTGGAAAAATCTGCGTTCTCGCATCTCTTGTTTGTTCCCCATTTATGAAGATCTAAAGATTAGGCTCACGCTGCTGTCGTAGGAAATTCCTTCACACTTAGAGCGCGGTTTATCACAAATTGCCTTGTCTTTCTAGCGTCCTTCGTTGTAAAAAGTTTGTCTAAAACTGTGTTCTTTATCAATTTTGTTTAAAAATGACATAACGTATTGGAAACACCGAATGAGTAGTTACTTGAAACTTAAGTTCCAGTTTCTTATCACGACTGGGGCCACCATTTGATGGAACGGTCCAGGACGATTCACAAAAGCAGTTTTGTTCTTAGGAATAGACGTTTCTGGTTTATGAAACAGCAAGTGGCTTTATTATTATTATTACTCCGCGATTCACTAAAAGTGTGTGGCGGAGGATGCATTGCACCTATCGAAAAGGGTTATGGTTTGGATGGGTTATAAGGGATATGGCAGGAGGCGCCCATGGGCTATTGTGAGGAACCATCCCCGCATTCGCGTGGAGTGATCCGGGAAAACCATGGAAAACCCAGATCAGGATGGCTGGAGTGCTTTATCGAAAGCTACTCCTATCGGATTTTAAGTTTACTCGCCCGTTAAATCCTTTCTATTCCATTCCCTAATCACTCGTGGGAAATATGAGTACAGAAATGAATCGGTTCTGGCCCTGATTTCTCTTATCTTATTTTCGCGGTCATTTCGAGATATAAATGTTGCTGGTAGCAATATTTGCTGGCTGTCATTCCGAAATACGTCTGTCGTGAATTTTTCATTTAGCTTCCGTCGAGAGCAACGCCTTCGGTGTTCCAGGTCATCCCAACCTAACTCCTTCAACATCGCACTTACGCTTTCCCTCCAACTATATATACCTGTCACTAATCGGGCGGCTCTCCTTTGGACCTTCTCTAAAGCCTCCATTAACCCCTTTTGATGGGGACCCCATACAGAACAACAATACTCTAAGTGAGGTTCTTTAGTCTATACTCTGTGAAACATTTGTAGGTTCCATTGTCATTAGTAACCAGGGTTTTTTCTGAAGACAATATTCGTCAAATCAACTTGATACCAACCAAGGAACCGTACAGATTTGGCGCAGACAGAACTCGTTGCTAATTATCATGCCAATATAACTATCGACGGCTTAAAGAATCCTTTAAACAATTTAATAACATTAGATTTGGAAAAAAAAAACACATTTCGTCAATGCACATAACTAATAAATTTTACTTTCCATCGAAAATCCAGGGACTGCAGTAATGAATGATTCGAAACTCAGTTTTCTTATTGTTACCATGCCCTCAATATGTTAAAAAGATTATATTATTATGAACAATAAAAGCTTATGTTAAATTCAGCACTATACAGTTATTATAATTCTTTCTTCAATCTGTGAATTGCAGACTCAATCCCACAACATTAGCAATATTTGAAAAACCAGCCCATAAACTGTAAGTTAACCCCGCAGTACGAGACAACCCGTTCTCAAGTAATACAAAAAAGTTTGTTGAACGTAACTGGTAACATCAATTATAAGGAAACAAATATTCGCTTGATACCTTCTGCAAGGAAGTTATTACAGCTTATCAGCCGATCCTGTGGATAGCCACTATAATGCACTATCACTATGGAGCTCTCCTCTATATCCACCCAGTAACATTACTAATTTTATATTTTGTTGCTCATATCTTTATCGATGTACAGTACACAATCTAATAGTCGGGTGGATACTCCTGTAGGAGGTATACTACGCCCTATTTCATAGGTATGACGAATCCTTTCCCCTGTCTAAGTAGTGTTTTATCCGTTGGTGAGTGTTATTTAGTGTACTGTGTTGTGCATACGAAGTTTAATTTAATTTAATAGCGGTGGAGCACGCGCTCCGGCGGCAATTCACTTAGTCATCTAATTACCCATTTTTTATTTTCTTTCTTTTTATCTTACATAATTTGAATTTTAAATCTTCCTCCATCTACTTTTTTGATTTTTATAAATTTTAATTTTAAATTTTTCATCGTTTTTGGTAAAATATTCATCACTTCAATTGGTAATTTTTTTCAATCCCTGACATCCTTACCAAAAAAAAATCCCACTCCCTTATACAAAAATCGAGTGCACGCTTGTGGTGTTTTTCATCCGTGTACCTAATAAACTTACTCTTTTTTACATTTATCCTCATTCCATGCTGACCTACCCATTTAGATAGTCTATACAGGTCACCCTGCGGTTGTTCAGTCTTCTCTTGTTTTGATCCTATTTTATATCATTATGCCATCTGCAAACAACCTAAATTCTAACAGTAAACCATCAACACAGTCATTCATGAGAATAATGGACAGCAACCCTGTGGTACTCCCGTATTTAGTTACACTTCTTTTGATAGTGTATTCTCTACTCTAACACTTTGCTTTCTGGCTTTTTAGAGTTTCCCTATCCAGCAAGTAAGTTTTTCATGAAGAAGGTAGAACCAGTTGTCGACTTATTCAAACATAATCTTCCGAAAAAGAACAAGGAGGCTACCAATACGATGTTAAAATTACCATTACCAATGTTGCATGCCATCAATTCATACGGGGGCTTCCATTAATTACGTGAGGTGAAATAGGAGGGGGGGATATCCGGCGAAATCTCACCAAGGGGGAGGGGGGTCAGCGGAAATCTCACGTGAGGTTTCGGAAATTTTTGCTGGACTGTAGAGCTAAAAAAAAAGAGTCTACAATTTTAGGGGGAGTCTCACCAGAGGGGAGGGAGTCCAGAAAACCGGAAAAACACCTCACGTAATTTATGGAGGCTCCCTATAATCCAGGAGAAGTATGGGTTTAACCCAATTGCTCGGTACACAATCCGGTGTAATGGAATTGTGCACCACCACCTCTCTTACACTGCTGGCCAAATCCAGACTGGTAAGAAAAATTTCTGCACCTGGGGCTTGAAGCAGCTAACCCCGAGTCGAGAGCTGAAGAACATCTCAATGGCTTAGCTACCTCAGCCAAGGAGACAGATTAATTGTAATTGAACTACTTAAGGAAGGAGGTAACAATTAAGACATCACTAAGTGGCCTGATCAGCACAATATTATTACCAGGAATGTCAAGCCGATGTGCTGTACTGCTAGTAGCGACCGCCAGGAAGCGGGAGCTAGTCAGCACATCTGCAGGCAATACTCAAGTGCCCCAACAAAAAGCCGCCTCCCGCCCTGTCTCGGTATCGACTTCTTTACTACAGGCCGAAACGCGAGCCATTTCACGTGCGGGGGAAGCGTCTCTTCTTCTCCTGCCTGCACGCGGGCCCTCGTCAAGTGTGCACATGTGGTCTGTGTGACTTCACTTCTTTTCTTGTTTCTCGCGCCACGCAAAGTGGAAACATCACCGACAGAATGGCGGGATTATTACAGCACGCAGTCACCCATAATCACGAAAATGTCAAGAAAACCTCGCGTATAGTTTAAAACTTGCTGACGTACCTTTCTTGTTAGTCCTTGGAGCATCTGCAGAAAACGATATTGTGTTTAGCAGATTCTGCGTTTGTTCTAAAACCAAGAAACTGTTGAAAATTTCTTTATGATATATTAATTAAAATTACTTACAATACCAACTTGAGCACTTAGTATTATTATAAGAAACAGAAGTAGCCCATATTTTTAGAAGTATCTGAGACATTTTCTTTTGTATACCAGAAGCACTATTTAGTTTACGCTTTGAGTTTTAGTACTTTAATAATATTCACACTTTCGCCGAAGCCTTTGCGGCTAAACATTATTTTTTGTGATATTAGAAATTGACTTCACTGCTCGAAAAGAACAGTAAAATACTTTTAAAGTTTTCCGATCAATACTGTTCAGTATTTATTTGAATCTTAACTGACGCGAATCTGCTATTTCAACGATCTCCGCTAATGTATCAAAATATATACATTCTGTTATGGTATAAGTACAAATTAATTTAAAACTTTTCTTTTTACCCACCCAAATCTTCGCATCTGAAATCAGTTTAATTAACGATCATTTTCCTGGCGTCTTTAGTAAATTCATTTTCAGCCCCGTCAGACCAACAAAGTGCCGTTGCCTTTTCGCTCTCGTCGCTGTAGTTAGAGCTTTGCTGTCATGTACTGGCGTTGCACGATTCGTATTCAGTGTGTAGCACGTGGCGGGCGAGTGTGTGGTAACGAGGAGACGCCGTGTTCATTAAGCGCGAGCACGGAGGCCTCGTCACCACACAGCGCCTGGTGGGCCAGGCCACTCATAGTAACAGGAAGGACCTCACGCCAGACCAAGGATGTCGTTATTCCGCCTGAGTCCTGGTACTGCAAATGAAACACATACCTTCAAAAACTTGCGATGTCTCCAGAGAATTAGTTGTCTGGGAAACGTTTTACACTAGCAAGCGGAAATCAAATTTTATGCTTTCCTTAAGTCAATCCAGGTGAATGCAGAGATGGTTCCTTCAAAAGTGCAGGCCGAATACCTTCCCGTTCCTTATCCACACTCATTTACCCCATCTAGTGATTTCGACGTCAACGAGGCAACAAAACATAGTTAAATATATATATATATATATATATATATATATATATATATATATATACATGTCAACGCGATGTTTAACAAACAAGCAGAGGCTAATGATAGCTTGCATCTTCAATATTTTCCAACGAATAATTTCTTCTTGTCATCAGAATTAACCTTTACAACTGCCTGCTGAAAGACGTCATTCAAAATTTTTATCCTCTTTCCCCGCTAGCAGTCTTTCAAGACAGACTATAAGCTGTAATTTACATTAAATCAGATAAACCACGATGTATCCTTGTGCTAGAAGTTACAGTGTTACACTATAGGGATTGCGTATAATTCACTTTTTGAAGAGTGTTTTTTTTTCCTTACGCTAATGATATTCTTTGCTTTAATAACAACTAAAGGCTTTCAACGTAAATGTGTTTCATGCAACTTGTGGAAATGTGTTTCTGGTACAATTAAAAATGTTTTTCCATTTGTTTTGAATTTGTGTAGCACTTTTATTTCATCGTTGACATAGATGTCATTGGAGGCGCTAGAGGATTGGGGGCAACAAAGGAAATTCGGTCATGTCCTCTTGAAGGAACCATCCCAGATTTCTCTTGGAGTGAATTCGAAAAAATATGGAAAACCGAAACATGGATGGCAGGACGGGTAATTGAACCCGCGCCCTAGCATATAACAGGCTGGAGCAAAACAATGGTAGAGTTCCGTCTGTTTTTCAATCACCTTTTTGGCTGCAATCAGAGTGACAAATAATTTTTACGGTATTACTTTGTTTATATGGCACACGCCAGGAAGTTCGATATGGCGGATTTCAGATTGAAATGTAGGTCCTGTAATGTGCGGTAAATCGAAACTTTCACTTAGGCGGACATTCAAAATTTCGGTGCCTCTCCATCGATAATGACTTACGAATTTGGCTTTCATATTAAAGTACTAAGGCGTAACAAAGCTATTACAGACTCGTGACAGCAAAAAATGTACTTCTTTCTTACGATACGTACTGTGAGAATAACGACAATCAGAATCAATCATGACAGCCATGTGGTCCTCACTATAAAGATGCCTGAAGTCCTTAGTGTTCCATACAATACATTGGAGGGTTGCCTCGTTCTTGTTTGGCAGTCAGTAGATCAAAGTCTAGAAGATGCAAGGTAGCTTTAAACTAAGAAACAAGATCTGTATCGCCATTGTTACCTGTGCTAGTAGCCTAATGTTTTAAGGCACATGCCAGGGGGTCGAAGGGTCCCAATTTCGAATACGAGTGTCTCCCGGAATTTCAGCTTGCCTTAAAACTGGTTTCTTACTGAGACAAAGCTTTGTTTTGTCACTGTGAAATACGTTGGGAGCTCCATGATTCCGATTCCACGTCAAAATAAAAACGAGAAATAAATGCATATGCGATTTTTGACCCTGAATAATTGTACGGCCGCTGAATGACAGAGTTTCGATCTGCTAAGCCATTGTACCTGGACCTACAGTTTGACATGAAACCCGAAACTGGGTTCGTTGTAGTGTAGCTCATATAAGCAAAGAAATACCTATAAAAATTTCCAGGCCCTACCACGATTCGAACCTGCGATCCTGAGTTTAAAATGCAATCTAAAAGCAGATGCTCTAACACTAATCAAGGTATCTTCGATTTTTGTTTAGAGCAAAACATTTTCTGGTAGATCTGTATTCACGGAAAAGAAAGAATTTGTAAATTTAGTATTGTTTATAATGGATGTTAACTTGAGACACCTCTTTAATACCTTTCGCCATGTAATTTTAATACTTTCCCTCAATATAGTATGTACATGTTCCTGAAAAAAACATATGTATGTTATATTTTGCTTGGTCAGAATCGAAAAGATGGAATGAAGGAGGTATTACTAGGTAAACTGCCATAAATATATTAAAGTGTTTTTTTTAATATTTATTTATTAAGGGCTTTAAGGATCGTCAACGATGAGATCAAAAGAACCGGGGGGGGGGGGGACTGTGGCAAGTAAGTGACCATGATATTTATGAAACAACCAATACAACAATCGCCCGAAATGAATTAAGAAACCATGGAAAATCGGAATGAAAATATGGATAACCAGACAAGGAATCGAAGTCTTGTCCTCTCTCGGTCAGCGCCAGGTTCCAGTCCTAATTACGCACTCAACTGGTTAGGTGTGGACAGTTGCAGATAAGTGTTAAACTTCAGTATTCTCATAATGAAATTTATTACATGTAGAAAGAGGCGCTAGCGCTTTAAGAAAAGATCTACAACGAAAATGATGTATTTCTTATGACATGGAACAGGGCGCTTGGGTAGGAGCAGAAATAGGAATAGTAATTGAAAGTGACAAACCGAGAAGGTAGAGTCAGAAAATTTGGAAACGAAAGAATGGCCAACGTTTTTCATTTTGAGCACACAAAACTATTTTTCTGGTTATTGCAACTTACTCTGTGCGGTCAGAAGCGGAACGGACATCTTCGACAAATGACTCCAGCAGTTCCAATCTTTCACCGCTTGCCATAACTCCTTTGAGCGAGGCAGCCACTTATAACTCCCGCGCTACTGCTCAAAGGAACCCCGACGTTGATGCTTTGTAGGACTCCACACTCGCCCAGTTTTGCACGCCTCGTGACAGGAAAGCACACGGGAGCCGACAAATAGGCCACTCGAGAGAGCGGATTCCACTGATCGGAGGGACCTCAATGGGACCACCAGAGATGGTCTTTCGCCTATTGGAGCGATGGCTCGTACACAAACGGACTTGAAGAGCCGGCCACTCGAGCTCGATTCAGTTTTGGCCGAATAAGCAAATCGGGGGTCGGGCGTGACGGCGGAGCGATTAGACGGCGGTTAGCGGCCAGCTGAGGCGGGCTCCACGCGTGTCGAACCGACGAGTGATCGTCACGCCCCAGCTGCACCCAGCTGCCGGCAACAAAGGCGGCGACATCACAAAGAGCTGGCTACTTGTGGCGTCTTCCAGCAGGAAGAACGGCGGCCTGGCTACTGGCGGAGAAGAGAACAGCAAGTGGACACTGTTCAGTCACTGCAGGCAACACCGTTCGGTATGAACTGTTTTACGTCCAATGTTTACATCTGAATTACCCAGTCTAACTTGACAGTTCAGCTTTAGGCAGATGTTTCCACCAATTTAGTCCCACTTGCAATTAGGACTGTTGATAATATTTCGAAGTATCGATATTATTTGACCAAAATATCGATATTTATGAGTGATATTTTTTAGGACGATATTTCGATATTGAAATCTGGATATCGGATTCGATATTTTAAAAAATAAATTATCATTTTTCGATTGCTCTGAATGACACTATGTCCCTCAAATTTCTGTTACACATAGAGATCAGAAAGATTAAGTAAATCTTACTATGTTACAATAATTAATTTGGAAGTTATTGGTACCAAGTCTACTCAGATGATGACAACAGAGTAGGTAAGGCATCGCTCACCCAGCACGAATCGAAAGCGAGCCCATTGTTTGAAATGAGCGTGTAGATTGTCCAGGGTAGTCCAACTTGAAACTAGTGTGTTAGCAGGAATACTGGGAAGTGTAAATAACAAATAGTTTCTCATTCGAGACCAAGAAAAATAAGACCACTCAGAATAAACTATCAACATACGAAACTAAATGAAATTCCACAAAAAATCATGTGAAAAAAAGTTATGTAACTAGGCCATAATGCATGCTATCATAGCTAAACTTCTACCTAAATAAATGCCTCAACTGTATTACTTATCAATCTTAAAAACACAAAAGATTTTCCTGGAACCTCTTTCGAGTTTTATAACTTTTATTAATTTTTATGAAACTTGTGAGACGCAAATTTTTTTAAAAAAATCAACAATCATCATCACCCAAAGAAATCATTCGAAAGTGAAAACCTGATTAAGAACAAAATCACACGTCTATTTGTCAGTGTCGTGTTCCTCTTTAACAGATTTTTTGGGACTAACTTCTAAAAAAACATTTTTAAACCATAATATTTTAGATATAGCAAAAAGTACGTAGGAGGCATCTAGATAAAATGATTATCCGTTGAAAGGTCAATAAATTTATAATACCCAAAATTTCCATTCTGCCGTAGAATGTACTGTACCTAGTTTAAGATATGCAGGAGTAAACTAGACTTCCTGAGATACATTTTGAAAGAGCGCAGCAAAGAAGTTTACTATAAATCTATTATAACGTCAGTATTCAAAAAGTGTAACCGAAAACACGAGTTTTTTATGGTCCGATACGTGTTTATTGTATGTAGATCTTACATGAAATTTATATCAGTTCTGTAATAAGTTTGTTAATGAAACATCTCTTGCCTCATTTCCATTAAAAAAAAAATCTATTTCTATGGGGTGAGAAGTTGATCGCTAGGAATTTCTACCAATCATCTCTTTATGAAAACAGGGAGTGTAGGGTAATTATAGGAATAATTATAAGCCTTTGGGTTGTAATGTGGATGGTGAAATCTCCAGTAAAGTTACGTACTGTACGAGCACTTATTTTGATAATTTTAATAAAGATCTTTCAGATAAGCGTAATAATAGCTGAAAATTCATTGCTGAAGATGCAATATTGTCTGAAGGGTATATGATAACACCTTATACCTGTTATTTTAAACTCAATGTTTGCAAGTTTGATACAACAGATTTCATTTTGAGGATAATGCTGTTAAACGGTGCTATGGAACCAGAGAGAGCAGTACTAGCTCTGGTGAAGTAGAACCTTTGGCTGGGCGACAGAGATGTAACGCACTTTGAACTCCAGTCAGATGCAGATAACAAAAAGATCTAGTAGAGCAATGATTTGTTGCATTACGGTGTAAGGATAAAATAGTATTTATTGGTTTATAAGTTGAAATAGCCAAAGGAATTATTTGATCTCAAATGTGAATTACTGAGTAGACAACTACAGTAAAATAAAAGAAGTTTTAATTTGTAATGCAAGTTGGATTTTCTTGTATTAATGTAACTAATACAGGGCGTTCGCCGGAAAACGCTACCCTCCCAGTCTGTTGCCGTCGGCAACTTGCTCGGTCAGTGGAGCCAGCAGTTTCCGCCACACGGCACCGTGAATCACCGCACTGTTTAACACCTCCGCTGCCCCAACAGTGCAGTGACGCAGTATATTGGGACCCTTACATTGTTAAGAACGGTTTCTTTGCATTGTAGCTAGTTTGTGACTTCAGTCTCTAATTAATCAGTGTTGTGAATAAACGTTTCTTCGCGGTTTGGCTGGTTTGGGGCTTCATACTCTTACTAATCTGTACCGTGTTTGAGTGTGAGTAAAATTATGGTACGTTACAGTTTGCAACAAAGAATATTTCTCTACGATCCATATGTGAAGAAGAAGTCGTTTAAAAAGTGTCGCAGTAAATTTCGTCGCGAATTTCCTGGCGCTTTACTGCCAGCTAAATCAACAATTCTGCGTCTGGTTAAAAAAGTAAGAGAAACGGGTTCATTTTTTAACAAAAAGAGACTGTCGGTCAACCGTATTCTCACAGAGAAGAAAATTGACGATATCGCTTTTCGACTAGAACAGTCACCCAAAAAATCATTAAGGCAGTTAGGGCAGCGTGTGTCTCGAAAAATGTTCAGAAGATGTGAAATGTGCATTACACAAGAGGGTCAACACTTCCAGCATCTTTTATAAGGTAAGCTAATGAATTACGTCACATTTAAATGCTTAGCACATACAAGTTTATGAAGTTTATGAAGCGTAATTATTATGAAATAGTCCGCGGCCGACGGTCGAACAATGCCGGAAGATGAGCGCTCGCTCGCCGGGAGCAGTTTCTTCCTTGTAGCGCTAACAGTGGGTTGCGTTTCCCGGCGAACGCCCTGTATTAAAGTTACAAGGTAATATTAGATACAAAAAATAATCGATTCATCTGGTAATATGATGGTCCTATTTCACCGTGACGTAAAGAACGATAAATCCCCTTAGTTATAATAATAAGTATGAAGTAATGCTAATAACCAACAAAAAAACGGCAGTTGAATATCAATATTATGGACTTCATTATTTCTGACAAATAATTCTGCTAAATATGACGAGTAGCATTTCAATAAACGCTAAATATTCTTCCATGCTAAGTCGTTTATAATCTGCATATGATAAGAGTTTATGGCTCCTGTCGATTCGCGCGTGATTCCCGGAGATATATATCCATATTTCCATTTCAGTCTAATGAAATACTCGGCTTCATCACATATAGAGTTCGGCTAGTCCAGGACGTAGTTATGCACTGTTTCGAAAATAAAAAGAAGATGTAGCGCTGGTGCCTGAGAATAGCATAAGTGAGAATATAGAAACAGTTCAAAGAAGGATTTTAATTTAATTTAATTTGCAATGGAGCACACGCTCCGGTGGCAATTTCCCTACACACCCAACTTCCCCCTATCCTACACTCACCTACATTTGCCCTCTACAAATTTTACCTTTAAATTCTTTTAACGTTTTCGGTAGGTTATTCATCATTTCCCTTGGTAACTCATTCCAATCCCTGACACCCTTACCTAAAAAAGAGAATCTTCCCACACCCTTGTGCCTGAAATCGAGTGCCAGCTTGTGGTCATGGTCATCTTTTCCCTTCCATGAACTACTTTTCATACCTACTGCAATATCTTTCCATGCCTCATCGCCAGTATACGCCCTGTACACTCCCATGACCCTCCTCATCCTCCTCCTGTCTTGCAATGAATCCCATTCCAGCTCCTTTATCATATCTGTCACTGATTGCATTCTGCGATAATTTCCAGAAACAAATCTAGCAGCCCTTCTTTGCACCTTCTCCAACTCCTGTATTTGATACTCAAAATGTGGGTCCCATACTACACTACCATATTTGAGCAATGGTCTTACCAAAGTTTTTTAACCCAATTCCTTTACTTCTCTCGTGCATCCCCTCATCACTCTCTCCAACAAGTGCAGAATTTTGAAACCTTTTCCTACCACCTGTCCAATGTGTCCTGCCCAGTTAAGCTTGTTATCAAATGTAATGCCAAGATATTTATATTTCAAGTCTTCAGCAAGCAATTCTTTCCCCACCTTATATTCATAATTAACCTTTTGTTTTTTTATTTGTGTATCTAATTAGCTGACTCTTCTTTGTATTTATCTTCATCCCATGTTTACCAACTCAACTAGATATCCTGTCCAGATCACCCTGCAACTGTTTACAGTCCTCTATCGTTTTGATCCTTTTATACAGCATTATTTCATCTGCAAACAATCTAATTTCAGATAGTAAACAATCAACACAATTATTCATTAGAATAATGAATAGCAATGGTCCCAATACGCTACCCTGCGGCATTCCCATTTTTACTTCCACTTCCCTTGATACCGCATTTCCCACCCTAACTTTCTGTTTTCTACCTTTTAAAAATTCTTCTACCCAGCAAATCACTTTCTCATCCACTCCAATAGTTTTTACCTTATTTACTACCATTTTGTGGCTTACTCTGTCAAACGCCTTTGAAAGACCTAGTGCTACATTATCAATTTGGCCTTCCTTGTCCATTTCATCTGAAATATCTTGCATATATCCCACCAACTGAGATTCGCATGAATATCCTTGCCTGAACAGGATCGCTGGTTTAAGACTGACAGCATCATCATATGAAAATATCACGAGTTTGCGATAATTATGCTAGATAACTTAAGTAATTTTATGAACTATAAGACATTCTTCCCTGTGAACTTAGTTGATTGTCATTGATCCTCCACTTTCGATTCGTTGTACAATCCAACACTACAAACGATGATCTACATAGATCGTAAAGGCAGAAAAGTTAAGATCAGGGAAACAAGAAATCATATACACGATTCTTTTTCCAAATACTCTTTTCTTCAGTGCTAGAAGCGATAAAAGATAGTGGAAGAATCTGTAAGAGTGATCAGTAAGGTACGCTCTACCACTGAGAGTGTTTATAAATGCAGACTCTATCTGTATCCATTGCCTTCTAAATCTTATGTCATTCTTTCTACCATCACTTTTCTCTAACTTCTCCGCTCAGTGACTGCTCACAATATCCCTGTGTCTTATCTACGGCTATCCTGGCAGTCTATGATTACATAACTGCATTTTGTACATTTATTCATATATTCTCGCAACACCAGTTGTTTGAATATGCGGCTACCACTTAATTATACGCATGGCTACTCCAGCTCGCAAGCTGCGAACTTTGACCTAGGCTATTGCATTTTGATTCTCCATTCTTCATTTTTTCTACATACTTACACTGATTAAGTGTAAAAGTCAGTTGAGTCATAATTCGCAGTGTTATCTACAGAGGCTGGACAAAATAATATGAACAACATGCGATAGAGTACAGGTTGTTGCATGTAGGAACCAGTACCTTCGTGTGGATACTGCGATGCGCATGTACGGCATAGTTGAGGTGGCAGGTCTTGTAGGTTATGGTCAGTGTATTTATTATACGCTTTGATCTGTGATGGTTATAACAAGCGATCGGTGAAATGTGTGATCTCTGAGACTTCGATAGAGGGCAAATTATTGAAGCTCGGTTAGCTGGAGTGTATGTGAGAAAAACAACTGAAATGTTTAACGTCTCAAGAGTGACAGTTTCCACGGTAATGACAGCATGCACAAAACAGGGTATAACATCGTCAGCGAAGAGGAATAGTGGACGAAAACCAAAGTTAACCGACAGAGACCAACGAACATTAAAAAGGATTGTGGCCAAACAACACAAAACCACCGCTGCAAAAGTGACAGCAGAACGCAACACATACCTGAGTAATACTGTTTCGACAAAAAAGGTACGGCGGAGGCTACACAAAGCTCGCATTCATGGGAGGGCTGCAATTGCAAAACCTCTTATAATGGCAACCAACGCTAAGCTGCGAAACAAGTGGTGCCACGATCATAAAAACTGGACACTTAATAATTGGAAGAATGTGGTATCGTCCAATGAATCATCGTTCACATTGTTTCCAACTAACGGCCTGGTTTATGTATGGAGGACCCCAAAAGAAGCCTACGATCCGGACTGCCAGCGTCCTACAGTCAAGCAAGGGGGAGGTTCCGTTATGATTTGGGTGGCTATATCGAGGTATTCAGCTAGTCCTCTCATTCACATCATTGGCCGGATGACTGCGAATGAATATCTCGACATCCTCTATGATGAAGTACCTACTACGACTAGCATACTGCTGCCAAACACTGCCATCTTCCAAAATGATAATGCACCCATACACAAAGCCAAAAAGATTCTGTCCTGTTTCGAGGACCGTCAGAATGTCATCAAACATCTTCCCTGCCCAGCACAATCGCCAGACCTCAATATAATTTAACAGTTGTGGGGAGTTTTGCAGCAGAGAATAAGGATCACATTTCCACCTCCAACATCACTGAAGCAACTGGCGAAAGTTTTTGTATAAGAATGGGACAACATTCCGTTGGAAACTATTCAGACACACTACAAATTTATTCCGCGACGAATTGCAGATGTTCTGCGAGCAAAAGGTGTAAATGTCAGGTTTTCATATTATTTTGTCCAATCCCTGTAGTAATGTTGCAATTAATATATTTCAGACATAACTACGAGATGATAACATTATAGAAACAATATTTCTCTAAACGTTCTTCTTCCTCTGTGACTTTTAAGAATTTAATGCATAAGAATGAGTTTAGTCTCGATGCAAGAAACGGTCTGCTAAAAATACGACCGCAGAGTTCAGAGAGGGCTGTGCTGTCCTATTAAGGCAGCATTGATGGATTACTTGAAGCTTGCTAAACGAATTAAGTTGTGCGTCTTAGAACAGACGATCCGTGAGAACAAAGTGCGGTCTGCAAACTGAGCACAGGGTGCACGGGTTGCGAACGTGGGAACTCGCGCCCGTCCTTTTCTGCAAACCCGACGTCCGCCCCAACCGGTCATGCCGCCAAGCCGGCCTGTTCGCTCCAGTTGCTTCCCGTGGGAGTGGTCGTTAGTCGTCTGCAGTCCCAGTCCTCAGTCCGTCTGGGTGGACGACCTCCGAGGCGACAAGTGGCAGCAGGTGCACGTCGTCCTGGGTGAGACACTCTCCACGTCTCGATAGCACAACAGAACTGCATCAGTCTATCATTACCTAATTGTTTCAAATAAATCCGACAGAATTTTACTCGGGAAGTCGGGATGAACTTTTGTTAACAACAAATTCAACAGTGATGCCTTTAAAAAGAATATCTCTAATAAGTTATTGTTCCACCAAACGTTGTGGCCGAACGGTAAGTCTCTGGTTTTGCATTCGGGAGGACACGGGTTCGAATTCTCGTCTAGCCATCCAGATATGCATTTCTCACGGTTTCCCCAAATCACTCCAGGCTAATGCCGGGGTGGTAACCTCAAAAAGCATGGATGAATTTCTTTTGGAGGCCAGGAAAATATCTATTGATGTACAATTGAACCACTTGTGTATGTCTCACAGCTCGAATATTCTTTGGTCTATTTTAATTGATGCATCTGGATCCAGCAAACAATGGTTATATTTGATTCTCCTCTATGAATATCTGCTGATCTTATAACTAACATATTCATATCATTAACGTAAAAAAATGTTTTATAGTAGTCCATATAACAAACATAAAGTATATATATATATATATATATATATGTGTGTGTGTGTGTGTGTGTGTGTGTGTGTGTGTGTGTGTTGCATCTATAAACATTGAAAGGTCTGAATGTAACAGGTCTTCGAATATGTCAGCTACATTCTTGGAGCTAAACTGAAGGTTATGAATTGAGATTTCCGTTTTTTATGCTTCCAGCTGTTCATAATTTGTAGAAATACTTTAGTACTGTTTCTTGGTCTACTTTTTCAAAATCCTGATAAGCATAAGTGAATTGGCTACACTGATTGTATAGTTTAAGTACATGTAGTTAGACTGGAATTATCATCAACAATATTCTAGTTAATTTAAAAGGAATTAGGTCCTATTTGTAATATTATACACTATCGCTCAAGAAAATCGTCGTTATGTTAGTCTTCGCGGAAATAAAGCGTGATGTCATTAAAAAAAAAGGAATATTCTTCATGGAATAATATAGCTCGCATTTAAATGTTTGAAACAGTGTGAATATTTCTGTGTGTGTGTGGGCGTGTGTGTCCGTATGAGTTTTGACATAGGCTAGATATGTGTGATGTGCGCCGTGTGTTGTGTTTTTGTGGGTAGAAGAGAGAGAGAGACTTTTTATATATGCTTCTATGAGTGTCTTAATACGTATGGGAGTGAGTTTATCGTGGAGTGTCGGTGTTTGATTGAGTCTATCATTATGTGTGGTCGCATGGTGATATCTTAGCGTGTGTCTGTGTGGCTTCGTGATGAAATTCAGATGCTTCAAGCTGAGTGAATGAATCAGCAGGAATCAGAGACGTATTGAGGAGTGACTTCAAAATGCGTTTCTGGACATTGGTATTTCTATAATGGATGTCCCAGAAGACATCTAACTATACGCAGACGATAAAAATGATGCATCACGACCATTTAATGTTATAATGAATATTTGCTTTAAAATAGAAAAAAAAATAAGGAATACTCTATTTACAAAACAATCCTCATGAGAATCTTAAACCGTTAACAGAAAGTAGTTATATATTATATGCTAACTACTGGTGTATTGAGGTGTTACCCTATATTAAGCAGATGCACAGCAGTTTATATTACAACAATAGCTGGTGCCTACTTTTTTTTTTTTTTTTTTTTTTTTTTTTAAATGAAGGTTTTTATGTTTTTGCAGTGAACCTTAAATATTTCCAGGATAAAAAGTAGCCTTCCAAATCAGCAACCCACCAGTGAAAGTCCCGTCTAAATCGGTTCACAAACTAAACGTGTTGCATATAAATTATTTATATTTGTTAATAGCTGAAAAATCTGAAAATTTGTAGTATTCTAGAACATGATCCAAGAACATTATAGAATATTTTAGTAAATTCAATAACATTCTAGAAGATTCCAAAATTGTTTTAGAACACTTTGGTCTAAATAAGAAAATCCCCTCGGTCGACTAATTTCAACCGCTCTATCTCCCACATCCCAACTGTTACCGACATGCAACCACCATAGTGCACGATCTATCCTTTTATATATCCTTCAGAATATCTAAAAAAACTACTGAACACATTTCGATGGAGTTCTCACCATTTTATAGCACAGGATCGGAATTGAATTGTTTGGTATGTCTTATGTTTCAGCATTACATAACGCTGTAGCAATAAATGAACTTCTGAATGTGTAATGAGATACACCAAAGATGCAATAACTATTAGATATTGCCTACACTTCGTACAAAATAATACGGCATCTATCGGTTCCTTCCTTAAATTTCAGTTTTTTAGTCCTTAAACCCATACTGAATGCGAATAGCACGTGAGGAAACTAAATTTAATTTTAATAATATAATACAAAAAACTCCAACTTCTTGAAGCTACAATCTCAGGCTGCACAGCTACTATTCCGACGTTTGGAAGTTAAATACAATTGTATTCACTACTAGCAGAGTTCCCGGCGTTGCCCGGTCTAGTTGGCGTTGATTTACCCATACAATGTTTTTATTCACGCAATGAGAAAAGTGTACCAAGTTTCATACAATTCGCGCCATCCATTTCCGGAATTAAAGCAAACCGAGATTCCCCCGCACCCTGCCAAGAAAGGAGTGGGTTGAAATGGATTTACCGGTAAACTATTTTTATTCGTCCAAAAAAAATTAATGCCTACAAAACTTCATTCATTTCGTACCGGCCATTTCCGGAACTAAACTGGGATTTAGCAGTATAGTTCTAAGAATTGTGTGTTTTGGATGCTTTTTTATTATGGAATGTTAGTTTTAATTTTAGTCCAGGTTACATTTCAACCTAATTACATCTGCTAATGTTGCTGCTCGAAACTCAAAATATGGACCGTACGCGCATTGATACATACCACATACACATAAATGTATCTGGAATGTGTCTGTTTATTCCGGCATCTCGAAGAAAATACAGATTTTGAATGGATTTTCAGAATTTGATAGCTTGCGATCAAAACTAAATTTAACGTATGTGTTAAGTCGTTACGACACATTTATTTTACGAATAATCTAGCTTTATCTGAAAACTGCTGAATAGATTTTGATCGAGTTTTCATAGTATCAAACATTAGATGTGACCAGTGTTGCCAACTACACCGTAATTACGGTAAAAACACCGTATTCAGCATAGATCTACCACCTATCTTAGGGTTATAACTACTGTAGCAAAATACACCATAATTTAAGGAATCGTAATTTTTAGCTAATTGTGATATATTCTTCAAATTTCAAGAGTTTATCGACCGATGATAATGCATCCTTAGTTTTATTTGGGTATTTATTTTTTATTCTGTTGACAACTCTATTTTTTCCCTTTATACGCGTTTAAATTTTGAGAATTCCCCAATTTGAGCTTCGAGATATTACGCGAACAAGTTTGATGGGTAACTGCCGTGTTTGATTGTAGGTGAATACTAAGAACTTTTGAATTAAGTTTGTTAGTGTTCTTATTTGACATTTTGAATTTGAAAAGATGGTGAGTGATAGTGACAGCGTTTCTGGAGAATAAGTTACCATAACACCAACACTAGCGAAGAGAAAGCGTTATTAACAAAAGTTTCGGGAAGAATGGTTGCTGAACAAAGAATATTGTGAGAGCGATACTTATTTTAAGCACTTGCCGAAATTTATGTTGGCTATTTTCAGATTACCACACTCGAATGCTGGGTGCGAACGATTATTCAGTAAAGTTAATGAAATTAAAACATAAAGCGCAATAAACTCATAACAAAATCTTTTAATAGAATCTTTTTTCGCAGTAGGCTATACAGCAATATGGAAAAAACTGTATCCATTTTAAACCTACTAAAGCTATGATACAAAAACATAATATTGATATGTATAAAAATGATGATATTATAATTATACTATCTGATTCAGATTAAAAATTTAAAAAAAAATCAAATTCAAATTCTGGCCTTTACTTTTTTACCGTATTTTAAATATGAACTACAACATAATTTCGGAAAATCTACTGTAATTTTTGGTAAATTCTACCATCAGTTAGATTTCAGGGTTGGTAACACTGGATGTGGCTCATTATGCTGTGAAATTAAAATATATTCCATACCTGTACAGTAGAATATCAGAACATTCAGAATTGTATATCAAGCATTCAGAATTAAATGGAAGTTGAGAAATGAATCTTTACATTAAATTTGTTACAAAGAGTTGCAAACGGTGGCGCCTTTTTACTGTAAACAGAACGCTATTCAACTGAGAGCGTAAGCTTTAAAACGGTGAAAACCCCATCGAAATCTTCTCAGTAGTTTCTGAGTTTTTATAGTTCAAATTTATCTGGTATTCGTTTTATGGATAGAGATTCATGTTGAGTAATGAATATCTGATGGGTTTTAACATGAAAGTGAACTGTTCAAAGCCTTTAATGTTGGTAGTAAAAGCAGTTTACTGTTTTGTAGTATTGCAGATCGTGATACATTGTGTATTGTATATCCTAGTTTGTCTTATAGCATTTTTTCGTTTTACAATTAATAACGATATTTAGTAATCTATTTCCGATATTCTTATAATTTATTGTTGAACGGATTTGTCTTTTTCACATTACTGAAAAAATTCATTGTTCCTATTGCTGCAAGAATGGCTGTGGCTATTTCGATTAAAATCGGTCCACATGTTTGTGATTGAGCGACTAATAACATTACAGGAATGAATCAATCCCACCCCTTCTCTTTCGGGTTACACGGGGGGTTTGTCTTCAAATCCATATAGTAAATGGGGCAATTGATAAGAAATTTGATTCAAAGATGCAGAAAACTGAATTCTGTTATGAATTTCAACACTGTTTAACAAATAATTTGGCACAAGTTGGAAACCGTTGGATCGATTTTGGTGGTATATTCTGACTTAGGACATTTGAAAGCTAAGTTCTGACTTAGAATTTGGCGTATGTCTTATGATCCAACGTGACCTTCTGCCGAAGCAGAATAAATTTCAATTATTTTACTGTCAAATCTTCAGTGCAGACATAGAATTAGAGCGAACGTCTCTCATCATAATTTTGTTGATGAAAAAGTTGCAAAGTCTTCTCTAATGTAACCCTCAGAATTACAACGAGTCTCCATGCCTTGTGTGATGGGATATCTGTCAAACTTTCTAAAAAAAAATAAATGGTATTTTTTCGGAAAGGGTGGGATGAATTTGACCCAAATGTTTCAAATTGTGTGACTAAAATTACTGTTTGGGTAAATCAACCTCAGCCATACCGGACAACGTCGGATATTCTGCTAGTTATCATCAAAACCCACACTTATAGTGTTATCTAAAAATGGTATTTACTATCCCGAATCCTAGGAACAAATGATTTACAACTTTCTTGATATCGTCATAACAATTATTAAAATTAATAAACTGGAAGATAACTAATAAAAGGCAACTTTTTAAGTCCGCGAATAAATTAACTCAATCGGAGAAGGCAAGATCTCAGTGGCCGTTACTAGGTGATTAATCTTGGATGAAACTGTGTTTAAATATCATTGTTGTGCGATGGTGGTGGCGAGTAGAAATGGCAGATTGATTATAATTGTCGTAGAAGTTAGGCCGGGCAGCGTGTTCCCTCTGCTCTTCGGTGTCAAGAAGCGGGTTCAGGTGTTATCAAGTTCTCAGGAGGCAGCGACGGTTTGCTGCATTCTCGTATATTTCTTCATCTACTGCGATCTTCATCGTGCTGCGATCGTAAACTAGCTGAACTTGTCCTGCCCTGACCGTTCGCAGGTGATTAGTTCGCAGTTAAAGTTCATTACACCCATCGAAAACCATCATTTCGCCGCGTTGATCAGTTCGCGATTGAGCCTGAGAGGTAGTCTCGACAGCGATGCGAGCTCTGCGTGACGTCATCTCTAGTCGACACTCCACAAGAACACTCTACAAACATTAGTTTTAACCAAACTTATCTGTTCCCTCTGGCTGTCCCTCTACCTCTTGGTTATCCAAATAAAAGTGAGGCTTCCCTTTGTTCGTAAAAAATCAGGCAGTTATTTGTCCGTCTAATCATTTGTAATATTGTTAAATCTACATTATTTTATTAAAAATTGTAATGGTTTTTATTTTAGAGTGCAGCTTAGGTGAAATTTAAAGAATTTTTTACAATACAACTTTATTTCAATGCAATGTTGTTGCAGGGCATGCTTCCACAGTTGGTGAAAGAGCGAAGATTTATCTACTAAAATTTCGCAGTCTCTTCTAGTAAAACAGATCATTTTCTTTTGAGAAAAGTCCCCACTTTTCCCACCTGTACCGTTATTAATTATATCCTCGTAAGGGTCGTTCAAGTACACTGTCTTGAAATGGAGTTTTATGACAGACTTTCAACATAAATTTCATAACTACTTTTATCATGGGTTCTCAGTCATGAATCTAAACAAAGTGCTTCTGATTTCATACGTGTCTCGTCTTTATTTAAGATATCCTGAGAGCCAGTTTTTTCTTATGGCACTAAAAATTTGTTAAATAAAGACGAAACACATATTCGCCACAAAACATCTTCTTTAGTTGCAGGTCGGAGGAGTCGTAATACAAACAAAATAGTAACTAAGGAAGACAGGTTAAAACCACCAACATGATAGGTTTGATGGATGATGGAAGCCTTAGACAGAAGTGCTTGGGAGCTAGTACTCGGCAGTGCTTTGGCGACGTGTGGTGGCGAGTTGACACCCGCTGTGGCGCTCCGACTACTTGCTTGTGCCCTGATTATCGAGCAGTCCGAGTTAATTTTACGGCGAGCGGACTCCAGCAGGGCAGGAAGGCGCACCCGTTTACGTGCCTAACAAGGTGCCCTGTCCAACATTAATGGCTTCTCACCCTCGGTCAACATCACGTGAGACTAGTGGACGGGAAGTAGAAATCGGGAATTGTCGATGTTCATCATATCCCACTGAATTTACAGCCCTCCATTTGTTACAGGTTTGCGTGTACCAGAAGTAACGTATTGATCTCATTCCTAATTCATGAACAACGCGTATCCATCTAATTGTAAGAAAACATGACGTAAATGGAGCGATGTAACGTTATCGGCTACATCAATCCATCTTATATATACAAATTATATTACATACTCTTTGTAATTTATGCGAATAAATCAGCCACGACTTACAAAGATTAATAAGTTATTAGGAATACAAAGACCCGGCCTGCTTGACGTTCAGCCCTTCATCTAACTAAAGAAAATTTGAATTAAAATATTTGTTAACGTGCAATATCGCCGTATGTATGTAGACAATATATCTGCTATCCTAAATCCATGTAGTGTAAACTTCTCCATCCATCTACTATTGCTCTTTACAAATTTTTGTTTTAAATTCTTTCAGCCTTTTTGGTAAATTATTCATCATATCCATTGGTAATTTATTCCAATTCTTGACTCATTTACCAACAAAAGAAACTTTTTCCACCCCTTTATGCTTGAAATTGAGTGCCATCATGTGTTCATGGTTATCTCTTCCATTCCTTGCACCTCTCTTAATTTTTCAACCATTATCTTTCCAAGCCTCATCACCAACATATGCCTTGTACACTCCCAGAACTCTCTTCACCCTTCTCCGGTCTTCAAATGCAAAACCTATGCAGCTCCTTTATCATATCAGATAATGTTTTGTGATAATTTACACACAAAAAATCTAGCTTCCGTCCTTTGCACCCTGTCCAACTCCTATATTTAATACCCAAAATGTAGGTGCCATACTACACCACCGTATTCAATCAATAGTCTAACCAAAGGTCTGACCCAGTTTGCTCACTTCTCTATACATCTCTTCTCCAATAACTGAAGAAAGTTTTCCTACAACCAACGCAATTTGACCTATCCGGCTATTAACAAATACTACGCTAAGATATTTACAATCTAAAACTTCAGGAAGCAATTCCTTCCTTATTCTATCATCATATGCAATATTTCGTTTTTTATCTGTGTACCTCATAAGCTGACACTTCTTAACATTTATCTTCATTCTACTCAGTTAGATATCCTGTCCAGGTCACTTTGCAGCTGTTCTCAGTCTTCTCCCTTTTGATACTATTATATACCGCTATGTGACTGTAAACCATCAACACAATCATTCATTATAATAATGAAAAGCATTGGCCCCAATATACTACCCATATTCACTTCAACCTCCTTTGATACTTCATTTTCTACTCTGTACTCTAATGATTTTTGTCTTATTTAACACAATTTTATGTCTCGCTATGTCAAATGCATTTGAAAGATCAAGTGCCTTCCTGGTCTATTTCATTCGAAATAATATCTTACTGTCTTCAGTCAATTCTTCCATCTCTTCCTAGCTTGCAGTAATCTGTTCATCTTAATATACCTCTTACATCTTACGTTCACAATTAGATGCTTCATATATTCTAATATTTGTCTACATCTACACTTCTTACCTTCGACTGCTCACTCCTACAACAAATTAACAATTCAGCATGTCTTAAAATGTGATTCACCACCTTGTCTCTTAAGAGATCTTGCATGTAGCCCACCAACTGAGATTCACTTGCCTGAAGCAAAGTTGTCAATTCACAAATCAGTTTCTTTCATGACAGATATTTCTGATGTGACTGCAAATCATTCTCTCAATGAATTTATTTACACTGATGTCAAACTGATTGGCCTATCCTAGTAGTCGCCCTTCCTTTATGGGCCAGTACTACTATCTCACTTTTCGAGGCTTGTGGTCAGCAACAAGACGCCAGAATCAGTTTAAATATTATTTCAAGGTATGGTACAAGATCGTATCTCACTATATTTAATACATCTGTAGTAATATTATCTATATCAGCCCCTTGACGCTTTTTTAGCTGTCTTATTTCTTTCATAATTTCCTCAGCATTTATTTCAAGTTAGTAGTTTGCTCATTTCTACCTTATAAGACTGCATATGCTTGTACACTGATTTAATCCCTCACATCACAGGATAATAGTCCCTATTTAGTTTATACATCGCCTTTATCCACAATCGTACTTTTCGACATCTAATTCGGTCTATAGACGCCACCTTTGTTCACAATATTGGTGTGCTAGATCCGGACATCCATTAGTTAGTTGGATGGTACCGTTTCATACGCAGGTGTTCCTGCGCTGTCACCCGTTCCAATCCCAGGTAACAGCTTCTATGTGAAGACCTAAGGGAGCTTCACTATCTCATTATCTCAGTTCATTTGTAAAGTTCAACTGAAATAGTCAAGACCCCGATTCGAAAAAGCTCTTTTGGAAGTTACGGTTCAAATGACCTTTCCTCTCTCGTTAATATCAAATGTTACTCTGTCTTTACAATAATTTCCAAAAGCTCAAATATTAAAGTTCTCTCTCTTTTTCAGGCAATGTTAATTAAATTATGGCTGATTGATTTCTTTGAAATAGTAGAAAATTATCGGCATGTGCAATATTTTCAGTATAAGTGAATATAAACAAGTTTGATTTGTATGTTACAGAAATATCGTTGGAGACTCTGGGAGCTGCGTACTCGAAACTCTCCTCAGCTAGTCGGCACAATCTGCCGCAACTTGAAGGTCATGGGAATACGGAATGCCTCTGCCAAGCAAGCCCATACTGCCCATCACCGGAAAATGCTGGTATCTTCCACAAAGCGATCATTAGTGCTCGCCTCTAAAAGTCGAAACATGACTGCCGTCACATCGTGCAGTTTGACATCGTCCAGTCACACCTGGTAGCCTCTACAAGCCTCGACATTCAATTCGGAGTTTCATAAATACTGAAAGAAATATGGAGTATATTTCGGTGTAATTTCCTGCAGTCAATTGCAGAATAACTAAAGCAGCAATCACAAGAGTTGATGTTACTATTTGTCGTGTTATGTACGTACATGTCTGGTGTGCCAAACGTAGGATTGATTGGGTCCAACAACAATAATATCGCGGGGTTCATCTTTATATTTTTTTGTTATAACTGGGGCTTTATGCCTCGTCGACTTTGTGATCATTAGCGATGGGAGAGGACTAGGGAAAGGAACGGTAAAGACATCGCCATGACTCTTTGAAGGATCCACACCGGCTTTCGACTGTAGTGATTTCGGGAAAGCAAATGAAACCGAATCTGAGTGGCTGGATGGGCTGTTGAAGCCGCGTCCTCCCGATTGCCCGACCCGATGAAAATCAAGGGCTTCTTCTTCACATTTGCTACGGGCCCCGCGTTGTCTTAATCCGGCCCTGCATCAGTACGAGGCAACGCACGTACGGGCTCGAGGCGAGGCGAAACGTACGTACACTTCGGTTGCACAAACGTAGTTCGCCGAGGCATCGATCGAGACAGGTATCTGTCCATTCGTATGTTCTGACGAGTTGGCAGAATTTTAGAATTTCCCAAGCGAATCGCTTAGAAACATAAATGTCATTCCGACCTGAAAATAATTTTCTTTATTTATTTAAAATCACTTTGTAAACATATAACCCTTATCACTTAAATTATTAATTAATAATTATTGTGAATATTACTCTGGAAATACACTGAAATAAAACTAAATTAAGCATTATATGTTGTCTTTCTTTTCGTTTATATAAAACATAATTGTTTCCGATACTGAATATTTTGGATCAACTTACCTTTGCCTATTCGCAAACTGTGAAGAATTAATTTTTTTATTTATTTTTTTTTTTTATTATTTATTTTGCTTATACAATATCGAACCCCTTTCATACCCTTTAATAAACGAGAGTACCTTTTCGTTGTCCCAACTCATGATTAAAAATGGTCAGAACAGAACGAAAAAAAAAACAATAACGATAAAAACTCCTTAATTAAAGTGTAGTGGTTTTACTTAATTTAAACGCACAATGTGGCTAATCGACTGAGTGCCAACGTGGCAGTGTGAACGCAGGAGGCAGGCGCACGACTGGTAATACCAGTCCGCACATCATGCGGCGCACTCCCGAATTCTGTATGAAGTACTGTCTTGGGACGGATGGCGTTCGACCCGTCTCGGGTGTTTTGGTTTATGGGTATAGGTACACTAGTATGTTCGCCTCGCCTCTCCTCGGACCCGTTCGTGCGTTGCCTCGTTCTGACGTGTACGCTCCTTTACACATTACCCTCGATTTAATGTTTGCTGCTGACTGATAGCTAGAGTTTTTTATTGGGAATCGGTAGGACTATGCATCGAATTCTTGTCTCCATCCTTCACCTGATGAGTGGTTGATTTGCTTATTACGCTAGAACGCTTACCCGGTTCGGATTATACAATATACTGTGGGTAAGCCTCCCACATACGGATAATCTCGTCAGCTTAGGCAGCCAACACAAAGACGATTCGCGCCACCGGTAGAAGATTACTAAGACTGAGCGGTTTATTGTCACTACTCCTGCTCAAGAGACTTTAAACGTGAGGGTTGGGAACAATGGGAATTGATGGTGATATTTTCTGGGGTTGGTAACTCAGAAAGTAATTTTTCAACATATTTCGAAGTTTTTGAAAAAAGAAAAAAATATGAAAATACCAACAAACCATATGGTAACTCATTACTTGCTCATAGTGTTCGCTTTGTCACTCTTGCATGTTAGTTCAAACATTGCGTTGAACGCCTTTTGTGTTTAGTGTGAATGTCTGCCACAAACTACAACAGTCAACACCAAGACAGGTATCATAGTCCTTTGTATCCAATCTATGCCAGTGATAACAGGTGTTAATTTATGCTCCAAATTATATGTGAGACTTTGTCTTGAAATAACTTGCCTGTCATTTTTCTAACTTGGTTGTAATAATTATAATTCCGTGTGGTCGTAATGACCTAGTGACAGCGTTTCTATTGGCTGCGCATTCCACCCCTGTCGTAGCCGCCTTAACCTAACGCGGTGTTCCTACCGGGTACAGGGGACCTACAGTTTTACGTATCCGAACAACGGGAGCGTTCTGGTGTACTTCTCATTACACAGCAAGCTGTGACAAAGGTGAAGGTCGGGTTAAGGGTCTAAGAAAATCTCCGCCGAGATAGGGATTCGAACTGAGGACCTTCCATTCCCCAGTCATACACCTTAACCACTGAGCCACCAGGTTGGTTAACAAGGGGGGCAAGGTAAGTGAAAATAGTAGTAGTTGATTGGTTGCCTATTCCGATTAAATATAAGATGGCGATTATAAGGAAACTAGATAATGGTAAATAAATGATGAATGTGGCATACACGTATGCCATAAATACCTCAGCCTGCAGTAAAATCTATAAGAACAAGGATAGTATTATCGAATGTGTTAAAAGTGTCACGCATATATAAGCGGTAAAAGCGGGAAGGAGATGGAAGAAATAAAAAACAAACCATAACAATAAAGTTGTAGTCTCAATGCACAGAGACAGAGGAAGATATCGCTTTTTCTCATTATCCTGCAGGACTATGCTATAAGCCTTTAAGACGACTTGATGGCTAAGATAGCGATAGCGCTGGAGATTAAACATTTTACATCATTTTAAAAATTACGCTAATTTACATCACGAGTCCGTTAGGTGTGAACTCTGCCAAACCAGCCAAAGAAGAACCTGGTAACAATGGAGACATTTTTTATATCGCATTTATTATAAGAAAGTAAGTAACAAAAAGTGTATTATGTTTTACGATAAAAAAAAGTTCAGCCTTTTTTTACTATACCGTCTATCATATATAAATAGGAGCGAACAGTACGGTAACTTTAAAATTACATTAAATAACGACTTTAAATAAATTTAAAACACGAACGGCCTTTAGGAAAGTAACTCGTTCGTAAATAAGATAGTGTGTTTACTGATTTTTTAAATTGTATTCATTTCTGCAGTCTCACATGACTGTTGAAATGGTATCTAATGGTAGTTTACTCTGGGTCGTAGTGCAGCAACTCCTCGGGAGGGACTGCTCGCCGTTTGTGCCGCTGAGCTAAACACACAACGGCAAGCTGTACTCGAGACAGTCCCACAAAGGCCGCTACAATAACACACGCGTAATAAGCTGCGTGAGTTATCTGAGCCTTTGAGCGAGCCTGCTCTGTGAGCTACAGACAAAGCAGATGCTCTGATACCTGTCATATTGCTCTACACAAATAATAACTGACGTCCTCCATCACACAAAACCAAATGGGATTACGTTCTTTTAACAACAGATTATCATGTCTGTACGTCTGTTCTCCTTACATTTATCCCAATGGATAGCTGTGTTATTTTTTTTTTTTACAGTCTGATCGCTTAGTGAAAGACACGTTCTTGTGCGATCTTTCGTCGAAGGATCAGCTTGAAACCAGACAAGGTTCGGAATCTGTATCTCATTATGGAAGCAACAGGTTGTGCAGGAAAACTAGTTCGGGATATTTAAACTGCCTGGGCAGAAATCTTGTAATGCTGCCTAAACGTATAATTCACTGCTTGCAGGGAGACTTTTTAATTACTCTGAACTCAGAGGAATTAACCTTAAAGGAAGGTTGTTTGAAATAATTTTAGAGCCAGTTAGTGTTGCTAAATCATGATTTATTGTCCAGTTGCGTAGAAACATGTTATATCTTAACTGTGCCAGAATTAATACGTTGGTTCGTTAAACAGTAACTCATATCAGTTTTCGCGAGTCTTACCCGCGACGTTCTGAGATATTGTTTGAGCTGTAACTATAGATTTTTGGCTATTTGACTTCCCTCTAGAAATTTTCTAAATCTAGATTTTTAAATTGTAGCTAAAGACATGCATCAGTTAAAAAGGGTGTGAGACAAGGTTGTAGTCTATCCCCGTTAATATTCAACTTGTATGTAGAAGAAGCAATGAAGAAAGTCAAAGAAAAATTTCCATGTGGCATAAGTTTTCAGGGAGAAAAAATCAGTATGCTACGATTTGCGGATGACATTGTCTTATTAGCAGAGAGGGCTGAGGATATTGAGAATTTATTGAATGGCATGAACAAAATACTGAAGGAAGATTTTGGACTGAATATATATCAAAGTAAAACAAAAGTGATGAAATGTAGCAGAAATGACACCAATACTAGCAGATTAAATATAAAAATAGGATCTGATGCAATAGGAGAAGTGAGTGAGTTCTGTTACTTGGGAAGCAAAATTACAACCGATGGCCGAAGCAGGAATGACGTTAAAAGCAGAATAGCACTAGCAAAAAGAGCCTTCATGAAAAAGAGAAACCTTTTAGTTTCAAATATTGATCTAGGAATTAGAAAGAACTTCTTAAAACTCTATGTGTGGAGCACAGCACTTTACGGTAGCGAAAAATGGACTTTAGCAATACCGGAAAGAAAGTAACTCGAAGCATTTGAAATGTGGTGCTACAGAAGAATGCTGAAAATTAGGTGGACAGACAAAGTAAGGAATGAACGAGTTTTGGAAATGATGGGTGAGAAAAGAAGTTTATGGAAGAAGCTTACAGGCTGGTAGGTCATATTTTGAGACATGCTGGATTGGTTAATTTGATAGTGGAGGGAACAGTCGAAGGTAAGAACTGTAGAGGTAGACAGAGATTAGAATATATGAAGCAGATAATTGAGGACGTGGGTTGTAAGGGGTATGTAGGAATGAAGAGGCTAGCACAGGATAGGAAGGAATGGAGGATTGCATCAAACCAGTCTAAAGACTGACGACAGCAAAAAAAAAAAAAAAAAAAAAAAAAAAAAGGCACACAGTTAATATTCTAAGGAATGCAAAATCACAAGAAATTAGGCAGTTACTATGCATGTTTGAATTATATATATATATATATATATATATATATATTACTGAAGAGCCAAAGTAACTGGTACACCTGCCCAGTATAGTGTAGGGCTCCCGCGAGCATGCAGAAGTTCCGCAACGCGACGTGGCATGGACTCGACTAATGTCCGAAGTAGTGCTGGAGGGAACTGACACCATGCATCCTGCAGGGCTGTTCATAAATCCGTAAGAGTACAACGGGGTGGAGATCTCATCTGAATGGCACGTTGCAAGGCATCCCAGATATGCTCAATAATGTTCATGTCTGGGGATTTTGGTGGTCAGCGCAGGTGTTTAAACTCAGAAGAGTGTTCCTGGAGCCACTCTGTAGCAATTCTGGAGTCTGGGGTGTCGCATTGTCCTGCTGGAATTGCCCAAGTCCGTTGGAATGCACAATGGACATGAATGGATGCAGGTGTTCAGTCAGGATGCGTACGTACGTGTCACCTGTCAGAGTCGTATCAAGACGTATCACGGGTCCCATGTCGCTCCAACTGCACACCCCCCACACCATTACAGAGCCTCCTTGAACAGTTCTCTGCTGACATGAAGGGTCCATGAATTCATGAGGTTGTCTCCATACCCGTACATGTCCATCCGCTCGATACAATTGAAAACGAGACTTGTCAGACCAGGCAACATGTTTCCTATCATCAACAGTCCAATGACGGTGTTGACGGGCCCAGGCGAGGCGTAAAGCACTCATCAGGGGTACACGAGTGGACCTTCGGCTCCGAAAGCCCATATCGGTGACATTTGTAGATGGCCCAACATTGAAATCTGGAAGCAATTTGCGGAAGGGTTGCACTTCTGTCACGTCGAACGATTCTCTTGAGTCGTCGTTGGTCCCGTTCTGGTAGGATCTTTTTTCCGGCCTCAACGGTTTCGGAGAATTGATGTTTTACCGGATCATCATATTCACGGTGAACTCGTGAAATGGTCGTATAGGAAAATCCCCATCTCATCACTACTTCCGAGATGCTGTGTTCCAACTCTCGTGCGCCAACTATAACACCAGGTTCAAACTCACTTAAATCGTTATAATCTGCCATTGTAGCAACAATAGCCGATCTAACGCCTGCGCCAGACACCTGTTGCCTTATATAGGCGTTGCCGACCGTAGCGCCGTACTCTGAGTGTTTACATATCTCTGTGTTTGCATACGCATGCCTATACCAGTTCCTTTGGCTCTTCATTGTATATATATATTCTTTTGAGAGAAGATACTATGTATTATTATCTACGTGTGAAGCGTGTATGATTTGTGCTTGTGACTTCTTGTGTCATTCAGTTTGTGTAGCTTTCAGGTGTGAAGAAGTGACCATGTCAAGAGACAAGATAAACTACTAGCGAGATGGGCAATACGCCAGAGCCTGCGACGGTCGAACTTTCACATGTATGGCTGCACTCTCCACGCACGACCAACACACACACAACCGAACACATTACGTCTAGAGGTGCAGAAGACATCATGTTCAAAACAAGACCTCAAAAAGCTGTAATGAGAATCTACAAACTGATATACTCCTCACATGCTACAGCAGGTGAATAAGTTAAAAATAATTGTATTTTGTAGTCGCGCGAAGTTTTCATATCGATGTTTCTGAGATCGGAGCAGCTATTTTCGACGTTTGATGCTTGCTTCACAAATTTATAATCGTGAGACATCCACTGTAATGCATTTTGCTTTAGCACCCTTTCCTTTATTACCTAAGCATGGTATTTAATAATTTTGCTTGAAATATGACTAATTTAAATGAACATTGTGAATAAGTAAGTTAAATAGATATGGATTCCATGAAATTTCATGATATTCAGTCAGACTGCAGTTATTATTTCTTATTATTGATTATAGCCAATTGGATTAAAAGAAATGCTGTTTTTTTTAATGTGCTTTATTTGTTTTTGGAATTTTATGTTTTATTACAATAGTGTTGGAATATCTTTAATTGCAGACAACTGGAAGCCGTGATTTACTCGATAATCTCATAACAGAATTAGTCAAGGATTGAGTGTGTTACTATCAGTGAAAGACAGCTATTACAGAATTATACATTAATCAGTTGCGAGTATTTTTCTTATGGCTTTACGCCTCGTCGACATCAAGATCATTAGTGGAGGGAAAGGTCTAGGGACAATAGTGGAAACCACCAAAGCCATGGCATCTTTGAAGGAACCTGGAGTCATTTTGGGAACACCCTGAAAAAATAAAATGTACATTGTCGGTCAGGGATCCGAACCTGCGTACTCCCGAATGTGAGACCAGAGCGAAACCTCTCACCCACAACGCTCGGTCCACTATGAGTCAAATACAGAATGATTATGGGCACTACTTAGCGATCAGTAGTTCAGCCAGCAATCGCCGTTTGAATTCACTGTTTAGTTTCATGATACGCATAATATTATTGCAATACGAGCGTTGCATTACGACGATACTTACATGGTTTGCAATTATACTATGATGTAATTGCGACTTTCAATGGGTCCATGTTTTGGGTGTCAAATACGAGATTTGAATGGTGTGCAAAGAAGGGCTGCTAGATTTGTCTCTGGAAATTACCTCAGAACACAACCAGTAAGTGATACGATAAAACAGCTGGAATGGGATTCATTGCAAGACAGGAGAAGCGTGAAGAGAATGATGAGAGTGTGTAAGGCGTATATTGGTGATGTGGTGTGGAAAGATAATGGTGGAAGATGTAGCAAGATGACGAGTATGGGTCATCTCCAATAAATTTCAGTTAATTATTGTTGATTTTAGTTTAATAAACATAAAAAATAAATGGAAATTCTTATTGAGCTGGAGACAGGAAGCCGCGTACAACTGAGAGAGTTTCTGTTAGCGTGAGAGGAGTCTGACTGAAGCAGGATGTTTCTATTTTGTCAGGTAGTGGGAGACAAAGCGAGGGATTATCTCTAGCGAGGCGGCTGTAAATCCCGGTGAGAAAGGATCGCCACTGGAAATTGCAGTTTTGGTTGGCGTTCATACGATGTATATCCCTATTAATATCGATGGCAGCCGAATAGTTTTGGCAAATGAGAGGTAACGCTTTCACCAAAAAAGAGAATCTTTTGTGAAGCCAATCCGATGTGTTTATTTCCTCGCGTGATTGGAAATTCCAAAAATTTTGACTTTACCTGATACACGCGGAGGAGCGAGAAGACTGCACTTCGTCGAGAACGAGCGGTCTGGTCACGACTTGCCAGAGCAGTGTTAGTGATTCCGTTCTGGAGGCTTGGATGACTTGGCGCCAAGTCCGATCGAGCTATCACATGTGCTTGCACACGGGACGATTGCCTTGCTGTAACTGGTCAGGTGCGTAATTTGAGTGGCGATAGCGCCCTTGTTGCGACGCTTCGTGCAGCCAAGACAGACACGGTAATTATTCGTCCACGAAACAGTGTGTACTCCGACGAATCATTGAGACAGCCCTTTAACGGTCTAATGAGTGAGAGTTCCTGTGCCGCCGGACATAAATTTCTGAACTAGTTGTGTCTAAAAGCCGAGTGCTTTTTTGTTTTCTTTTTCATTTTGAATTGAAAGACAGACTTCCATGTTTGGAAACTTTTAACAAATATTCTTTGTGGGAACAAATTAATTACCTGGCGCCCTGTAAAATCCAGTCAAATGTATATTTGTTATCACTGTAAAAACAAGAATCGCCCTCATAAGAGAGTTTTTGTTTCATTTGCATACACAATTTGTAAATCTTTGAGAAGTTCATGTATATGTATTACAATTTCTTAGCTTCAATTAACGATAATTCTTTGTTTTCTATTTCACAACTGTAAGACGAGGTATTGTGTTAAATTTTATTTTTGCACAGCCGGATGTTTAAGATTTACGATAAATATACCTCTGTCTGTAAGCATTTATGAGAACCAAATAAACCATAATTTTAGGATTTTTTTAAATACTAATAACAGAAGTAATGGTTTCACCTCTGTTTCCTGAAATTATTATATTTGCTTTGCAGAAGGTAGTGGAAGGTGGCGATTTAAATTATGCAAGGTAAGAAATTAATGTTCCCCCACCGACCAATCCACTACAAATAATTAGGAGAGATGAGGGAAAAGATGACCGTGCTCACAAGCTGGCACTCGATTTCAGACATAAGGGTGTGGGAAAATTTTCTTTCATAGGTAAGGGGGTCGGGGATTGCAATAAATTACCAAGAGAAATGTTGATTGATTTACTAAAAGAGCCTAAAATTGAAATTGGTAGACTTGAGAAAAAGTAGATGGGAAAAGCAAAGAGGGAAAATGTTTGTGCTGGGAAATTGCCACCAGAGCAAGCGCTGCATCGCAATTAAATTAAATCATTAATTTCTTGGAATCTCGTAAAATCAGTTAAACTGAGTTCGACGTAGAGGCTGTTTCACTGCTCTGTGTGTCTGAATATGCCTCGTTTTTGCGAACATCAGTCTGACATCTTCCTGTTCAGATTTTCGTTTCTCGACAATTATCTTAAAGTATGCATGTTAAATTCAAACTTTGGCCTAATCTTTGAAAATCTAGTAGCTGTTGTTCGACTTACCATGTTTCCAAGACGCTAATTTTTTTATCAAAGCGCTGCATAATATATTGTGACACGGCGAAAATGTAGGAAAGCAATGTCGCGAATAAATTACGATTAATTTCTCGATCTCCTGTCCATAAGAATGGAATTACCATACGTAATATAGCAACTGAAAATTGAATGTGATGTTCTTTCATATGATATTCATCAATATCCAATCTAACGTACGTATTAAAGACATCCAACAAAATTCTTTAAATCATTATATTAAATGAATTCAGGGGGAAATTGTTAAGTGGAAAGTTAAGAAATCTTCTCAGTATCTTTGTTATACTATTCTAGCTGTCGCTGAGCATAGTGGTAAAGCTTGATTTGCTTTCGGCAGGTTGTTACCAAAATAAACATTTTCAACCACGTCTGTCAAAAAGACGATACATTTTTATAGACATGTCACTAAAAAGGCACAGATCTTTCACTCGCCATTTCTGACTATAACAGGCTGTTTTCTGTTTCTGTTTCGCCTGATATGGGGACCTACTTCTAGTTATTGATGTTTTAATCATCCTATTGGAAAGGTAAAATAAAATCCTAATAGCTTGCAAAATAAGTCTTGTTATTCTCATTTTGTTTCTTCAGTTTGTGATTATCCATGACATCAATAATCATTTATATCTGTTTATTTTTTCTAAAATATAGTATAAATAGTGTTTGCCGTAAAAACACATAACAGCGTTTCTTCTATGTGTAGTATGTGATGTAATATCCGGTTGTTACTCTACCATCAGTGTTACTACACAGGATGAGAGAGGCAGTTGCTCTACCCCACTTATAAGTATCAAACGTTATCCTATGTGGTTGTGAATCGGCTATTTGAGAGTGGTACCATCGTTCGCTTTCATCAATATTAATTACGTATAATATTTAGTTGGTAAAAATAGTCTCATTCACCACTGTTTGCAAGATCGAATAAAAAGATGTCGATAGGACTACGTTATGAATATTGAAACACATCTTTTTCTAAACAACGAACGGGTATTGCCTTTCTTATCTGTCACCGGATGCATCATAGTTCATCATTTTGTAGATTGACTTTTCTGAGCCGCCATCTGGAAAACCTTAAAATAAAGAATTCAGATTAAACAGTCGTAATGTTTTAGTTGGTTTGGTACACTGGCGAAGCAGATGCGTGGTGACATGCTTTTGGACATGTAGAAGTCAGTATGAAACTTTGATATGCTTGGTAGATTTGTGTTTATTTACTGTAGCTTGATTCCGATAAAGAGAGCTTTTCTCCTTTTACAGGGACAAAACTTCTACTTTCCTTCATATGTGCTACAGTTTCAATTTTAGTTTTTACAAGTATCGCCCTGGTGCATGGGGTATCTGACAATTGCAGTGATACTCCATATTAAAAGGTGGGGAAGCAGGAAATACTTGCTTGACGTGCCAAACTTATACAAAGATGTACTTATTAACTAGCTGAACTCGCTGTGCTATATCAAGAATCCGCATAGAACGTTTTTGAAGACAAGCTCTAATTGTTGCTAACAAGTGTTGCCAATTTACTGTTGACTTTTCTGTAGACTTTATCCAGCTTAAATCCCAGAAATCTGATTTCCCATGGCGAAGAAGGCTTTAGCGACTTCATAACGACACCAATTTCCATGTCTTCTATTTTCTTGTATTTAACACAGCCTCGGAACACTGATTATAATTATCAATTAGTCTGCTCTACATTTATTTAGTTTTAAGTGACTATAAAGGTTTAACTACAATTTTTATTGATTGTGTCCTTTTCTTAAGCCTATTCAAAAAAAAATCACATTAGGATAGACTCGTCATTTTCGTTATCTATTGCCGCATTTTTTGCACATGGAACAAGCGATACAACCTTCAACTGAATTTGAATAAAATTCATCGCAATATAGACAATGAATCCTCAGAATCACTCTCGTTAATTTCGGATTCTCTCTTGAGCTCCTTCTTTCTTCAGTTTATCCTTTGTTTCTTTATATTCTTCATTTTATTCTCGTTCTCAAATAGTTTGCTATTTCTTATTTTGCAAAGTACTTTCCCTCTTTTCCTAAATCGTGATGTCTATCTCTTTTTTTGTATGGGGATTGGAATCTATTAAAACATTGGCCTTTCACCTCTTCTGATTAGTCCTTTTTGTGGTTTCTTTAACTTTTTAAATAGGCATCACAATTTCAGATGAAACTAAGAAGTTCGTCTTATTCGTGGTTTATTTCACTTTTGGAATAGGTATTAGAATATCAGATGAAACACAAAATGAAGAGCCCTGTTGTCAACTGTCATGCAAGAGCACCCCAAGAGCGGGGCAGAATGGAGTACTTCCCCATTCCACCCCAGGGACACGATTTAGGTTAGGGAGATAAGATCACTCGAGAAAGATACATAAACGTTTAACCACACGAAACTAAAGACAATTAAACGTACGTCAAGCATGTACTAACTCTATTTGTAATGTAAACAAGTATCTATAGTAAACCTTGGTTACAAAAACATCAGAAGTTACAATTCAGGAGAAAAAAATAACACGACAAAAACTTCACAGACTAACGCTCGAGAAAACTAGAGTAACATGGCTGTCATAGTTGAGCCGTAATAGGTTGTTCTAGTTCTACTTATTGCCGCTCGTTGGCAATACTTCCCTGACGTCGAAAAACATTGAACTTCATTCCGCCCCGGTACCCCGTTGAACCCCGGGTTCCCCTATAAGAGTTTTCTTTAATAATAACAACAGGAACAGTAATAAATATTCCAATATAATAATAATTTAAATTCTATAACAAAAAAAGATTTCAATAATATTTAATTTCTCAAATAGTAAAATTACATGTTCCATGGATATTGGTTTTATTTCGGCGAACAATTATCTCTAGTTTGGAATAGAATTTTACTTGGATTAAAACTAATCTTATACGGCATAACATAAGTTTGTTAAGAATTATTTTTAATTTCCTTTGTTTCCACCGACACCGTATTAGTGATGTCATTTTTAAAGCCACATGTGAGTAGTTCCAGCGGGTGAAGTTTCGAACGCGATACAGTGAGTATACTAACGCGCATGTGACAGAAGCCATGATTTTCGAACGGCAATATTAGTGGAGGCTGTGGTTAGATTGAAATGCAACCTGGTCAAGAATTACGCTTTGTTAAACCGTAAGGCACGATGAATTTAGTTTTAGAATTTACACGGTATAGCGCAAGGTTTTAGAATTCCCAGTTATTTTTTAATTTTATTGATTTTTTATTGCTGTCGTTATTAATTCAATAGCACATAAGAAATTCCAACTTTGTAGTGATATAAATTACAACCGAAAATGCACATTACAAAATCAGGAGTATGAGTGTTATTTAATTACAGTTCTACATATTTAAGAAATTGCGAAGAAATAAATTGCCAGAGCACTGAATTTTATCACTAATTTCTAACGAGCTTCGAAGATAGTTGCTGAATAATCACCATTTCACTTTTTTCCCAACCTCTCATAAATTGCGATCCATATGTTGAGGACAAAATTACGGTGGGCAACCTTGAATGTCGTACTGCTTCAGTGTCTGCAACTGGAGATGTTTCTTTGAAAACTCATCTAATGTAATTATACACGACTTAAAAAAAGAAAGAAGCAGATTTATATATTTAATTTAATTGCAATGGAGCACAGGCTCCGGTGGCAATTTCCCTACACACCCATCTTCCTCCTATCCTGCACTTACCTACATTTGCCCTCTACAAATTTTATCTTTAAATTCTTTCAAAGTTTTCGGTAAATTATTCATTTCTCTTGGTAACTCATTCCAATCCCTGACACCCTTACCTAAAAAAGAGAATCTTCCCACGCCCTTGTGCCTGAAATCGAGTGCCAGCTTGTGGTCATGGTCATCTTTTCCCTTCCATGCACTACTTTTCATACCTATAGCAATATCTTTCCATGCCTCATCGCCAGTATATGCCCTGTACACTCCCATGACCCTCCTCATCCTCCTCCTGTCTTGCAACGAATCCCATTCCAGCTCCTTTATCATATCCGTCACTGATTGCATTCTGCGATAATTTCCAGAAACAAATCTAGTAGCCCTTCTTTGCACCCTCTCCAACTCCTGTATTTGATACGTATAATTCTTTCTCCTCCTTATATTCATAATTAACCTTTTGTTTTTTATTTGTGTATCTAATAAGCTGACTCTTCTTTGCATTTATCTTCATTCCATGTTTACCAACCCAATTGGATATCCTGTCCAGATCACCCTGCAACTGTTTACAATCCTCTATCGTTTTGATTCTTTTATACAGCATTATGTCATCTGCAAACAATCTAATTTCAGATAGTAAACAATCAACACAAATTCATTGAATAATGAATAGCAATGGTCCCAATACGCTACCCTGTGGCACACCCATTTTTACTTCAACTTCTTTTGATACTACATTTCCTACCCTAACTTTCTGTTTTCTACCTTTTAAAAATTCTTCTACCCCTGCAAATTACTTTCTTATCCACTCCAATGGTTTTTACCTTATTTACTACCGTTTTATGGCTTACTCTGTCAAACGCCTTAGACAGATCTAGTGCTACACTATCAATTTGGCCTCCCTTGTCCATTTCATCTGAAATATCTTGCATATATCCCACCAACTGAGATTCGCATGAATATCCTTGCCTGAACCCATGCTGCCTGCTTGAAAACCACTTACGTTCCTCACATATATTTCTGAAGTGGTTGCATATCAATCTTTCCATTAATTTACCTACCACTTATGTCAAACTGATTGGCCTGTAATTCTCAACTCTATTTCTCACCCCTCCCTTATGTACCGGTACTAATATTGCACTTTTCGAGTCCTGTGGGAAGCAGCAAGTGTCTAGACTCAATTTAAATAATACTTCAAGATAAGGTACAATGTCACATCCGGCTATCTTTAAGATATCTGTAGTAATATTATCTTCACCAGCCCCTTTATTTTTTTCAGTTTTCTTATTTCCTTCATGATTTTCTCAGGATGGATATCAAATTTTTTACTATCGTCATTTCTAATTGTGTTGTTAAGCTCGTTCTCCGAATTAGACCCTCCTGTTTCTGATTCATTGTCCCTAATGCTTTCACTGAACCATTTACTTAAAATCTCTGCCTTTTTCAAATCGTCAGTAACTTCTTCTCCATCCTTATCTATAAGTGTCTCTACACCCTCCCTTCCCCTCAGTTTCCTGATATAGCCATAGAAATTTCTAGATGCATCAGTCAATGGTCCTCCTGCACTGACAATACTCTTCATAAACCCATCTTTAGCCATTTTCTTTGCTGTCATTAAGTCCTTGTTTAGTTGTTTTAAATATTCCCTACTACCCTGCTGTCTCTTAACTCTGTTATGTTCTTTTCTTACCAACCTCTTTAACCTCCTCACTTCCCTATTATAGTACATAGGTTCTCTACTTCTCTTTATTTTCTGCTTTGGAATAAATTTTTCTTCCCCCTTTCTTAATACTTCCCACTCTGGGACTGTTAGTTTATCAGCTGCATTAATTTTCACGCTTTTATAAGGAACACATCATTGAATTAATCATATGTTTTCGCTTCGATCTTTACAAATCAGTGTATTCGATATCTGTGAACAGCAAAGAGTAAAGGTGGCGGCAGTAACCATGGAGCACTTTTTTCCTACCTCCATGGCAGTAACGGCCGCGAAGTACGAGAGAAGGTTCTTTGGTGTTGGTAAAATTCCAATTGATAATTTCCAAACGAACTATTTGTTTTAAAATTCTTATAGCGTTTCATTAGCGTATTCCGTTTATTTTAATGTACCTTATTTCAGAAAACTGAAGAACTAAATAACTGAAGCGAAAAAATTAAAGTAGTAGTTGTGTTATCTGCCAGTATTCTTTTTTAGGGAAAGGTCATTTCAAATGCAAAGTGATCCCTGGCCCATTTTTCTTCATCTTGAAATAATTATAATTTCTTGCTCCGTTCCTTGGTACATATAAACCATAGGCTATTTTAGCAAATTTTAATGTAGACCGTAGGCCCTCAAAATTTAAAAACACTATCAATATTGCTTTTGCGTGATGCCACTTTAAATTCTCATACAGACGCATGTCGCATACAGATTTATAATAGTACAGATTTCATTTCTGATTACATAATTTTCTATTCTAGTACCTAGGTAACCGATCTACGTTCGTCATCTTTCGATTTCTGTTCAGTATGCCATAGTTCATCAAAACCGTTAGAGAAGTTTGTGAGAAAGTAATTTTACCTACAAACAAGAGTTTCTCATATAACAGTATGGATGGATTAGATATATAGACAGTATATATTATAAAAAGCTAACTTAGTCCACAACTCTAAGGTTTGTTGAATCCGCCAGATGGAGGCATACTAAGCCATTGTATAGGGCGGCCAGTTCCTTTCCTCGGGGGCGTACAGTTTAATGTGGAGTCTGAGCCAAGGAACGTCCTAGAGTAGCTCATATGATGAAATACAACTCTTAAAAATTCTTGCCCGCACTGGGATTTGAACCCGTGACCAGAGCCAGAATTTTTGAGAGCAAATGCTTTAATCCCTTTTTTCTCTTCACTAATCACATTTGAGCTACCATACCTCTCCATATTTGTTATACATTCAATATATTTCATATCTACTTACATAACAACTGCAGTCGGTTAAATAAAATTCATGAATGCTATAGTTCAACATTTTATTTTAAGTAATCAGCTATATTATGGTTATTATTCATTTTCACTTTACAGTTATCATCCAAATATATAAAACCGCTTCAAATCTAATGGTACCTCATTTTTTTCGTAAAATCGCGTTTTTAGGGTTTTGTTTAATTGTGCCTCAAACTTCTACGAGATGGCGTTAGAGCCATTTCCAAGATACTAAATACAAGAAATGCTCGTTTTATGTAAAATCGTGTTTTTACAGGGAAAACACCATTTAAATACACTTAAAAAGCAGAACGTTGTCTATATATCAAAATTCATCCAAATCGTTAGAGATACTATATATATATATATATATATATATATATATATATATATATATATGAATTGCTCGTTTAAATATGTAAGATATTTTAACAATAGAAAAAATTTGCTTTTTATAATTGATTAAACCTATCCCTGATAGGACGGAAAATTTCATGGTAGGCACTGAACAACAATACTAAAGTGAGGCGACTTAAAACCGCTATTATTTTCATTAATAACAGAGCAGATTATGCGTTAAGCCCTCCTGACATTTCTTTCATTTCAGTGGAATTTTACATTCGGTAGAAATTGGATCGCATATTTGAAAGACTATAAAGTGGAATAAGCAAAATAAATAAGTAATAATATAAAACTTTGTTAATCCTTCATGACGGATAATTTTTTTGTTTACGAACAGCTATAAATGTTCGATTTGTTTTTATTTATGGGTTCATATCCATAACTCTTTTTCTATACAGTATTCAAAGTTGTTGCCTCCATATATTTTATGTGTGTTTCAAAATAATAATAATAATAATGGTTTTGTGATATTCTATTCATGATACCTCTTTATATTGCAGCCTTTGCATTTACATTTTTTTCATACCTGTTTGAACAGCGTTAAATCTTTTTTTACGAAAGGCACGTATCAGCGTAACAAGCTAAATAATATAGAGCCCTTTATGAAAGCAAATTACGAAGGCATCGTGGAACTGAGGTTCCCCCTGGAGTCCTTTGTCACCAAAGCAGTTAAAAGACATCAAAGAGATGTTTAACGAGTGTACTCTCCCAGCCGGAATTTGCTGCTTCCAAACCGACGAATCGGCTTTCACTCCGTAATTGAGTCGCTGCGCAGACATCAGAGAGCTGAAACAGGCGTTTTAATTAACCAGTTCGCACAAGGTTGAAAGCGGCTGGTTACCGCTTTCAACAACAGGGGGAGGGGGAAGGGGAGAGAAAGTAAACGATTCCGCTGCCTGGAGCAGCAAATCTCCGTGAAACAAAGCCACTCGCTGCTACAGAAAGTTTGTTTAACGGCTCAGGGAAGTTTAAAGTAATTTTACTCATCAAAAATGGTTTCCGAGAGAGTTATTCCTACCCTCAACTGGAGGAGAGGGTTCTAGCTATGCGTTAGATCCATGTTGCTTCTACCGCCCATTATTAAAAGCATTTCGATTATTGAAAAGCTTACGTCTGCAACAAGTCGAAAACGTCACTTCAGTTGGAACAGTATTATTTACTGAAGCAAGTTTATTTATCCACCTAACATGTACAGTACAATGACGTTACAATAAATGTAACCTGTAACAGTGGTTAAAATAGTAAAGCAAAAATACGGACGAGCATGGTCAATTATTAAATTATATTTTATTTAATCACTATGAATTATATATTTCAAGTCGAGAAATGTGATTGCATCTTCTAGAAAAGAAATAATTAATGCACAGGCTGTCAAAAGTAAGTAAATACAGTTAATAACTCCTCTACCATCAGGAAGTTGGAATAGCCATCTAGCGAATTAGTTAACAGCTGTAGGTGGTAAATATATTGAAGTTATGACGGTGCGTCGTCGGCTAATAATACATAGCATTATTAATGTCCTCAAAACTAAGTGACAAAGAAGAACTTATTTCACTACTGATATGAATGCTTACTGTGGGAAAATGTTTAATGATGTTGCAGAATTACCACTACTATAACTACTACCGATTAACAGAATTTGAAGACATTCAACGATGCAGTTTCATATAATTCTCGAGAAAGGAAAAATCCACTGATTTATAACTAAAGCATCTCTGGTAGCAACATTGGCGTCAACAAATATCCTATTTCAAAGACGTTGGGTCTAATTATTTGAATCACAAATTGCTATAACACAGAGCTACCGGGAGTTAATATCTTATTTTGGAGTAAGTATTCACAATATATATATATATTTCCGAAGGTCGGAAGCAAAGAGTAAGTAACTGAGATAGATTATGCAGTCATCAAACGATATTTCAGCTTGAGAAGTAAAAATGGAAGATTGGAAAGGTCTTAGCTACTTTTTCTAAAGTTAACTGACAGACGGAGGCGTGAGATGATCAGATCATCTGTCAGTTCAATCCTATTCCAATGCAACAATAATTGTTGAGTTAACTTTAGCATTCTAACGTTATTGGCTTCTAACATGAATTCCATCACACATATTTCTTATTCAGATGAACATAGGGCTGAGAATTTGATTGATTTTGAAAGAGAGATCAGCATCTCACTCGAGCTGTCTGTGGTAGTGGCCCAATTCTTACATGTCTTTAATCTCATCGTCACCTGTTAGAAAACTTCCTTTATGTAGGAGACATGTTTCATGAACACACTATGGTTCAGAATCCACAGTAAACTCTAGATTCTGGAGGAAAGTAAGTGGCTACAGACTACAGTCCTCTCAGAAATATACTTCCTCTGAGGCTATCCATCCAATCATGGGATTGTAAACTAAGTTAGTACAATTATTTTGCAAGTAATGGTTCTTGGATATGAAAGAACCTTATTCTAGCATCATCCCAAACCAAACTGAGAAACATTTTCTATCTAATAAGGTAATTAACTGGTAACAAAGCAAGAAATTTCTCGATGGAGTTGTAAATGTTAATAGAAATGTTTGTTCAAACCAAAATTGTTTACGGTGGTGATATTAGTTTAGAGTTATTGCTTTCCGTGAGAAAACTTAGAACAATCAAATCTATTTACAATAATTCTTTCAAGGAAATATCTTCCTAGCCCAAATATTGGAGCCGGCAACCTCTTGAAATTCCAGTTTCAGAGGCGTTGATTATAGGAATACAGGTTTTCAGTTTCTTGTACTCTTTCTAAAAGGCTGTTGACAGCATTAGCCAGGTTATAATAAAAAGGAAGCTCGTTTAATTTGTTTTGATTAATGATTTCAGAGTGAAACAGACGAGTTACCCTCCGTGATGCAGATGTTCCCCCTACTGTCCGTCGTACCGGTTCCTGGCTGTGTGTGATTTATTCGAGCTCTGCTGTATCTGAGCGGCCGACTTCATAAAGCCACTCTGGTGCACGCGGCTCACTAAATCACCGGGGAACGAATGCGCAAATACTTAAAAAGGACTATTTATGAAGATTCGTTGTGTGCCTGGTGTTCAGCTGCCCGTCGATTTATTCTGGGACTTCCTACGCGCTTTATGATTAAGGTCTCCACTCTTCATTGCTTGGATTCGGATTAGATTCGCAAATCCATCCTCCTATACCTTGCCATATTTAAGTATTAAATTTTCATCACAGGTTGGAACAGGTCAAACCAGTATCTAGCTCGACATAAATCAAAGATTACGGCCTTAGCTTTACTCGTCCTAAATTAAATTTATCATATACATTTGTATTTCTGGAAATGATGAATGTTTTGTAAACGCACATAGACCTACACGTGTTAATACCCAAAAGCAAAAAAAAAAGTTCGCGCTGAAAATACAAAACACTAGTTGTGCCGTATTTTAATTGTTCCAAGTATGTCTGTCTAGCTTGCCATTCGCGGTGCCTGCGTTTAGTAAACACTTTTTTTAAGATTCACCGTGTTACCTAGTGATGAATTATACACTGAACTGCCTGGAGTCTATTACAAAATGTTTATTATTCAAACAATAAACTTAATATGTTGTAAAGCATTTTTTAAATATTTGTTTGTAAACGTGAAATAAAAGCAGCACGTAAGGTGGGTCCTAGATAACCGTTCGAAATTTTGAAAGATTATTGCCAAACGATATAGATGAAATAGTCCGTTTCAAATCTAACTGCTGAATATAATCCTATTTTCCCTACATATACGCGACCTTGAGGCGTGTAAATGACGGGTGTCTTATGCACATCTGGAAAGGTGATATGCATAGTTCGGTTCCTTTTCTGTAATCACTTCCAGACTTTAGAATAAGTGGTTTATTATTCTTAAACAAGTCGGAACTTGTAAATGCATTTTAAAGATGGAAATTCCGATTATCATTTACAGTAAGCATGAATTATCCGAAAAACTGTGGAGACGGGAACTCTTGGGGTGATTTATTTTTCAGATAACACGTCAATAACGAACGAATTTGCCAATATCTTAGGAGGAATATAAAACAAAGAAACAGTGATACATATTAAACAAAAAACTGTGTATAGTATATGTAATTATTTTGTACTATATTATGTAGCACCATAGGATAACACTAAACTTACAGAATGACTTTGTTTGAAACGTTAAAAATTGCCATAAAATTTGGCCTGTACTGTAGTTTTGTTTCAGAGTAGACACTCGTGTTTTGCCGCTAAATCTCCCAAACGTTTTAAAGACAGCAATTGGACAGTATCGTATTCTTATTGACGTTGTAACCATATTATTGCCATCTCACTGGAAGGACCTAAATCGGCATAGTCGCTCTTAGACTCTACACAGAGTCCTTATTCGTCGATGACACTGGCAATGATATCACCGTCCGTCAGCACTTGATACCAGACATCATATTTGAGCCAATATTGAATGGTTTCCTGGTTGCATTCTTCAAATCCAGAATATTTTTTAATCAACCCAGACACAAGTGATACAAATTGACTATATTGTACCATTATCCTTAAATTTGCCGACTGGAACGCTACTGTTGATGACGGTTCTTCAGCTGAATAGGGACGTAAAACTTGGTAGCGTCAGTTAACCGTACCGGTTTTCGACTTTTCCTTTTTTTGTTTTTGTTTTTATACGCAAATCAGAAAACAATACAATACACTTGACAATACTCACCGTCTACACCAAGGCTGCCGAACCAATTTTGGTGCTGGGCCACAATTTCGATTCTATGTCAGCATACAGGCCACATAATACTTGCCTATAGTTACAAACAGATATTTGAATAAAATAAAGATATAAGCAAAGCAGTTTACTTATAATCTGAAAGTTAAAAAAAAAATCGTCAGTGAGACGATTGCAGAGGTTTTTGAGGTAGTATATTCTAGACCACTGCTATTGGCGGGCCTGGGGTTGGGCAGCGTTGGTCTGCACGCATGCAGCAACACTTCTACTCAAGGAAGAAAGGAACTGTATGTTAGCATCATACGTCTGCAGAGGGAAGCTTTTGACGATTTTGGGGCGTTATTACGAGAAATAGGAAACCATTTCAAGCTTTTTGGAGTACGTTTATTGGTTTGAGCACATGGCGCAACATTAAAATTGAGTGAGGGTGAAAAAACTGCCTCGTCTGGCCTCCTCGACAAAAATACACAATACAGACAGAAGGTGTAAATAATGGAGCACGAGTAAGAGGGTATCTTTCACTATCAATTCATCAATCAGAGTAAGGGGGGGGGGGCGAAGAGGGAGGAAAGGGGTGCGTGTGTAAGGCAGCTCCTTTGGTCGTTGCGTCAAGATATTGGTTTCCTTCGCAAACATTTCCAGAAAGGAACATGTTTCATGCAGTTTCGCTGATTGTAGCTTCCTTATTTTGTAAGTATTCGTACTATTCGTCGTTTGCAATGCATCATTTGTCAGCGAAGATGCGTATGTATTCACTCGTTTAAATTTCTGCTGTAAGGAAAGTGCGTGCGAGCGGCTGTTTGCTGAATTGAACCAAGAGTGTATTTTGAGAAGATGATGGGGATTAATTTGGACATAGGCCATTGTTGTTGTTGTTAATTTTTTTTGTTTTACAATTTTATTTTGGTGAGGATTTTAGAAGTTGCTTGGTAGAAATTGTTATCTTCGAGTTTTACACTTTCCGCCAAACGAATTATCTAATTGCGTTCCTTATTACGATTCTTATACGTAACCGAAAGCTCTGTATTCCAGTAGCCTTTAACACAAATGCCCTGCTACATTTTGTTTGAAAACTATGACTTCATTTTAATCAGTGATGAGTTGTGCCGTTTACAAGAATCAGTTATGCAATCAGAGATTTGTTTATGTCACGTGTAACGCTACATAGCTAGGTAGTGTATCAATTTTTATCTAAAAAAATTACAGTACTAAATAGCGTGTATATGAAACAACTTTCACATGAAACAAGAAATAAGATTTCTGCGACACACAAATGTTCCTTTCCACGGTGAATAAACCTCTCTCCCTCTTTATTATTATTGTTTTGGTTCCTACTTAACATGTTCTCCTCCTATAGCAAACAATGTTATTACTAGGTTTCAAGACGCAGAAGTTAAACAAACAGATCGTTGTTCTGAAATAACTATTATATTTACGCTTTAAAGCATGTGCTGAAAGAATATTCTGCGACCAGCAGGTATATTTCATCGATTCTACAAGGTAGAGCGTAATTTTATTGAATACAAAACTTTCGAGGCATGAACGGGATATAAAACCAGCCTGATCACTTTATTAAGCTGACCCAATGGATCGATTCCTCAATGACGTTAAGTAACAAGCATTTTTCCATGTTACATATGTCTAATTGTAAAATATGTACTCTGAATTAGAATACGAATGTAGTAGTTAATAATCGGCATCAGTAAATGGACCTTCTGTCTAAATGAGTCACAAATCGAAGTACTGTATATTCTTCATGTTCATGTAGCGAAAGCTTCGTTTCAAAAAATATAAAAAATTTCCACTTTAGCAAACGTGTATCTGTTAAGCCACTTATGGCGTAAACCAACAAGTTCACCTGAATATTCTGTTGAAAACAAAAATTTCCTTTGGCATTCATGATATTTCGACAAAATCTGAGTTTGAATTTTTGTGGGGCTGCTCCCATTACTTTACACATATATTGGCCTTTAATTGGATGTATGACGCTATCAATGAATAGATTCACTTTTTTTTCGTCCTGTTTCTGTTCACGTTTATGCCAAAGTCAGATACTGCACGGTTTCCGGTT
>JARYHS010008074.1:287456469-287733311 GCA_031002005.1 Vandiemenella viatica
TAAAAGCTTACAAATTTTGGCTAAAATACAAAGACAAATTATCCTCGTATAACATGCTACCGATCTTTCAAGAACCTTTCGAGCTTCGTCTAGAAAGAGTCCATACAATCCTCTGGGAGGAAGACAAATCCGGAAATTTGGTCCACAAGGTATCCAGATTCCTATCAAAATCAGACAATAGCACTCTTAAAATATTCACAGACGGATCGAAAACCACTGGAAATAATAGAGTAGGAGCGGCATACTTCTGTCCCAACACAGGTAAATCGTCTCAATTTTCGCTACCCGAAGAGGCATCCATCTACCACAGCTGAAGCAAAAAGCCCTGCTGGAAGCCATCAGATACAGTCAAAGTACCTTCCTGGACAAAGTCGTCATCCTGTCGGACTCCCTCAGCGTACTAAAGAGCTTAAAAATACTACGTGGAATAGCCATACTCAAACTATTGTACTGGAAATTCTTCAACAGTTAAAACGGAACAGGGAACTTGGCATTACGACGACTCTGATGTGGATCCCATCTCACTGCGGCATCGAGCATAACGAACGGGTGGACGCCCTGGCAAAACAAGCTATCCATGAAGGAGAGGTAATCGACATGCAACTCCCGATCTCGGATATAACGCATAGCATCAAAGTAAGAGCCAAGGAAAAATGGCAAGAGGAATGGACGATCTCCTCAAAATCAAAGCCTCATATTATGCAATCATTCAACCGATAATATCTCCAAAACCTTGGTTTTACAACTGGAACAGTAGCAGACGATTAATCACCACGATATCAAGAGCCCGCTTTAACCACGGTAACTTCCCCAGCCACCTACATAGAATAGGGTTGAGAGATTCCCCATATTGCGACTGCTCAGACCAGGCAATAGGAGACATCAATCACACAATATTTTCATGCAATAAGTACCAACAACTTCAGGACCGAATGATGATAGATCTTTCCAAGAATGGCTTCCCCCTGCCGACAAACGTAACCCTCCTTTCTTCCAGCAACAACAGAGTAGTACTTAATATCCTTGCCAGATACTTAAAAGATGGAGGAATAGAATTCTAGCCAACCCTGGAAGTTAAAACAGGAAATGACCCATACTTCAAACCCAAAGCCAAGCCACAGCTCAACCCATATCCGCGCAAGCACAATAACCAGCATGGCAAAATCAACAGTATCCTAGATTCAATAAGATTGTAATAATTTAACTAATAGAGATAAGGAAAAGTGTAAATAAAAAAAAAACCTTTTACTGTCTATAATATACTATTTTGTTATAATTTCAAGTGTTTAAAAAAAAAATATGATCTCTAGATGTATATTTGTAAATTGTTTTGAAGATGGTGTTATATGAAACTCATCAGCTTTAGTAGTACAATGTAATAATTATGTAACTTTGTGCTGGCTGTATGGTCTTGTAACCAAGTGCCAATAAAAAAAAAAAAAAAAAAAAAAAAAATGAGACGTTAAGTGTTTGGAAGCGGGTGACATCTAACGGTAGCCTCCCGAACTATGAGCGCCCGCTGCTTGATTACAACGTGACATGATCTGTTCGTCGTTTATCAAGGAGCACAAATAGTATTATCAGTCATGATTAATAACTAGTTTAAATACGACTTCTGAAATTGAAATCTTTAATATCGCAATAGCCTGCTTGTTAAACAAATGTTTCAGTTTAATATTTTTACATTTGTTTCTCTGCGTATGCACAGTTCCAAGCTTTCTACAATGCTCACAGTATTTTCTTCTTCTTCTTCACTTCACTGTTTAGACGAATGACTGCTCTGAGATCACATTTAATTTTTTTTCTCCTTAACCAATCCACTTTTCTCCTTCGTTTAAATTTATATCTATATGTACATCCATACTCTGTAATTCACAAACTTTGTGGGTGTAAGAGGGTGCTAAGCACCAATCCTAATTCTGCGCATTCCAGCCCCGAATAGCATGAGGAAAGAAAGAATTTATAAAAGCACCAGTGCGGCATATTATTTCTCAAATCTTATCCCTCCGGTCATTGTGACCTAAATATGTAGGTTGGCGGAAGAAGTATTTCATTGCACTCGTAAGTCAAAGAATTCCGCATATTCTCCAATAAATTCTAACGCGAACGACGTCGTCTGTCTTCCAAACGATCCCAGCCAAATCTATGTATCAATTCTGTGACGCTTTCATAAGGGCTGTAGCAACCAGTCACGAAACTGGAGGCTCTCCTCTGTACCCTCTCAACTGAGTCAATCAATCCCTTGCGATACGGATCCCAAACTCCACAACAGTAATCCAAATGCAGACGCACTAGTGTTTTATACGCTATTTCCTTTGTATGAGCATTACAATTCCTCAAAATACCACCTATGAATCGTAATTTAAAATTAGCTTTGCCTACGACGGAAGTTATTTGCAAGTCCCATTTCATGTTGCTTTATACTATTACCCCTAGATACTTCAGGGAATCAACCGTGTCAACAACTGAATTGTTTACTTTGTACTCGTGAACAAACTGATTCTTTTTGTTACTTATTCGCATTGCCTTGCACTTTTTGCAATTAAGTGTAAGCTGCCATTTACGGCACCATTCGGAAATAGCCTCCTAATCGCGCTGAATTTCTAAGCAATCGTCAGAGCACCTTATTTACTTGTAGATAACTGAATCGTCGGCAAAAAATCGCAGCCAGAATTTAATGTTGTCACCGAGATCATTTATAAAAATTAAGAAAAGAAGTAATCCTATTACAGTTCTTTGGTGAACGCCCGAAGTAACATCTAGCTTAGAAGAGACTCCCCCTCAAGAACGACATACTGTGATCGACCATTTAGAAAATCACGTATCCATTCGCCAATCTGATCCGATATACCGTACGCTCGCTAAAAGTTGGTTGTGTGGTACAGAATCAAAAGCTTTCCGAAAATCCAAGAATATTGCATCAAATTGTGAACCTGCATCTATAACTTTCATTATGTCATGGGAAAATAGGGCCAATTGAGTTTCACACGATCTCTTCTTCCGAAATCCGTGTCGACACGATGTAAGCTACTCGTTATCATCTAGAAATTTCATAATGTGAGAACATATGACATACTCCTGATTTCTATTGCAGACAGATGTTAGAGATATGGGTCGCTAATTCCTAGGATCACTCCGTTCTCCTTTCTTGAAAACAAGAATTACCTGGGCAATTGTTCTCTTCTAAAGATTTATGGAATATATCTGATAGAAATGGTTCAATTTCCTCCGCGTATTCTGAAAATTCGCATACCGGTATACATGGCGCTTTACCCCACTTCAGGAGCTTTAATTACTTTACAAACGCTATCAATTTCCACCGGAGCCATCTCTAATTCTGCACGATTTGGTAAATTGGGAATGTTTTCCATGTTTTCGCGCGTGAATGAATTTTTATATTCTGTGTTAAATACGGTAGCCTTGCCGAGGCTGTCGTTATCTTCCCGACCGTCTTCTATTAGAACTGGCTTATCGTTGCCAGTAACACTAATGTTTTTGGACCAAAATTTCTTAGGGTTTTCGGTGAGGCTCTTATATAGAGTATTGCAACGATAGTCATTAAAGGCCTCACGTATCGCATTCTTAACATGTTCGCTTGTCTAATCTAAATCAGTCAGATGCATCGTCCGTCTTGATCGTGCATTTATCTTCCATTGCTTTTTGAGTAACTTTTTAACGTCACCTGTATACCATCGTGGATCATTCCCTTCCCTGATCGTCCGTTTCGGTCTTATTAGTTCTGGTAATGAAGTATTGGTAATCCTTTTGGTATGTGTTTTCGGTTTCTCTGTGTTATCTTCTCCTCTTTTTTTATATATTTAATTGTGTTCTTATTTTTTACTTACCTAGACTCTCTATTCTGGAGTATTCTTTAAACGTTCTCACTTCAGCTTGTTATTCTTTGCCCGTGTTTCTATGTGTTAGAGCCCTTGTTTCACTGCCAGACATTAGGATTAATGTTGCCATTGATTACAGTCTTTAATTCTCTTCTCTTTGTTGGAAGGTCTATTAATTTCTTCAGAAATATGATGGAAACGTTGGAGTTGTTCTGTGGGTTTTGCATATATTATAATTTTTTATTTAACTGTACGTTTCCCCTGTTCCCTGTTGTCAGACATTTCTATATTGAATTCCTTGGATATTTGTTACAGTCTAAATAAAGTTCTTCGTAAAACATCTGTTTTCTGGATAGTTGTATGACCCGCATCGTAAAGAAGGGTATTTATTGTTTTTTTATTGCCTATAACAAATCCGGAATTTATTGCTGTTTTATACACTTTTATGATATGGTCAATGTTAATCCCGAATAGAGTATGTGACTCTCTAATCGCCCCAAGTTTCCTCCTAAGTTAGATGGGACCACTTTGTCAAAGGTTTTTATATTATTTGCTTGATTCTGATGACATCTGTATACGTGTGCCCTTTCATGAAGCCTACTTGTTCTTTTTCTAACAATACGTCTCTTATGACGTAACCTATTGCTTATTATTCTTGTATATGCTATATTTCTGAGGTGAAGAAGGAAAGTCGTTTCCCTTACTTTTTTATAAAATTGATATTACTGTATACCAAGACAGTGTACATAATTTTTTTTCCAATACTCGTTTGATAAATGTAAGAAACACAAAAAATCAAATTAGCAATTACCTACTGTAACAGCCCTCAAACCTAAAATTAAATGGAATTGTATTTTATAAAGCATTGGTAGCAAGCTAGAGTTTCGTTGAATATGATCTTGTATGTTTGTTTATCAGTTAACTGTGAATCAGTGTATATAGGCTTGTTTTCTGAAAAGAAGTTATTTAAACGGCCATTTAATATGTTTAAGAACAGAATTGTACTAGAGTATTGATTAAATGTTGGTAATTCCAAGTATTAATGCAAGTTACGATGTCTAAAGGACAATTTGCTACAGTTTAAAATGATTTCTTTGAATAATTAAGTATCTTTAATTTCCATTTTAAACCATTTTTTATTGATTGTATATGATTATGTATTAATTATAATTGTTTTTAATATGTTTCAATTGTTTAAGTATTGTCAATATTCGAGAAATATCTGGCGGAAGATTTTGAAGTGTTCTAGAAATTTCGGTGGAGTTTGTATAAAGCGATCATCCAAGACAGAAAAACAGTTTACAGTTCAGTTAGTTTTTTCGGCAAAGTTTTTCACCGACTAAATTATCTGTCGACTGAGTGTTGTATGCAATCTCTGGATTGTATCTATTCATGTAAACACAATCGTTCACGTCGAGTTTCTTTGAGAATGAAAACAAGTCTAAACTGAAATACATTGTGCACTACTTAATTATCGTATTAATTAAACCACGAAGCATCTTATACTACTTTACCCAGTTTTCCGTTCTTCGATTCCACTAATGTTGTTAAGTCTGCGATACTATTATAACCTCTTAAAAAGACATATTATTTTCCTGGTTTTCTTTCCTTAAATTTTTTACTGTTTTTTCCGTTTTGCATATTCAATAATATATAAGTGTACTGAGTTTTGCTCAGCTGCACTGAGGAGTTTTAGCACTTCACGTCCAGTTATTTATCGACCTTCAATTAAATTTAATTTAATCGCGTTGGAGCGCTCGCTCCGATGGGAATTTCCAAACTGACCAATTTCCCCCTTTCCTGTACCCACTTACATTTGCCCCCCCCCAATTTCAACTTTAAAATCTTCCAGCATTTTCAGTAAATTATTCATCATTTCTCTTGGTAATTTATTCCAGTCTCTGACACCCTTACCTAAAACAGAGAGTCTTCCACACCCCTAGCTACCGGAGGGCTAGGCGGTGCCGTGCACCGAGGCCCCTAATCGCTGCTCAGGGGGTCCAAGCTCATCTCAGGGGAAAAAAGAGGTCACCCATCTGGCCTGCAGGCCCTTTTCTCATTTTTTTTGCACCGGGACACTTGGTAACCTAGCTACTACACTGTCCTTGTTCCTGAAATCGAGTGCCAACTTGTGGTCATCATCGTATTTTCCCTTCTATGCATTACTTTTAATTCTTACATCAATATCTTTCCATGCCTCATCACCAACATACGCCTTGTACACTCCAATGACGCTCTTCGACCTCCTCCAGTCTTCCAATGAGTCCCCTTCCATCTCTTTCATCATATCTTTTATTGATTGCGTTCTGCGGAAATTTCCAGAAACACATCTAGCAGGCCTTTTTTGCACCCTCCCCAACTCCTGTTTTTTGACATTAAAAATAAGGGCTCTCATTCTACACCACCACATACAAGTAGTCTGACCAAAGTTTTGTGACACAATTACTTTACTTCTCTCGTACATCGCCTCAACACTCTCTCCAACAAGTGCAGAATTTTGAAACATTTTCCTGTCACCTGTCCAATGTGTCTTACCCGGTTAAGCTTGATGTCAAATATAATACCAAGATATTTACATTTCAAGTCTTCAACAAGCAATTCTTTTTCCACCTCATAATCATAATCAACCTTAAATTTTTTATGTGTGCGTCTAATAACCTGACTCTTCTTTTCATTTATGTTCATCCCATGCTTACCAACCCGACTAGATATCCTGTCCAGATCACCTTACAGCTGTTTATAGATCTCTACCGTTTTGATCCTTTTATATAGCATTATGTCATCTGCAAACAATCAACTTTCTTATAGTAAACCATCAAAACAACTATTAATTAGAATAATGAACACCAATGGTTCCAATACTCTACCTTGTGGTAATCCTATTTTTTACTTCCACTTCATTTGATACTGCATTTCCTACCCTAACTTTTTGTTTTTTTCCTTTTAAAAATTCTTCTGTCCAGCAGATCACTTTCTCATTCACTCCAATATTATTTTCCTTGATGAAAGTATGTAGGCTTTCTCGGTGAGTCAGTTACGTAAAATCTTCTCGAGTTTTCCACCGGTATAATGCATCAGTAAAAATACAAAGCTTTACATTTTTACTAATGCGCTATCCCGGTGGAAAGCCCGAGAAGATCATACACAGTTTTCATCTCATTTACTACCATTGTATGGCTCACTCTGTCAAAAGCATTTAAAAGATCTAGTGCTACACTATTAATTTGACCTCCCTTGTCCATTTCATCCGAAATATCTTGCATATATTCCACCAATTTCAATATCTTGTGTCAATTGTGGTGGTATATCTTTCCCAATATTATTTGTGTGTTTTTCTTGTTTGTTGTATCTCATGGTTTCAAATTATTGAGTAATTTTCATAACTTTTACTAGTAGATTTTTATTTAAAACGGTTTTTCTGTTTCTTAATACTGTATATAATTACTAATTCCATGCTTGCAAGACTTTCTTTTTTCAGAATTTTTCTCTCCCCTAAAGCTCCATTAGCTCTTTTCTCTATGTATGGCTTTAGGATTTCCCATTCTTCATTAACACTGTCTTTAGCTATTATTAATTTTAAGTAATTTTGGTTTATTTTACAAGAAATTTATACTTATTTCTTGTAAAAGGTATATTCTAAAAAATCCTTAATTAATGTTATCTGTTGACCATATTTTCTTCCCACTTGTTAAAAGTTTTATTTCCAATATTAACAAAAAGTGGTATGATGCTATTTTCACCTCTAAAAATATTTGGTGGCTTTAATAAGTCCTTTTATCTTTCTGTTCACTGTAGTATAATCAATTACAGCCCATTGGCAACTAGCTGCCCATGTGTAAATGTGTTTCCTTTTAAGACTCTCAGCATTTGACATTTATTCCTGAATTGCAAAATGTTACAAAGTGAATAAAATAGATTGAAAAACTGAATATCTGAGGGACTTACTTTGTGTGTAAAACATGTGTCCTACCTGTCTGACCAAAATAATATCCGTATAGAAAGGGAACATGTCCGGAGAAAGTGTCCTATGGTAGTGTCACAAATCTGAAATGACATCTGGGTGATCAGTTTCCGTAAGAAAATCGTATATGCGAGCTTTATTGATTACGTTGACGACTTCAGTGTAGGTGGTAATGAGACTTAAATAACTTCTCATTCAACAAGGAGAAAATAGAATAGTTTCGGCTAAATGCTGGAACATTCGAATTTCCCCATTTCGTTCAAGGTTACGATTTTTAATTTCGGGAACTCAGTTCAGACTGGCGTTTAAGAGTACTTTCAACGCTTCAGAGCTTATTTTAGCACTGGAAGTCTGACGGTATTACGACTTGCTATGAAATCTCTCCGTGTCTAATGCGTTCGACGTGTGTGAAAGTGTGGAGTCACCTAATTTAAATCGAACATGTCAAGCAAGTCGGTACACAAGTGCTCATACTCTGCATTGTTATCTGATCACGTTTCATTCCTTGAAGATCTTTTGCTCTACTATTTCTTATTTTTTAACTTCGGGTGCATACCAACTGAAGAAATTCATTACATCAAATAGGAATTCATTAAAGACGCCATAAGGGTGATATAAAACGTATACGCATTAATCTGAAATATAAAAGTTTCAGTAAACTCTCAGTGACCATATTATTCGCATCTGATGAGAAAAAAGTACCTGCTCCAAATACTGCGAATACCTTCGGTCAATAGATCATCAGAAAACTACTTTCATACTGATCTACGTGTCTCGTGCAGTAACATAAAATATCAGAAATCTCACAAAACCTCGTAAATATCTGTGTGTCGAGTTATTGCAAAACATACGTTCAAGAGTACCTATCTAACATTTGTGGAGATAGTACAAAAAAACGCGAATGCTAGTCAGCTCACGTTAACGTTTACCAACCCCTCCTACACTGATCGGCCAGAACATTATGACTACCTTCCTACTATCGATTAAACCAGTCCAGGCGATAACAGCTTCACCTGACGAGGAATGACTGCTAGTCAGACACACGCACGGTGCATGTAGTATCAGCGAGCGTGATATCCGTGGGGAAGGTGAGCGATCTATCTGAGTTGGACCGAGGGCAGACTGTGATGGCCCGGAGGTGTTCGAGGTGTGGTGAGTGTCTTCAACAAGTGGCGAAACCACGACCAAACGTCGAGGCGTTGGGTGGCGACCGCTCATAACAGTTGTCGGACGTCGTAGGCTGGGTAGACTGGTAAAACAGGACATGCGGCGAATTGTGGCGGAATTAACATCAGACTTTAATGATGGGAAGAGTACAAATATGTCTGAACACTCACTGCACCGAACACTCCCAACTATGGGCCTCCACAACCGGCGACCCAGTCTTGTGCCAATGCTAACACCACCACATCGGCAACTACGACTAAAATGGGCATGTAACCATCGTCACTGGACGTTGGCGTAGTTGCAGAGCTTTGCATGATCTGATGAATACCGGTATCTTCTAATCATGGCAATAGAAGGGTGCGAATCTGTCGGTTTCAAGGGGAACAGTTTCTTGACACCTGTACTGTAGGATGGAGGCAAGCTGGCGGCGGCTCAATTGTGCTCTGGGAATCCACGGATCCATTGGAGCTCGTGCAAGGCACCATGCCGGCCAATAAGTATCGTACACTGGTTGCAGACCACGTATACACCTTCATGACGACATGTTTACTAAGGCAGTGGCATTTTTTAACTGGATAATGTGCCATGTCACAAGTCCAGGAGGGTGGTGGAGTGGTTCGAGGAACACAGTGGAGTAGTGGGGCAAGGATGGAGCAAGCCAGAAACCGGGAAAACCCATGACTTCACGAAGTGAGCAGCCAATTAGCGTTCAAGGTCGTATGACGTCACAAGATGGCGGATCGTTAGTTCCTTGACCGGCCGCCCAGATGGCAGCACTGGGCGACCTTGCGCTGGACCATTAGTTCCTCGACCGGCTGCTAGATGGCAGCCACCGTTAGTTCCTTCACCGACTGCTTGATGGCAGAACCTTGCCCTCGGTGAAAGTATTTCCTCCATATTTCTGTTCTGAAACGCGCGCTCTGCGAAATGTGTACATTGTTTCAACACAACTACAGAAATTTCCACTCGATTGTTATCTATGTTTGCTTATCCATTAGCCATTGCGAAATGTGTGCCGCGCGGGTATTCCTAGCGTCCTGTTAAGCAATGCGAAACATCTTGGCTACTATCGACACACAGTAAAATATTTTCTTCGGTTCTGTGTCTTGAATAATACTTAAGCGTGAACCATTGCGATTTTTTTACTAAAAAATAAAAAGTCCACATCAACGGATATTACGTGAACAGACATCGGTAGCGATGGAGCTAGAGTGCCGAAGGTCACCAATTCGAGTCCGGCCGCGGGTATGGGTGTTGTGATATTATTGAAAAAGCCGTTCCAACTCGTCAATTTCAAAACGAAAATCAAAATTTTAGTTTCCACACCTAGAGAGAGTGGCGCCAGCTTGATATAATTGAATAAAAAATAATTCGAAAAGCATAAATGTTTCCTTTAAAATACGTTAACGTTCGATATGGAAAAAAAACGTCATAATCTCCAGATATAAAACCGAGGAAGAATTCTATGTGTACCTGTTTTCATGAAATTATTTAGCGTTCTGGCCTTGCATTCGGGAGGACATCGGTTCGAATACCCTGTCCGAGCATCCAGATTTGGGTTTTCCATGGTTTCCCAAATCACTCCATGCAAATGCCGGGATGCTTCCTTTAAAAGACCATGGCCGAATTCCTTGCCCCCCATCATTTCCCGTCTCTAAAGACCTCGCTGTTAACATAAATTCCGTTCATCGAAGCAAGCAGACATTAAAAATTAATTCACCGACGAAGAGACTGGAAACAAACTCACTTTTTCACTTCATGATGGATTCATTATGAACAATATACTACAACTCATGAGTGTCACCTACAGTCCGTGTATTTTAAAGGATTTATTAAATTAGGGGTAATGAAACACAGACACTTTTTGAACTCAAAGAAGCATTGAATAGGTTTACTGATGTACGGAAGTATGACCTCGATGAATTGAGAGCCGCTAAAATAAAGCAAAGTTGTCGATTTGAAAACCAGTTTATTTCCCTACAGACATTTCTGAAGTGAATACAAGATGTCAAACCAATCAGCATGTAATTTTTTCAAGCCTATTTCTCAAACCTACCATACGTTATTCCTTTCAAAATTCGTAGCCTCAAAAACCCATCAATCCTTTCATTGTAACCGACAGATATTCACCGACGAAGGTAGGAAAAACCATAAATTCCGTTCATCGAAGCAGGCAGACATTAAAAATTAATTCACCGACGAAGAGACGGGAAACAAACTCACTTTTTCACATCATGTTGGATTCGTTATGAACAATATAATATAGCTCACGAGTGTCACCTACATTCCGTGTATTTTAAAGGATGTATTAAATTATGTGTAATGAAACAGATCGAGAACACAGACACTTTTTGAACTCAAAGAGGCATTGAAGGGGTTTAGTGATATGTGTAAGTATAACCTCCATGCATCTAAAGCAAAGTTGCCGATTTGAAAACCAGTTTCTTTCCCTACAGCCATTTCTGAAGTGATTACATGATGTCAAACCGATCAGGCTGTAATTTTTTCAAGCCTATTTCTCAACTCTGTCTTTGGACAAGAGGCCACTTGAAAATACTTGTGACAAAGCCTTTCCCAAACCAGTTCTACAAAAATCAAAGTTTCCAGTTCGACCATGGCAAAACTCAAGGAATGGAAACATCAGTACGATACCTTATTTCTCTAACTTATTTCTGCTGCCATTGGTATAAAATATCTCATCGCACTCGTAATTGTTGCCATCCAGGTCAAACCTTTGTCGTCTGTCTACCTAGACCAATCTATGTATCAATTCTGTTATGCTTTCGTAAGCAATCACAAATTGAGTGTCCTTAGCTGCAGTTTGTCTAAAATTCCAATCAATCCCTTGTGACACATCAGTGGTATTTGACACCTTTAACTGTATTTTACAGCACAGCACTTATGTTCCAGGAACGAAATACGTCTGTTAATCTTACTAATTTTACCCCTGTCGAATCGAAGTACGTCAGTCCTATGTGATAAAAATTGAGTCACGCTAAGGCAGTGCTAAGCACAGAACATGCCTGAGACCATCGCCTGTGACCAAGGTGGAGATATAGAAAATTCACCCACTTCCTTATAGAAGAAATCCAGTTCCAGCTTCTAAGGATATTCTATTCCTAATTCTTTCACCAAGATCCACCCCTAGCCTCGTCGCCAACGTACCCACAGCACTTCCTGAAACCACCTTCTGTTTTCCAATGATTCCCAATTCAACCCCTGATCAGTTACAGACAGGGTTACCTTCTGTTCGTGCATTAAAGTAAACCAAAAATTCAAAATTCTACTAATCAGTAGCCAGGTACCAAAATGTTCACTTAAGGTGGTTCTACTGCAGTTTTCCAGGAAAATTCTCCCTTTTTCCAGGAAATTATTTTTCAATAAATCAGGACCCAGGAGAGTTCTCCATTCGGTTTAAATGTTCCCATCTAACGCCAACCTTCGGATTCAGGACCAAGTGTGACATTTGTTTGTAATTGCATGCTTTGTTCAAGTAACCACGATAGAGTTATCATAATGCTCTTTGCTAACTGATAGTTTCTTGGTCATCAAACAGACATCATAACCCACATTTTCATAGAAGATCCCCACACATCGACAAGTATCCAAAACGTCACCATAGGTTCTATTACGCCTAAGATAGTGCTCACACTTGAACTGTCGTAAATTGTTAGGTCAAAGTGGGTGTTTAGATATTTTATCCACTCAGACCTCATCACCTAAAGTCTAGTGCGAGATTGTGGTCATGGTCAACTTAGGCTCCATACACAACTCAGAATTATTCCACCAACATCCATTCTAACAGTATTATATGCCACCTACAGCCCCTCAACACTCTTCCTATCTTCCAATGACATCCCAGCCCGAGCTCCTTTATTATGTCACTTACTGAATATTTTCCACAGATAAATCTAGCTGCCCTCCTTTGCACCTGCATTTGATGTATAAAAAATGTGGACTCCATACTACACCACACAAGCAGTGGTCTGACTGTGGGTTTGTACCCAAGTCCTTCGCTTCTCTGGTACATCACCCCTCTCTGTTAAATGATTTTTATGTAGTGAGAATCACAATTCACAAGCTAACACAAACGGCAGTAAACTGTAAAGAGCACATAGAAATGAGAAATTGCCTAAGCCCTGAAACAATGGCAAACGGCAGTAAACTGTAAAGAGCACATCGAAATGGGAGATTGCCTAAGCCCTGAAACAATGGTTAGAAGCACACGTTGATGGTGAGCATAATTCTATAACCATATATTTTAGACTCAAATCCACAGAGGAATGACACACGCACGCACTTGTACATGCATACAGCGAGGTCTTCTATAAGAGAGTGGGTAAATTTTCTATATCTCAACCTTGGTCACAGACGATGGTCTCAGGCATGTTCTGTGCTTAGCACTGCCTTAGCGTGACTCGATTTTTATCACATAGGACTGGCGTACTTCGATTCGACAGGGGTAAATATTAGTAAGATTAACAGACGGTATTTCGATCCTGGAACATAAGTGCTGTGCTGTAAAATACAGTTAAAGGTGTCAAATACCACTGATGTGTCACAAGGGATTGATTGGAATTTTAGACAAACTGCAGCTAAGGACACTCAATTTGTGATTGCTTACGAAAGCATAACAGAATTGATACATAGATTGGTCTGGGTAGACAGACGACAAAGGTTTGACCTGGATGGTAACAATTACGAGTGCGATGAGATATTTTATACCAATGGCAGCAGAAATAAGTTAGAGAAATAAGGTATCGTACTGATGCTTCCATTCCTTGAGTTTTGCCATGGTAGAACTGGAAACTTTGATTTTTGTAGAACTGGTGTGGGAAAGGCTTTGTCACAAGTATTTTCAAGTGGCCTCTTGTCCAAAGACAGAGTTGAGAAATAGGCTTGAAAAATTACAGCCTGATCGGTTTGACATCATGTAATCACTTCAGAAATGGCTGTAGGGAAAGAAACTGGTTTTCAAATCGGCAACTTTGCTTTAGATGCATGGAGGTTATACTTACACATATCACTAAACCCCTTCAATGCCTCTTTGAGTTCAAAAGTGTCTGTGTTTCATTACACATAATTTAATACATCCTTTAAAATACACGGAATGTAGGTGACACTCGTGAGCTATATTATATTGTTCATAACGAATCCAACATGATGTGAAAAAGTGAGTTTGTTTCCCGTCTCTTCGTCGGTGAATTAATTTTTAATGTCTGCCTGCTTCGATGAACGGAATTTATGGTTTTTCCTACCTTCGTCGGTGAATATCTGTCGGTTTCAATGAAAGGATTTCACCCATTGATGGGTTTTTGAGGCTACGAATTTTGAAAGGAATAACGTATGGTAGGTTTGAGAAATAGGCTTGAAAAAATTACATGCTGATTGGTTTGACATCATGTATTCACTTCAGAAATGTCTGTAGGGAAATAAACTGGTTTTCAAATCGATAACTTTGCTTTATTTTAGCGGCTCTCAATTCATCGAGGTCATACTTACGTACATCAGTAAACCTATTCAATGCTTCTTTGAGTTCAAAAAGTGTCTGTGTTTGATCACCCCTAATTTAATACATCCTTTAAAATACACGGACTGTAGGTGACACTCGTGAGTTGTAGTATATTGTTCATAATGAATCCATCATGATGTGAAAAAGTGAGTTTGTTTCCAGTCTCTTCGTCGGTGAATTAATTTTTAATGTCTGCCTGCTTCGATGAACGGAATTTATGTTAACAGCGAGGTCTTTAGAGACGGGTAAGGAAGAGGGGCAAGGAATTCGGCCATGGTCTTTTAAAGGAAGCATCCCGGCATTTGCCTGGAGTGATTTGGGAAACCATGGAAAACCCAAATCTGGATGCTCGGACAGGGGATTCGAACCGGTGTCCTCCCGAATGCAAGGCCAGAACGCTAAATAATTTCATGAAAACAGGTACACATAGAATTCTTCCTCGTTTTTATATTTGTAGTTTATGACGTTTTTTTTCCCTTTCGAACGTTAACGTCTTTTAAAGGAAACATTTATGCTTTTCAACTTATTTTTTATTCAATTATAACAAGCTGGCGCCACTCTCTCTAGGTGTGGAAACTAAAATTTTGATTTTCGTTTTGAAATTGACGAGTTGGAACGGCTTTTTCATTAATATCACAACACCCATACCCGCGGCCGGACTCGAATCGGTGACCTTCGGCACTCTAGCCCCATCGCTACCGATGTCTGTTCACGTAATATCCGTTGATGTGAACTTTTTTATTTTTTAGTAAAAAAAATCGCAATGGTTCACGCTTAAGTATTATTCACGACACAGAACCGAAGAAAATATTTTACTGTGTGTCGATAGTAGCCAAGATGTTTTGCAGCGCAAACAAGTGCTTGCTTAACAGGACGCTAGGAATACCCGCGCGGCACACATTTCGCAATGGCTAATGGATAAGCAAACATAGGTAACAATCGAGTGGAAATTTCTGTAGGTGTGTTGAAACAGTGTTCACATTTCGCAGAGCGCGCGGTCCAGAACAGAAATATGGAGGAAATACTTTCACCGAGGGTTAGGTTCTGCCATCTAGCAGTCGGTGAAGGAACTAACGGTGGCTGCCTTCTAGCAGCCGGTCGAGGAATTAACGGTCCAGCGCAAGCCCGCCCGGTGCTGCCATCTGGGCGGCCGGTCAAGGAACTAACGATCCGCCATCTTGTTACGTCATACGACCTTGAACGCTAATTGGCTGCTCACTTCGTGACGTCATGGGTTTTCCCGGTTTCTGGCTTGCTCCATCCTTCCCCCACCACTCAGTGGCAAGTTACAATTGATGTTCTGACCCTCCAACTCGTTATATCTTAATCCGATCGAACAGATTGGGGATGTGATTGAACGTGCCGTCCGAACTCATCACCCCTACCCCGGAATTTACGGAAATAGGTGTGCAGATGTGGTGCTAATTCCATCCAGCGACCTACCAAGGCCTCACTGCTTCCATGCCAAGACGCGTCACCGCTGTTATCCGTGCCAAAGGCGGACATACCGGCTATTAGATTAGGTATGTGGTCATAATGTTCTGGCTGATCAGTGTTTATAGGTGGTGTTGGCTCTACACACCCGTTGCGGCTCAAGGTGATTGTTAATCAGAAATTCTTTAAAGCACTGAGTTCAGATATTTTTGAATTGGGTCGAATGAATTTACCTTTCTATAATGGGAATTTTCGGTTCGTTGACGCCGAGGTCATTAGCGTAGGGAGAGTACTGAGGGGGAAAGAAAAATCCGGAATGTAAATGGCCGTACCGCGAGTCGAACCACGGTCCTCAGGATCTTCAGGCAAAAGAGTTACCTCTCATCCCCCCAGAACGGTAAAGGCACAGCGGTTGGTACTCTACACGAGGTTAACTTCTTCCAGCCATTTTCATCATTCCTGACTTGTACAACAGCGTACGAGAGGTGATGATGTAAAATTCGTTATTATCAAATAGAGTAGTAATCGCTTCGGCTTAATTCCAAACCATTCCATATGTAATAACGTCATGCAGCATTGTTGATGGTGATTCGTCCATTGTCTGGTGTCATTCATGTTTGCAGCCCCAGGTTATGAGTTTCGGAAGATTAAGCCTGAATAGTCAGGCATCAGAATCCATTCATTGAGTTGTTTTATCATTCACTAATGACTCGAATAACACGAAACTGGAAACACACACACACCATCACAGTCGTCTACAAATACAAGAGCATCCAGTATACTGTTACTTTGGAAATAAAATTACAACCGATGGCTGAAGCGGGAAGGAAGTTAAAATCAGAATAGCATTAGCATTAAAAAATAGAAAACTGTTCTTTTAACGTGTTTACCTAGGACTCAGGAAGAACGTTTTTAAAACTACTTGTGAAGCATAGAACTTTATGGTAGCGAATCATGGACTTTAGAAAAAAGGAAAATTGAAACATTTGAAATGTGGTGATAAAACACAATATGAACCTGTCTTGGAAATGACGGGTGAGGAGAGAAAATTGTAGAAGAGAGTTACAGAATGAAGAAATAGGTTGCTGGATCATATTTCAATATATACGACATTGATTAATTTATTAGGAGAAACCAGTCGAAGATAAGTACTGTAGAGGAATGTAGAGATTTTGAATCAAATAATTGAGGACGTATTTTATAAGGTGTATGTTGAAATGAATAGGTTAGCGCAACGGATTGTACTGTACAGCACGATAATGTGGTACAGCCATGAAAATTTCAACTAGCCTTGTTAAATCTCTCAGAATACGTGAATGGTTAATCTATTAATGGAAATCATCATCTTCGACATTAATCTACATACCTAGTAACAGACAGAAAAAGCCGATGTTGATGATACATTTCATTTAAAGAAATGATAATAATTGCAACGATAATTAATATCGAATTGCGTTTGAGTAAGGAATAATAAGAGCCGAGATAGACCTGCAACAAGAGAGATCAATAAATTAATGAATGTGTTTGACTAAAAGAAAGAACAAGAAGTGATAAGTCTAGATGATGATAGATGGTGGACTATTTACTAATATATAAATACTAAAACCAGGCACAGTGATCGGTTGAACCCGGTATATGTTATAGAGTTTTATTATTTTAAAGTCTATAACGTTCTCATTAAAATGTGTAAAACTGGATGGTATATAAGTTAAATAGAAAAGATTCCATTCTTAGTCATTATTGGAAGCGTAATAGAAATTAAGAAAACAATGGGATAAGAATCTTCATACAGGGAGAAGATTGAAATTCATACTCAAATATACTCGCTGATGATACGGGAAAAGTTAGAAACAAGATAACAAAAGTTAGCTGTATTTTGTTATAAAAGTCTGTTGAGAGTAAATGAAACACAATTAGATAACCACAAGGCTCCCAAGGAGGAGTATGTCATAAAGAAATGCAATACTTTCAACCCTTTCTCTACAACTTCCCCAGGATAAGCTGTTGTCGACTCATATCCCAACTAATTACACTTCAAAAAGCAGTTGCCCTATCGTTATAAAATCATACAAAACCAATTTTCATATCTGAACATCTAACAAGCTGAATCTTTTCTCATTTTTCTTCATTTAACGCTTTTCTAACCAGTTAGATAGACTGTCTACATCCCTCTGCATATGTTAACAATACCCTCACGACGTAATACTATAGTATAGCATACCGTCATCTGCAAACAAACTATCTTGTGATTCTAAATAAACACTCGATTCTTTCAATCGGCTGTTAGAAATATCAGTTTCAATCGTGGTTCAGACCGCATTATCGCCATAAATGCGGAAGAGGCCTGTTACTATAAACAAAACACGGCCGTGTATATACACAAGTGCTGATTAACGTTCCAAGAAATAGATGCTTCTTATCAGATCTTCACGGAGTGTAGCTGCTGGCTTATTGTCTCAGGAATAATTTGGATAGATTGGTGGCTGACTGTACTGCGACGTTGCTCCGAAATGTCCTTCTTGAACAGAACGCGTGGGTGTTATCTACTGTTATGCTTATTGCTTTCCGATAGCGAAAGTCGTTAAAGAGTATCTGCTTCAAAGGATACCAGTGAGTTTTGTCAATCTGTTTTTGTCTTCAATGTCTTTGTGTTCGTATTTTTGAAACGGTATTTAGTGGTATCAAAGTATCCAGTCTATTATTAGAAAAAATAAAGATGCCTAAATTCGAGATAAGTATTTTATGCCATCAGATGGTGAAATCTGAAGCCGAACCCTCGCTTTCCTTCATGGCTGCTGATTAAATGCTTCGCATCGTTTTATAATAACCTTAACATAAAGGTATATTGTTGTTTGTAAGGAAACGCTGCACTATTCAAAGCACTCACTTTATTTATCGTATGATTATTTAACAAGGTATACAATAGGAAATGTACATATTACAAGCATATAAAATTTCATATCTCTAGATCTAATGTTTTAATCCAGTCAACAATGAACAAAATGTTAGCAGTATAATAGTTGTCTCGAGACCATAAAGATTTTCTTTTTTCTCCCAGTCTAATCAATTTATGAAACGGAAAACCTAAAAAGTGTATGAAGGAAGGTCGTTGGGTTTCAAGAGAAACAATCAGTAATCTGCGTTTTGTTGACAATTCTGTCGTGCTGGAAGATGAGAGTAAGGATGCTGACAAATTACAAAAAGGCATGAACAAAGTATAAGTAGATGAAAATAGATTACATATAAATCAAAGCAAGACAAAAATCACCAAGTGTAATAATGACAATAGACTAATTACAAAAGTAGGATCAGATGTTGCAGAGCTAGAACGTGAATTCTGTTTGGTTAGTGAAATAACAGCTGATGATAGTTGCAAAAACTATATCAAAAGTAGAACAGAAATAGCGAAATGAGCTTTCTTCAGATACTGAACTGTTATTTTTTCGATCTTTGATCTACGACCCAGAAAGAACTTTATTGATCTGTATGTATAAAGCACAACTCTTATGACATCATGTTACTCTTTACAGCCTACGCTAACCAACTTAAATTCGATTAATTTTAGATCGACTTTGCAGCATTTCAGTAAGTTAAAGTGCTATGGCGGAACGTTTTTCCGTGTCATTATTTTGATGGTTAATTTTATTTGGTAGCACATGTACTCAGCATTTAGAAATTTTCTGTATCATTCAAAAAGCAGTTCACGTTTGTTTTAAATTAACATGTGTTTTCAATAGACAGATGTGTAAAAAGCTGGGAACGCTAAACGCCGAGATACTTATTGTTCGGGTAACGCACGAGTTCCCGAATGTTGATTAACATCTTTTAAGTTGTGCCTCATAAGTGCATTGGGGTTCCAAATTAAGTTCGATCAATGAGCTGCTAACGCGACTGACCTCTAAATTCACCACTCTGTCTGCCAACTCTGTACAAGAACCCGGATCATCATACGATGACTGCTACTAGCCAACGTAAAAAGCAACGGAAAAGACAAACCAAAAGAAAAGCGACAAATCTTGTATCGTCTGAAGAAAATGTCATCAGACAACAGCATTCGCCACAACTAATCGTCAAAGGATGAGCATCAAATCCTCTCAGATGCTGATGATTGTAAGTATTCGGAGTAGCATTGAGAGTGCAGTACTGCGCCATTACGCAGGCATTACTATTCAGTTTAACTTGTGGGAAACAACTAGCAATTATCAAGTAACCAGTACAGCAACGGGCAGGTTAGTTAAGAAGCAATATACCTACTAGTTAAAAGCAAGCATTTCTTATTGTAATTAATGAGATGTATAAGTATTAAGGTACCAACGAACATTTTCAATAAACAGAAATTTAAAACTCACTTTCTGTGAGTCTCTATTTGTAAAGTAGAAACCTGTTATTTTACAATCGAACAAGTTACAATATTTTCTGTGTGTAAATTTCCCCTTCCACAGTCGATGGTAATTATTGACTCTTGAAGTAACGTGGGGTGCATTCACAAGAAGGCTAATTTGCAGAGCATTTAATTAATCAACACTACATCATAGAAGCGAAGAATATAATTTGGGAACAGTAAAAACAAGAAGATTTGACAAAATGTTGCGATGGAAAAACGTTCAGATATAGTACGCACGGAACGTATCGGAATTCATAGACGAATAAAGAATTTTGCGGAAATCTCTCACAGAAAGAAGATAAAGGGTTCACATTGCAAGACATTCAATATTTTTTTTTTTTTTTTTTTTTTTTTTTTTTTTTTTTTTTTTTTTTTTTGGCTCGATGGAGGGTACATTTAAGGCAGGGTAAGGCAATATCAGAATTTGCGATGTGGATAATTGAAGTTGTATTTAGAGTAAGAAATTAGTTCAGAATAGGAAGAGTTGTAGAACTGAATGATGATAAAAAGGTTGAAAAGATACTATTTCGGTGTTGTAAACTAAAAGTGACTTTTTTCTTTTACTATTACTACCGAACTGAATCGCATTGCGATGAAGCGCATATTACAGTGGCAAGTTCCCTAATATCTATGCTTTTTTTGGTTATTGCTTTAAACCTCGTTAACGTCGGGATCAATACAGGCGGGATAGAACAAGGAACGGAAAGAAATTCGGCCATGGTCTCTTGGAGGAATCATCCCAGCATTCCCCTGGAGTGACTTGGAGAAACCATGGAAAACCATATCTGGATGCCCGGACGAGAATTCGCGTTCTCCCGAATGCGAGGCCAGAGCGTTACCGCCCACACACCACGATAGATAGTCATCAAAGTTTCTATTTCTCATTATTATTATTTACCTTATATGTATAATTTGAGTGTATATTACTATTTCCGTATAGTACCTTGCGTTTAACTGCAAAGTGGGTGGATTAGAGTGCGTTACACCTATCATATTGTGTAAACTTTTATACATTGTGAAGAATATACAGGATATGACAAGGGCGCCCAAGGGCTATCTTAAAGCACCTTCCCGGCATTCACCTGGAGCCATGTTGTAAATCCATTGAGAACCCAGATGAGCATGGTCGGAGTGGTTTATTCGCCGTAAAACATAACTCAATATTTCTTTTTATTCATAAAAATATTGATTTATAGTAGAAAACAACATAACTTTTTTTTTACTGCGACACATTCCTTATGGCTGGTCGGCTAGAGGATTTAGTCAATACACAACGTTTTGATTGCTACATCGGGTGATGTACTTGTTCTGAGGTGAGAATTAAGTGTGGTCGTGCCACTTCGGACAATTACTTCACCTCATAAAAACACTGGTGCTAGCTGTCGGAAGGTTGCACAGAATTATCTACGTGAGCACCATGAAGACTATGTCAGTCTAAGCTGGACTAAATTAATTGAACGGTTGCGCGCTTATCAGGGAAGAGGCCAGCGGAATGAGACGCGCAGGCATTCATCCTCGCGTATACAGTAGTAGCAGTAGCCGTAGACCATCAGTCAGGCGCCGGCGCATTGCGGAAGAGCGCCATCCATCAGAGGGTTTCACCATTCCCGCAGCGGACGCCAGGCGCGTAAATTTCCGTGTTGCGTGTCGCGGCGGGACAGGAGCCGGCGCGCGTGAAATATGAAGTCCGGAGGGAAGCCCAACTCACGTGTTCACAAATAAACACAACATAGCGCAGTAAAGGACATGTTTAACATATCGTTATCACCGAGCACGCAATAAGCAACACCACCGACCGGATTAGACCATGAATTACCAACATTCGCTCGGCGGGGTGGTCGGCCGCTATCTTGGCGAGGATCGCCCCCCGCCAGACACCCATAACTTATACTAAAATTACAAAAATTTACATAGAGCCAGCGAGGCGGCCGGCGTGCTGTAATTATTCATGAGCTGGTCAGTCGCCCTGCGGCGAAGGGCTCGAAGTGGAGCTCCGCGGGCTCCAACTACTGTGTCCTTCATTACCGAGCTATCACGACACCGCTCCTCACTAGTCGGATATTGCTGCCGTTATGTGAGGAGCGTGTAAATACCGGCCGTATTTCATGTCACAGGAACCTGGAAGATTTCGTCCACGGCATATAATTTTTCCCAAGGGATTACAGCACCAGTGTATGAGTATGTAGCACCCATTATTACGTGACGATGGACTAAGAACTTAATGTTTCTTACCACAAAACGTGTATTCCGGAGTACCATTTTAACAAATGGAAAAATGTTCTGGCATCCTTCCAACCACGTAGAATTACAGCTAAGGGAGAGTGCATAAAACCACGTAGCTCCATTTTGGCCTCCTGTGAACCCCCCTCCCCCCTCGTAGCCCTACATGACTTTTGCCACTAACCCCCCCCCCCCCTCCCCCACGTAGCACGTAGCTTTTTTCCTTTTTGATTCCAGAAGACATTTTGTACTGTTTTCTCTTGTCAGAAGATTGTAAATTACATACGGAGATAATTAAATGAGGGAAATAAAATATTCACATACTGTGGTGAGTTCTGTTCCTCATTTTAACTGTGAAAAATGTTATGAAAGGAAAGCTACGTGGCCTGGCCCGGACCCTCCTCCCCCCATGTAGTCCAGCGTAGCCTTCAAGCTAACCCCTCCCCCCCCCCCCTCGACCGAGCCACGTAGTTTGTGCACGCTCGCTAAAGAGGAAACAACTTCTGTCACGCGCAACAATGCTCTACATTTTTGTGAACAGAAGTACGTAGGAACGAAAGATAAATATTAACGACCAGAATTTTAAGCTATACATCCAAATCTTAAATATACCACGAACGCTTCAAGTATACAATATCACGATATTTCACCAATTTAGATCTTTTTTCCTCGTGACAGTCATATCTACCAGTGCTATTTAAATGTTATGAAGTTTCCCAATCTCAGTTTCCCATTCTCATGTCTTTCTGCAGGTTTTGGATGCTTGGTGCCTGGAAGACAAACGAAGCTTTGGTACTCAACCCAAAATTTAGTAAGACACTCCCGAAGGAGGTATACCAAACCTGTTATTGGAGGCTAGGTTACTAGTTGCTTCCTCCTTACGACACCTAGCCCGATAATCTTACCGGATAAAGGAGATCAACATTTTAATGTGAAATCCAAAGCATGTATGTGTTTCGACGTGTTTTGTATTACACAGCAAGCTGGGTCAAATGTGAAGGTCGGATGAATGTGCTACAAAAAAACCCCGCGGAGACAGGATTTCGAACCGGGGACCTTCCGATATCTAGTCAGATGTCATAACCACCAAAATTGATAGTGTAGTACTAGATCTTTCAATGGCGTTTGACAGAGTAAGCCACAAAATGGTAGTAAATAAGGTAAAAACTATAGAAGTGGATGAGAAAGTGATTTGCTGGGTAGAAGAATTTTTAAAAGGTAGAAAACAGAAAGTTAGGGTGGGAAATGCGGTATCAAAGGAAGTGGAAGTAAAAATGGGAGTGCGGCAGGGTAGCGTATTGGGACCATTGCTATTCATTATTCTAATGAATAATTGTGTTGATTGTTTAATATCTGAAATTAGATTGTTTGCAGATGACATAATGCTGTATAAAAGGATCAAAACGATAGAGGACTGTAAACAGTTGCAGGGTGATCTGGACAGGATATCTAGTTGGGTTGGTAAACATGGGATGAAGATAAATGCAAAGAAGAGTCAGCTAATTAGATACAGAAATAAAAAACAAAAGGTTAATTATGAATATAAGGTGGGGAAAGAATTGCTTGCTGAAGACTTGAAATGTAAATATCTTGGCATCACATTTGCTAACAAGCGTAACTGGGCAGGACACATTGGACAGTTGGTAGGAAAATGTTTCAAAATTCTGCACTTGTTGGAGAGAGTGATGAGGGGATGCACGAGAGAAGTAAAGAATTGGATTACAAAACTTTGGTAAGACCATTGCTCGAATATGGTAGTGTAGTATGGGACCCACATTTTGAGTATCAAATACAGGAGTTGGAGAAGATGCAAAGAAGGGCTGCTAGATTTGTTTCTGGAAATTATCGCAGAATGCAATCAGTGACAGATATGATAAAGGAGCTGAAATGGGATTCAATGTAAGACAGGAGGATGATGAGGAGGGTAATGGGAGTGTACAGGGCGTATACTGGCGATGAGGCATGGAAGGATATTGCAGTAGGTATGAAAAGTAGTTCATGGAAGGGAAAAGATGACCATGACCACAAGCTGGCACTCGATTTCAGGCACAAGGGTGTGGGAAGATTTTCTTTTTTACGTAAGGGTGTCAGGGATTGGAATGAGTTACCAAGGGGAATGATGAATAACCTACCGAAAACGTTAAAAGAATTTAAAGTTAAAATTTGTAGAGGGCAAATGTAGGTGAGTGTAGGATAGGGGGAAGTTGGGTGTGTAGGGAAATTGCCACCGGAGCGTGTGCTCCATTGCAATTAAATTAAATTAAAACCATTGAGCCACCATGTTGTTAGTTGTAACACAATGTAACTGATATTCACAATACAACCACATATTTTACGGTTGCATCACTGACACACTTCTAGTGACTCAAAATTTTAAGGAAGAAACTAATAAATATTGGTTTAATTTACAGAGGTGTTAAAAGTAAGTCGATGTTCAAGCTGCAAAATGTGATAAAAAAAACACAATAAGATACTGAATGTAAAGTGATAAACACACTACTTAATGAAGCCATTGTCTACACGTAAATCAGCGAAATCAATAGACCAAATAAAACAGAAGTTTGTTAGAAGTGGTACCAGTATACACTATCCGAAAGAATAACTGAATCTGTTAATATAAATTTATACATGATTCAGCGTCTGTATCTTCTACTTTTAATCTTGATAATTACCCAAATGTTTAAAACAAACACTTAATTCATAAGCCGTAACAACATTAAGGAAATGTTTTTCTCGGCATGTTGATATAATACTTTCGGATAACAAACTGTAGAACGTGATTGTATTCACATCATATCTCTGCCCCTTAAAAATAGTAAAATACTAGCTGGTGCCCACGACTTCGTTCGTGTGTGTAAAGATTTTGGATTGACAGATACCGACATGTAGCCATCACATTGCTTGATGGGAGACTCGAGGCTAATACCACACACAAACATCAGTGATCTGCGCTAGATAGTTTTGGCTGAAAAGTGATACACCATGACACATACATCTTTGGTAGAAATATGAAAGTGCCACAGGTCGACAAATTTCAACCACCATATCTCCCACACCTCCATCTACCACCATCTAACCACCATAGTGCACATGGGAGATTAGATGCTATTACCGAACACAAACATCAATGGTCTATGCTATGTAGTTGTGGCAGGAAAGAGAAGCATCAAGATACATAAGTCTATGGTCGAAATATGAAAATGCCCTGCAGCGACCACTTTTAACCATCATATCTCCCACACCCCCACAGCTATCAACATTCGGCCAACGTTGTGCACGACAGGAAACTCCATGCTACTTCCACACACAAATACTAGTGATTCGCGTTAGGTAGTGGTGGCTGAAAAGTGAAATATAGGCAAACACACGTCTATTTTTTTATATATATAAGATGAGATTGTCAAATCTATCAAAACAAAAAAGTACTTTGGCTATGACGAGGGTTTCTCCTTTATATTAAATACTGTAGCACAACTGTAGGCAGAGTTAATTTATACGTAAAAAAGATGGTAACACACAGGCTGAGGTAAAACTTGTTACAACTGCTCAAAATTCTTGTGGAAACAATGTACAAAAAAGTTTATGAATCTCCACATTGTAAAGAATTAACTGAGATTCTCTATTAATTCAGACAAGGGGATCTATTATTTTTGTTCGTATTAGCACCATATTGGAAGAAGGTCAAAAAAATATTATTTCTCAGGAATCTTCCCTAGTGGATCTAAGATGTTTTCTTTTATTCCGCACAGAATTCTCGTAGACAGATTACGACAGTAATAATCCAGAAAAAGGGAAATATTTTGATTTAAATTTCATCTAAAAAGTAGGAAACGCAATACAATTTCATGTTACAGGACTTTATAAACTCAGAATGGGGAATGGTAAAAAAATGTGTCCCTCAGGGATAAATTATTGGTCCTTTGCTGTTCGTAATCTATAAACTCCCATTCATAGTTTGTGGAAATTCGTATTTTTTTTAAGATTATGTAAGTACATAATTAATTAGATTTCCGATCAGTACAAAATCTTCAATATTTTACAAATAATAGTAAGGAGTATAAACAGGTATTTGAATTATACTAAATTACATGCGTAAAAAAAAAACATGCAGTTCAGTTTGCCATAAATAATAATAAAAGTATTAAGGTTATGAGAGGACAAAATAATCACTGAAAATATTTGAAACAAGTAGGGAAACAACAAGTAAAACGGTTTAAGCAGCTTCCAAAGAAACTAAGACTTCTTGCTTATCTTTATTCTGTTCATTGGTGTAACATTTTCTTGTAGAAAAATTCTTTACTAGAACACTCTGCACAAAACAGCCATTAAGAATTGTCATTGTTTAAGTATTCTGATATAATTACAAAGCCTGTGCAATGAAAACGATAGTCACTATGTTTTGTAGCAGATATTTGAAAACTTTTAGGTCTCTAAGCCTTAACATTATAAATAAAAATAAAATATTTAAAGAATACAAGCGATCCCATTGGTAAAACGAGGTATAATATTTCGTTTAAAAGTAATTTCAAATAAATAGTGGATCGAAGTCCAGTCTAAAAGTGACAGCAAAAACTTAGCGATACTTGGCTTGTACTATCAAGAAAGGTATTTTCAGGATGATTACTAATTTAAACTGGAAAGAAAATTTAATTACACGCCGATAGGAATAAGAATTATGGCCAAAGTTTTCAGTTAAACTCAAGACTGAAGGCCTGATAAACATATCGGCATTCGAATCTTTATACTTTCCTATGATGTTTCGTGATTAAAAAAGTTGCTTATAAATTCAGTGAAAAAACTTAAATCTCGCAAGTTGTTAAACCTGACCTGTCGTTTTGAAGCTTTGTATGTAATCACACTTGTCTCATACAGTCAAATGCGAAATTTGATTAAACTTTTTATACTGTAATTGAAATTTTTATCAATTAAAATAAAATATTGATGGTAAACTTAGATATATAAACAACAATATCTATATAAAAAGACAAAATATAACCTGTTATTACCGTTATTAAGCTCAAAACACGTAATCATTATCTACCAAATGAAAAAACTAGAAAGCCATTTCACAAGTTACTAGCAAAACTATCAATATAATTTCTATTACTCCTGCATTATAAGTGACAGGAAAATTTTAGGGGGAGGGTGGAGAACACAGTGAAAGTGTCAAAATTAATGTTTCCAAAGTCGAAATTCCAATACTGAATCAGACGAGTAAGAGACCCCTTGAAAAGAGCAGCTAAATGATTTATTTGATTTTTATTCTGATCACTAATAAGGTACTGCACCCACAGAACATTTTAAACCACTGAACGTCATATGAGTTGGATTTATTTCAGGTGTATACGTGAAGTTGAATAACGTATTCTCTAAGAACATCATCGATATAAATGAAATAAAGAAAGATTTATAAAGGATTAAAAATTTGGACATACAATTAGTTTCTAAATTCTAACCTTCGCCAGAACTCTTCTGGATTTCTCTAAGAGAGGATTTCAGGCTGAGGCAAAAACAACAGTGCGACTGCCGATGAATTATTTAACAATTTAATCTGTTGGAATTGTGATTTTTTGTAGTGCTACTATAAGAGGAAATATAAGCTGCCTAGCTCCTAAGTGGAACAGGCAAATTCGATTTAGTCAATTAGTTAGTGGCAATGAAAGTCAGCTGTAGATTACGAGAAGTCTGCTCTCACAGGTACGAGATGGAATCGGGCGAAGTGTAATTTGTACCAACGTGGCCGTAATGGCTCGTCAATAGTGTTCACAATTTAGGAGCTGGGAAAATCACTGTCGGAGCAGCCAAGTCGGTTAAATTAAGAGCCTGCGATATACGCGCAGTATTCCTAAAAGCAGCACTTGGGAAACGCAGCGAATGGGGTTGATGCGTGTGAAGTGACAGTTATAGGAGCGCCGGTAAAGGCACCACTCAGGGGTCCGATAGCTTCTGCCCCTTAAGCTTATCCCAGCCCTCAATAAATAAATTAACTGCTCCCACACAATTACGGGGCTGACAGTCCGAAAACCTGCTTACGAATAATAACTAGCCACGCCCGTTTACCGTGCTCTAAAACATTGATTTGGTTTCCAATGTCCCGACTGGTGGACTCCTATTTTGCGACGTATTAACAACTGTCTTTGGTTAAAATTTCCAGTACTTATCCATTCTATCAAAGAAACTTAAGTGAAGGTGAAAAAAAAAAAAAATATCTGAAGGATATTTTTCTTAACGTTATTCTCACGTGTATGTTTTCTCGTATGAGTTTGATTGTAGCACTGTTTATCTAAATTAACAAATTTTATATTTCTCCAAACACTAATTTTCAGTTTCTTTCTGTTATCCAGATACAACGATTATATAACGCAATACAGAGTGAGTTTTTATTTTACGTCTTCTTCGTTATCGACAAAAAGTATAAAATTAATGGGGTACTTATTTTTTGCTCATGGCTTTGCGCCTCATAGACGTCGAGGTCATTTGAGGCGGGAAAGGACTGTGGGTAAAGAACGGGAAGAACTTTCGGCATGACGTTTTGTAGGCATAGTATGCACCATTCCGGCATTCGCCTAGAGTTATTTAAGGAAACCCGAATCTGGATGACCGGACGAGCATTCGAATCTGCTTCCTCCATAACGCGGGGCCACAGTGTTACCGCTCTCCCATCCCGTCCGGTCATGTCATCACTGATGTGTCCCGCGCATCTGCTTGAGTGTGGCGCCAGGGCCTCCTATATGAAATCCTTGTTCAGGGAATACCGCTGTCACACGGCAGGCTTCTAAACGATTACCTCGCGAGCCACAGCTTTCGCGGAATTACTGCAGCGAAAACCATTGGAGGGAGCGACCCACAGGAGTACCGTACGTGATCGGACTGGTACTGCATAACTATACCGTCGACGTGCCGAGAATCTACCAGGTACACGCCAGGCGTACTTTACACGAGGAGCACGCAAATAGTTCACATCTGAACCCGACAGCAGACAGCCTGCAATAACGTCGACCAATGGCCGACCAAATGGTGGTATCTCGCTTTTAATGAGAAACTATTCCGAAAACATTTCAAACCAATCGCAAATGTGAACTTTGCGGAAATATCTACTCACTTCTGCATCGTTTTCAATGTAGTGATGTATATCAAATATGGATGTGGACAAAACATGTTATAGCGTCGCTTTTATACGTATCACCATTGAATGTAGCCCTCAGCTTATTATAACGTCCAGGCATCAAGACCGCTCCACAGGTAGAACACAACTCATGCATTTGGATACGAGGGCAAAAAATGTTCTACATCCTACAGAACAAGAAGAAATTGGAAGGCTACTTATCGAAAGGGAAAATCATGATGTGGACTATGAACAAAAATAAACAAAATACAAAGAAAAGTATAGAGACTTTTTGGAAGACATGCTCATTAATACCATCTGTACACAAAAAGTATGATGACCACTTATAAAATCTAATTTCTCATATTTGTGCAAATATATCTAGATTAAGACTGCGCGTTAAGTATTTCTGATTTATATAATTATTTTTTAAACTCATAACTTTAGATTGGCTGCATGTAAATGTAATGATTTGAATGAATAAAAATATTTCTGAAAGACATTTTTTAAAGATCCAAGCAATAATAGCTGCCAATGGAAAGATTCTTTTTGGTGATATAGAATGGACGGAGACATCAACAGACCTTGGTGCCAAAACAGACAAAGAGCTGACGAGGAAGAATCACATCAACAAACACTGGACGAAAGACCACAGGGAGAATGCAATCACACTACCCAATTCTCAATCCTACGTCAGCTTCAAAGCCCTAGTTAGGCCCATCTAAGAGTATAAGGCAGTCGTTTGGGGGAATGTCGCCACAAAACAATTGAAAACACTGCAGACAATCCAAAACCATGTAGTAAGATTCTCATTCGACCTATTGCAGGAAACAAGAGTGGACTAACTGCATAGTGTCAGTTCATCTGAAAAGCAACTGAGGCGACCAGCCAACCTTTTAGAGGGCTTTAGCCATAAACCATAGTAACAAAAACAATATAAGAAATCCCAGCAATACGGCACCAGAGGAGTAAAACTATACACACCGCGCCTGGTCAATGAGCGGCGACACTTTGGCCTGGCATTCGGGAAGGCGTTGGTCCCAGTATCCTTCAGGCCATCCAGATATCGGTCTACCGTGGTTTCACGAAATATCTCCAATCCAAATTGGTTATGAGCGAAGGTGCCTAAAAACTTCACCAAGGTGGAAGTGTTTGGAAGTGTAGGCGTAAGCCTGGATGACCTGTGGTGTGTGTTCAGTGTAGAGAGTTGCGTGTAAGAGATTAAAAAAGGGAGAGGTGAAACCCGATTCAGATCTACTCTTCCAAAAGATATCGAGGGGACTGCCAGTGTTAACTTCTCCATCCAACACCATCAACAGTATCCCACTGTGGTGAGGTTTAGGATTTAGCACAGGACTTTGGTACACGATCCGGTGATTAGTAATTGTGCACCACGACATCTCCTACCTTTCCGGCGAAGTCCTGATGAAGAAAATTTTTTCATCGCCAGTACTCGAGCCAGCAACCCTCCTGTCAGGTGCTGGACACTTCCAAGTTTCCGCAGGTCCAGAGACAATGCGGCATTATCTTTGTACATAGTTGTAATCTGTTACTAAGGAAAGCAGGTGGCCTGAACAAGAAATAGTGAAGTGGTTGCTAGTTTTATGAAAGCCTAGGCGATCCATGCGAAAATTTCGCGAATGATTTACAACAAATAGCGAGCTTGGTGGTTTGTATTAGGACGAAAGAAAAGCCAGCTCATTAGTAGCAAGTGTTTACTTGTCAGTGGAAATAGGTAGGCCTACGTGGCAAAACACTTACAAAGTCTCACAAAAAAATTAGAAATCATAAAATGTTTCCCAGACAGAAACAAAAATATCCGGAAATTGCTAGAAATTGCAAACGAGATTCAGTTGTTATCCACTTTGTTAAACTGAATACAGCTCTTAAGATGGCGGAGACCTGAGATCAGATAAACTATTAATGGCTGCGAATGATTGCCTCACTGTATGAGTCCCTGACTTGCTTGTAGCTTGCGAATACCTGCACGCAGATAGCCTCGTCCTGTGAGTGAGACTTTACCCCGTGTGCGTCTTCATTGAGGGCCTCGACGCGCCACGGGGCGCAAGATGCCGCCATCATATTTTTCTTTGTAGTGGCAAAGACATTTGTTTCCCGGATAAAAACGATGCCACCAACGACTCTTCCCTGGTTAGGATTTACCGTTCTCGAGTTAAAAAGCTAACTTCCCTGCTACCAGTCTGGGGTAAGATAAATTGTCGTCTGTATTTCAGCTACGCTCCTTTTACTTAATCATTCAATTATGTGTGTACTGCCACGCTCAAAATATAGGACCCTTTCACGGAACACCAACGTTTCCTGGGAGAAATGAATTAGGGGTGTTTCATATAGCTTTCTCCAAACATCGGATGTCTCGAAATACGCAAGCATAAACTAATTGTATAAGAAGCAGTAATAACATTGGTACCGTATAGGAGCATTAGACAATCCCTTAGCGGTATTTAACTCATCTACGTTATACAATGGAACCTGATACTCGGCAAGCCACTCAATCTTGTACAGCGGTACAACTAATAGACTTGGTCGTTACCTGCCATATGTTATCTCCAAGCAAGCATTAAGTTAGAGCCTCTCTTATCTTTAATGCTACAAGCATTATTTTCAAACAATGTTACGGTGCCCATAATTAAGTAAGATAGCTTATGAGCAAAAAATGCTTGAAGTTAACCGGAAATTGCAATGGTTTTACTCGTAACTAAACTCCAAATACCTGCAATTGCACTGAAACTTACGAATATTAATGAATGAATTTAGCAATAACAATTGACTAGATTTCTGGATCAATTCCACCATCCCTATTATCAACCACTTTCAAGTACAAATGAAGTAGTTTAGAAAGTGCATAGATTGTTTAATAATTACACTGTTTCATTGACACGTATATGAAGATTCCATTAGCTGTAGTTTTGCTGTCAAACTATCCTAAGTTGATATGATCATAGCTAAGACATGTAATACTCGTGAAGAAAATGTCGAGAGGTTGTTGTTTAAGATGGACCCTACCTTCCAATTTCTTTAGATAAAACAAACAAAGAAACAACAAGGAATTATTTTATTTCACACTGTACAAATTCTAATATATGACTGATACTTAAACCTGAAATGTGCAAAATGGTTCTATGTCTTTATAAATCTTCTATTTGGAACCTGTGTATTCAAATTTGATTCTAATCCAATACAATATAATACAACCAGCTTAAGCCCGTGACCGTTTTTTGCCCGCTGTTCCAGTTTTTAGGGTCGAAGATTATGACAGGTCAACCTGATTTAACAAAATTTGAACTTCAACTGTGTTTCATGGTTAGGGTGAATAAAATTTCTTGCGCTTGAAGAACTCAGAAGTATTAATTGACGTATTAAACACAGACAGGGACGATCGCGCTGTCGCATAATTGTTTCTAAGGTCGCGGACTCGAGCTTGCTGAAATACAGAAATGACTTGTATTTGACAATAAAAGTTCACTCTGCAATTTAAAGAATTCATGTTTGCTTCGAAAGCATCACATTGTTTTTTATTGAGGCTGGTTAAACGTTCATATTGTAATTTTGGTCATAGTGTCTGATACGACCAGAGAACTTAATACACATTCCAGATTATTAAATAGTTCAGCAACTCCGTAGAAACGAATTGTCAGAATACACGATTCTGTTACATATTTGGCCTAATGTCCATTTCAAATAACCAATAGCTCACTTACAGGAACATGAACAAAGATCATTAACGAAAGTGGACAGTAAAATACGTAAAAGCAAATAAACCGTAATGTATAAACTTTGGTCAAGCAGCGACATTAGCGAAGACTTTAATTAAACTGAAATTTAGCCTAGGTCGGAATGGCGTTTGTCATTCGTGGTTACATCGGACACCAAGAGTAATTTAAGTTTTTTATGTTACTTTAATTAGTGACATGTTACTAAACAGTACTCACAGTTCCACGTTTTTTCGACCATAATTATTTTCTGTATTTTTTTGTTAAGAATAAAATTCTACAAAAAACAAATTGAATTAAAGTATTCTGGCAGGTAATTTCATAGGAGTTTCTTATCTTTAAACTGTGCACTTAAGCTCCAGTTTCAGAAATATCTCCAGTCACTATAGAGGCAAGTGAGTGCGTGCGTGATCTTAGGAAATTATATAGCAGATGGCTTTACGCTAATACTACTGAATATACCGGTTTTTATTTAATTTAATTTAATTGCAATGGAGCACACGCTCCGGTGGCAATTTCCCTACACACCCAACTTCCCCCTATCCTTTTATGCATACAGTTTACGATCATATCAAACACAATAAAACCGACTACCAAATAGAATAAACAGTTTATCTTTAAAGAATATAGTAAATGTTTTATTTAAAAGAAAGAAATTATATATACATTTCAAACTAATTATTGTAGTTTACAAAACTTATAACCAATAGACATCCAACGAGAAGGCCTAGCGAGATTACGAAGAAATAATCAATGCATGATTATTAAACCCAGTTTCCCTGTTGCGACGGAAAAAATAATCAAAATTATGGTAGAATTGTTTCAAAGTGTCAGATTCACAAGCGAAGTAATAATAAAAAAAAAATTAATCCACTGATTAGGAGGGATCACTAAATTTGAAAACTAATTTGACTAAAAAGTTTCAAAGAAAACGATCCAAAGAAACTCCTAATTATTACAAGCTTCGACATAAAAGGCCACTTTTTACAAAGATTAAAATTCAAGTAAGGATTATCTCGTAGGTGGGATCCGGTTTGCACGAACTTGTGTTTTATTTTTTAGCCTTTTCTTTGATATACTTCTTACGTGTTTCAAGGAGCGGGAATCTTCATTGACAAATCATTGGTAGAAATCAACCCTATTAACTGAACTTTTTAAATGCTTTGTTGAATTTTAAAAACACCAAATTAATTTTAAAACCAATATTTTTAAGTATGTCACATTTTGAAGTAGTATACGTTAATCGTCCTGCATGTAGCAGAGATTGTTAAGTGCCTGATAAGAGGTGGTTCGAGCCCTCTATGTAATAGGGTAGGAGAGAATGTAATGCAGCAGGATGTGGACTAGAGACCTGAATTTAGTTGCAGGATGTCTTCAAAGATTGTGTTGTAGCAGCACTCGCAAAATATTCGTCAGCTCTTTAAATCACCATACACCGGAAGCATGTATACTAAAAACACTAACAGGTGATACTGTTTGAGAAATTGCTGTAACTTTTGGAATAGAGCAACTTCTTTGGCGTATCGAAGCCAGTGTGGAATTTATCGCTACAAAATATTTTCTGATAGTTTTTTACCTTGTGTCAGAAATCGCGATGTAAGTGTGCGCCAGAGCATTCTTTTTGTGTTGCTAACGAGCTGGTTAGGAGAGACCAGCGCTCGTGATAAATTTTCAAAGAAACGCGAGCAGGAGCGAAGTGAGAAGTGAAGGTGATAAATTTTCTGAAACAAAGTATCAGTTGAGTCCAATGAATTCCGCTGCCTGACCTGTAAAAAGCGCTGTGAATTTAGTGGAAGCGACGCCGGGGCGCCCATTCCGCACCAAATGAGCTCGTATTTCTAACAGCCCCCGCTCGCCCTAACTTCCGTGCATATCAGCCCGAGCTGTGGGACCCACGCAATTAGTTCATAACACCGTCGGGCGGTAGAGGCAATTCATTGCCTGTTTCGTAATTACCTCTGACCGCGAACCTGTAAGGACTGGGGGTCGTAAAGTAAACAAAACTTTAAACTGAAACTTTTTTTTTTTTTTTTTCAAATTAACGCATTTATCAATGTTCTGACTATCTGAAAAGGGAGTTAGTTTCGCTCGAGTTGTTCATAACGAGCGGATCGAATGTTGACACATTAGCCTCCGGGGGCTGCCATGAAGAAATGAAAAAAAAGCATCGCCTCTGAGGGCAGAAGTCAATACGATTTCTATCTACACCGGACACCGGGGGAAGGATCGCTTCTTTATTTTTATTTATTTATTTTATTTATCAATCTTGTTCCATGGATCCCTGCTGAGGAAGTACCTCTGGGATGTGAAACATGTCATTGTTGATACATATACACATAATATGAGTCATATCATAGTAAATATATATATATATATATACATATTTTACAAATACAAGAAATAATAATAAACATACATTTTTGCAACTGAGTTTTGCTAACGTCATAATGAGTACAATTAATTATTTTCTTCAAATTCTTGAATGGAGTAGAAGGAGTTGCCAATAAGATAATCTCTAAGTTTTTGTTTGAATACATCTTCATTATCTGAAAGCTGTTTTATACTATTAGGTAGTTTATTAAACAGATGTATCCCAGAATAATTAACTCCTCTTTGTACTAATGACAGAGATGTTTGTGTTTTATGCAAGTTATTTCTGTTTCTTGTATTGAAACTGTGTACCTGTGAATTAGGTGTAAACAGGTTAAAATTTTCTATGACAAAGCTCATGAGAGAATATATATATACTGAGAATACATTGTAAGAATATTGAGTTTCTTAAAGAGTTGTCTGCAAGAAGTTCTTGGTTTTACCCTACACAGAAACCTAATAGCTCTTTTCTGTGCTATGAAAACTTTTTTACTTTGTGAAGAGTTTCCCCAAAAAATTATGCCATATGACATTACTGAATGAAAATATGAGGAGTACACCTGTTTCATTAATTCTAGATCTGCTGTTAGAGAAAGTGTTCGTATTGCGAAGGTGGCACTACTTAACTTTGCCAGTAGTGTAGTGATATGATCATGCCAACAGAGTTTCTGATCTATTTTAATACCAAGAAATTTTATACTCTCTATTTCTAAGATTTTGTTGTTTTTATAGTTTATACATATATCTGGCTGTGCATAGTTTTTTGTTTTAAACCTAATATAATGTGTTTTTTCAAAATTTAATTTTAATGAATTTGCCTTAAACCAATTTGCTACTACTCTAAGTACTTCATTTACATTAAATTCTATAGTACTGTTTGGTGTTTTACGCACAGTCAGGTTAGTGTCATCTGCAAATAAAACACTCTTAACTTTGTCGGATAAATTTCCAGGAAGGTCATTGATGTATAACAGAAAGAGGAGGGGACCTAAGACAGAGCCTTGTGGAATTCCATGTTTTATTTTCTCCCAGTCTGATGAAGCATCTTTACTTATTTTAGAATCAAAAATTGAAACTTTTTGCATTCGGCTTTCAATGTATGATTTAAACCATTTACCTGCGGTCCCAAAAATACCATAGTATTCCATTTTTTTCAAAAGTAATTCATGATTTACACAGTCAAATGCTTTTGCAAGATCACAAAATATTCCTACAGGATTCATTTTATTATTCAGTTCCTCAAATGTGTTATTTAAAAATGAATATATAGCCATTTCTATGGATGATCCTTTTTTGAACCCAAATTGTGAATTAGTTAGGATATTATAGTGTGTAACATGTTTTATTACTCTACTATACATGACTTTTTCAAAAACCTTTGAGAATGTTGAAAGTAATGAAATGGGACGATAGTTGTCTACACATGTTACGTCTCCTTTTTTAAATAATGGTTTTACAACAGCATATTTTAGTCTATCGGGAAAAACACCTTGTATTAAGGATTCATTACAAATGTGAGCAAGTACATGACTGATACAGTCTGAAAATCTTTTCAGTAATTTACTTGAAATATTGTCATAGCTGGAAGAATTTTTAGGTTTTAATTGTTTAATGAGTTTATTTATTTCTGAGACTGTTACTGGTGGCAATTTCATCTCCACAAAGCTATTTGGGAAAGCAGTCTCAAGAAGCCTTAGAGCACTATGTGGGGATTGCTTTTCTATGCCTAATTTATCTACTACTGACGTAAAATGTTTGTTAAATATTTCACAAACCTCCCCTACTTCGCTATACACATGTCCATTTTGTTCTATTTTTATGTCTTTAGAGTGATTTACAGTTTTCCCTGTTTCAGTCTTTATTATATTCCATATTGTTCTCATTTTATTGTCTGAATTTTCTATTTTTGCCGATATGTACTTGTTCTTGGCCTTCCTTATTACATTTCTTAGTATTTTAGAATAAAGTTTATAGTGAACTTTCAGCGCATAGTTATCTGATTCTCTCATTTTTAAATAAAGGTCCCTCTTTGTTTTACTAGAGATTCTAATACCCTTTGTTATCCATCCCATGCCCAGTTCATTGTTTGGAGTGTTGAGAATTTTCCTTTTTTTGAAACTACCTTCAAAAAGTGTTAGAAATATATTCAGAAAGGAATCAAATTTCGCATTAACACCCTGCGCATTATATACTTCTAACCAGTTTTCATTGTTTAAGGTATCTATGAAGTGTTTTATATTATTTTCACTAATATTTCTTCTATAAACCCAGCTTTTCTTTATCTGTTTAACAGTGTTCCTGGACTCGATACATAATAGCTGGGCATCATGATCTGAGATACCATTTATTACTGGATGTATGCTGTAATTACTGCACTGAGAAATATCCATAAAAAAATTATCAATTGCAGTCCTGCTATTATTTTGTATTCTCGTAGGAAAATTTACAAGTGCTGTTAAGTTAAAAGACAACATCAAGGCTTCCATATCTAATCTATCATTGCTGTGATTTAGAAAGTCAACATTGAAATCTCCACATAATACTATTTGTTTGCTATTTGTAAAACTTAGTAGCAAAGACTCTAAATGAGATAAAAACAGTCTGAAATTACCTGAGGGGGCCCTGTAAATTGCTATCACTATCAGCTCTTCCTTATCATATTCTAGTTTAGTAACACAACATTCAAAGTGTTGTTCTATACAATACTTACTTACAACTACACTACTGCATTCAATATTATTTTTAACAAACAACTCACACTCGATGAGTAAAGTGTCTCAAACTCTGTTATAAATTTACTCTGAAAGATATCAGTTTACATTTGTTGACAGAAACAAGTATTTCAACGTCCATTACAACCTGCGGGCCTATCGTAAGGAGTCCGTGAACAAAATAAAATCAATAATTACAAAAATATAAACGGAGGCGTAAGAATACGGGATCTCTGGCAATAATGTGTGAGATGCGAGTCGAGCTATTTAATGACAGATGTAAAATAGCCAATTGCCAATTATTATTATTATTATTATTACGATTATTAATGAAATGGCTAATCTCTAAGGGGTCCACCGTTGGAAAAGTTGAGAAAGGCTGTTTTAGATAGAAGCACCCAACGTTTGTTGGCCTTCCATCCCATTTTAAAAAATTAATTACTTACCACCCCATTTTTTGAAAAAATCACCTTCTCCCTTCTTGTAATAAGAAATGTAACCCATATTGCTACAACTTTTTTGGCTCGTAACCAACTTTTTGAAACAGTTATTCAATGGCGCTCGTCTAACGTAAAGTGTACATCATATACACTTTTCCAAATCTACTTTATTAAAATATATTGATAATGTTGGTGTATTGTTCACGGTTTGATTAACAAATTAATGTTTTGATAAAATTCTAATTAGAGAACTGAGCTCGGTGGAACGACTCTAATTTGACGATATTTGGTATTTTATTTTTCATCTGCAATCTTAAATCAGTGCATTCCACTGTTGACAATCTGTTTATTTTCTTATCTAATAAATTGTTGACTACTTTAAATCCTCTTTTGATCATGGAAATGCAATTAAAAATTTCTTTGTTGTAGCCCTTAAAGCAGGGGTTGGCGCTTTGTCCTCAACACCCGGTAAATTTGCCTTGGACCAGAAATGACCCCTATGATCTCTTCAACGTCCACCGGTGGATGGTATTGCCCCCACTGGAAACCACTGTTTTAGACATTGAAAGACCAAATTGCAACGAAAATTAAAAGCTATTGGCTGGTTCTGTTTTTTACTCCAATCGGCAAACGTAATCCATAACTGCCCTTTTAAATGTGAAGATTCCATCACCGTTAAATTATTATAGGCCTATGCCAACATATTCATCATTTTTCATTTTATGGTTGCATCTTTTATAACCCGATGGATGGCTTATGACATCTAGTACGTGGCATACGAAGGAAATAATTCAAAAGTAGCATTGGCATTTCTTTTATAGGCAAGTATAGTGGTTGTGTAAGTCGCTGATAAATGACTGTTGACGGTAGCGAGTTCATGAAGTGTGGGGGAGGGTGAACCCGGAACTCGGCTTGTCTGGAAGATACATTGCGACATCTCTGAGTTAACATCAACTGTACTCAGGTTTTTAGCACACAATCCTTTAAACAAAACAGCATACAAGTAACCCTCCTGTTTGGTTGACCATATACAGTAAAATGAAAAACTATCCTCTACCCGTATAGCAACAAGCTAATTTCCGCCAAACATCAAACTACTAGTAACGTTTGTTGTAAGGAAGCAGACAGAATTTCTTCATCGAAAAGTCATTCATTTAAACATTGTTCAATATGTCAACGAAACATTAAAAAAACAAAAACAAAAAAAAAAAACAAGTCATGTGTTCTGAAGTTAGTCAAAGAAAATGTACCATTCCCCAGATTAAATTATACATTCATGATAAAACCATACGATACTGAATGTTCATAAGCCAGATGTTTCTAGCACTAAGCAACGATAGTACTAAGTTTTTGTGTTATTTTCTTGAATAACTATGATAACAGATTCAAAACCATGTGGAGTACTGCTGTATACAAAAAAGGCTAACAAAGAACTGTATTAATATTGATGACAACACAAATACGAAAACAACGGAAAAGCCTCAGATTGCCTTAAAAGTAATACTAGTAAAGAATGCGTGGCGTAATTGTATTCTTCAGACAATGCAGCAATTACAGCTGATTGTCAGGCCTCAATATGTGACGTCGTTGAATAAAATGAGCCTTAAGGCAACAAGTATTGTGGAAAAAATGTGTGCATATGCACATAGTTGAGAAGGGTACAAAAGATTCGGTAAAACCTACAGTTCTAAAATATTCTTTGTGGATACCATTATGTGGCATAGGCAGGTAAGCAGAGAGTAATGCGCCTCAATATATTCACAGCTCATTACCGCACAAATTACATGCAAATACTGTTCTTAAAAATCACTTCTAACTACATGTAAATCGGAGCAATAATGTGTGTCAAAACGTTGTGTCTGCTGACAGTTTTCGCTCTCTTTACATAAGCATTAACACCTTCCTCAACCCCTCTTATTAACATTGATCCTCCTCATTTTTCACCGGTAGTCAGTATAATGTACAGTATCTTCTAGGTAAAAGTAACTGTTTTGGTTTAAACATTGTTTACGACAGTCACTTCGTCGCACTGAATGATACTTTAAACTACTTCCAACGTTTGATTTGTGGCTGTTCGTTTTATACATATTTATTTCATGTAGACAAAGTAAAGCATCTATGTGAAGTTGTATTTTCGTTTTATCCTGCGTCAGTTTCGATCAGATATTTGTTTTGGTAACTTTAGCTGCATCAGCCTTTAAGACTCTAAACATTTCTGAAGTAAAGCAAAGAAAACACCGAGTAACAAACAAGTGGCACAAAATGGAATGTATGCAGAAGAACTGAACAAGCTCAGTTAAGGAAACGAGACAATATTGTAGTCTATTTTCCATGTTATTCAAATTATGTCTCACAGAACAAAAACCAAAATAAAAGAGAAATGTGAAAAGGATTATAATTCAAGAGCAAAGCGTTTAGAGTTCACCGATAGATGTGGACATTGTAATTTTTTGCTAATCCGTGAACGACTTGTAAATATCATCCACACTGCCTTTCAAACGGAATGTGAAATAAGCATTAATAAAACGACATAAAGAGAATCTAATATTATTTTTTTTAGTTAATTGTGATAAGAATAATTTTCCTACTGTACATTCATACGACTGTATTCCACGAATCTTTAAATTCTTTCTGTGTTTGAGGTAAATTGTTGATTATATATATCCATCAGTATATTATTCCAGTTATTCCTTTACCTTCAAAACAAAATTTTCACATTCCATTATCAAGTGCTAATGTAGGTCATAACATTCCCTTCCACATTTTATTCCTAATTCTTTTACCATTCAGGTCTTATCGCCCATATATATCTTATACACTCCATTCACTCTCTCACCCGCCTTCTATCTTCCTATGTCCCCCTAACTCAGCTCCGTATTCATATCAGCTACTGATTGTGTTTCTCGGTAATTTCTGCAAACAGGTCAATTTTAATCCGTTTCTAAATCACCATACCTAAGCAGTTATCCTCAACTTCCCTTGTACAGTATACCGTCATGACGCTCTCCAGTAATAACTACCTGCCCATCTAAATTTATTATCGAATGATGTGCCTAGATCAGAAGCAAGCACTGTGATCGAAAAATACATTAACGTACTCTGTTGAGAATTTCGTGATAGATATCTTGGCTCCCCAGAGATGTCAAAATTTTATGGCAGATCCATATGGTAGCGAACTCCTTCACTGAAAATGGACTCGGTAGCAAAACGAAATAGGACAACCTGTGTAATCGGACATTATCAGAAATAACCTTTAACAGGAAAGGAAAATAAAAAAATAAACAAAAAGTCGGAAATACAAAGCGCCTGTCCAGAAGTTTTGTAAATGAAATGTTTACAAATTACATATTGTATTTCAAATTCCATGAACATATTTGTTTCAAACTGTAATTAAACTGAAAACAAGAAAATAAAAGTTCATAACTGCTCGTGAGAGAACATGTGGAACACAAAACCAAGGCTGCAGTGTAAAATACAAAAGGAAAGATATAATAAGGCTGTAATTTTTCTTCGTTTAAAAAGCTATTAATCTTCTGTACCGATTCTAAACGTTTGCGTAAAACATCCGTTACTATGTTTCCCCAGCTAAATTCTTAGCTGCTTCTGTGTGTAATCATCTCATTTTTTTTGTTTTTGCACTAAAAATTTAACATTGAGCGTTATTACAGAAAGCTGCAATAAGCTCGTCACGGGACTACAAGCGCCTGTTACACTGTTGCAAAGATATAACGGTCATTACCAGAGGACTAAATGGTTTCATCCATTAACAAAACATATACAACACGAAGGCATTCGCGGAATGATTGCAGCATTAAATAATTAGTGCCGACGATACTCTGTTATTTTCTGACCTCCGTATTTCTCACACAGGTTCCGTCCTGCAACAAATCTTTGGTGTATTAATTATACCGAATCCTCAGACGTCTTTGCTACACAAAGAAACCCACCAGCAATCTTAATCATCAGTGATATTTCAGTAAGAGATATTTATCAAAATTAATTAGTCAGCATTTGCTTAAGCTTCATATAAAATAACTCTAGAGATAAAATAAGAGGAATTAATTGCTGTGGAATCATTTCTTCACTTCACATGTGTATTATTTAACAATATACGAGTATGCTCGTTTGCTAAACATAATCATAAAATGACTAGATTCTTCGTTTATGAGTTCTTCGATAAAACAGCATTTCTTCATATTAATTATTCATCATAATTACCAGTGTAACTGATATCTTAATTCTTCAAAAACGTGTTTGTTTACTCGTGTTATTTTGGATACTGTTACTGGATGTGTTATGATACAGTGGCATCGAGATTATATGCGCGAATGTATGTCAGAGTAACTTCGGGATTTCGGGCTAGGGCTTCCGGTTGTTTAATTTCATAAACCGAGTATTTACACATAGTTCCAGAAATGTGTTGTTACTGCAGGAATGAATAGTGGAAGTCTGTGTCTCATTAAATTACTGAGAGTGCGACAGATTAAACAAAGTTTTCGTAATTTTTGTTATTTAGTTCAATAGTGTACCGTCTTCAACAATTTAATATTTGACACAGATTAGTAGAAATTCGGATGTGTATTTCCATAAAACTGTTTCGCTACACTGTTTGGAGCCCAACTGTAATGTCACGGTTAGGAGAAATCATTATTATTAAATTATTATAAATGGCAGGAATTGCGGTAACGGTTTTAATAAAATGTAAACCGACAATAAATAACTGCTGAATTAATTTCATTTCTATGCTAATTCAGCAAAATTTTTAGAACCATATTGCTTATCTGCAAATAGAGATGGAATTTTAAATCGTGAAAGCAATAATACTATATGCCCTGAACAAGTCCTAGGGTGTTTCATCAGACGATAGTATTAATATATTTTTCTCGGGCTTCCAGCCGTGTTAATATATCATGATATATCATGATATATTAACACGGCTGGAAGCCCGAGAAAAATATATTAATATTCAACGCCGTGAAAAATTACGATCCTACAGACGATAGTATTGTTTCTCACCATTCATTCTGGAAAGAAAACATTGCAACTCCTTAAGCCATTTGATTTCTTTACTTCTGTAAACCAAAAATTGAAAAAAATTAAGAAATTTATTTTCAGATGTTTTAAATTATCGACGTACTAAGAGCATTGATGCGTTCATTGTCAGTTCCTTAAAGAGTTTGACGATATTGTTTATTTTAATCTTCACTTGCCGGTAATGCGACTAACTGCAGTATTGTAGGTTCCGTGTACCATAACATCACATAAAGTTTGCAGATTTTGAGGCACGTAATTTTATAGAAGGAATATCAAGATTTTGTATTTGTTTCTGTTCTGTTCTATTCGGTTACGACATTACGTGGAGAAAATAGGAACAGCATAGATAAAAGTGAACATCTCTGCTGCAGTCCGCAGTTAAATGGTTTTATCATTAGTCAAATGATCAATACCGAAGACTTAGTATTCGTATCCACAATATGTAGTATTTGTATCGAGAATATGTATGTTGAATGATGTTCAGTAATTTGAGTAGTTAACTGCTAATGAGGCATAGTACGCAAATCTTGACAAAATTTACACAGTTCCGATTTTAGTACAAATAAATTGGTATCGATCAATAACGAAGCTACATGTTTTAGTTGCAAGAATATATTTTAATCAACTACTAACTCTATTTTTCAATGGTATTTCATCAAGCGATAGTATTATTTCTTATCGTTCATTGTGGAAACAAAACGTTCCAACTCCTTAAGTTCTGTAAACTAACCGTAGTAAAAATTTTTAAAAAATACTTTGAGATGCTTTTATTATCTGCGCAGTAAGAGCAGTTATGTGTTCTTTGTCAGTTATTGAAGCCCGCACTCGTACCTACTTGACAAAAATGAATTCGAGTCACAAACCTTTATGTTTTATAAGGGACTTTGGCCTTAAAGAACATAGGTGTGGAAAGATTTCAGCAATCTATCTAATTAATTTACATAATTAAAGACTTTTTTATTTATCAAATTACTTTACATAATTAAAGACTGTGTTAAAGTAATGTCAGTACTATGTAACTGTTTAGTATATTATGTTAAACAGCCAGCGTGGTATATTCATTAAGTATTTGGCGCGTCAGTCAATCAACTTGTAGGTGACTTAACTAAATTTACATTAAAACATTATAGCATTTTCATCTAATTACTAAAGTCATTTGCTCTCAATAAATTTGCAGTTCAATATACATAAATACAGCGATTTTATTCAAAATGATGCCGACATGTAAAGGGTATCAATGATAAAGAAAGAAAGTGTGTTTGAAAATTTGCATATTCAAAAACCACTTATATAAAGGAAACACTTTGGAAGACTTATAAAATTAAAATTCATTTATCGGTTCTAATTTTTAATTACATTATGGAACGTAAAGAATATTTTGGTATGATTATTTTAAGTTACACAAAGTGATAATATCACACCCCATCAATCATAGTTTCTCTAATTAATTATTTGTATTTACAAATGTACAGTTGTATGTAGATTTATTTGTGTAAGAAAGTATTACACAAGCCATAGTATATTGTTGTATAGTCTTTGAGGTAAACTATAACACCTAGTCTCCTACTGCGCATGCGCGGTGGCCACTGGCGGCCATAGGAACCCCAAAACATTGAACTATTTGCACTGTGTGTGCTGCTGTGAACATTTCATTTTCTAATATTTCAAAGTTTTTTATAATGCCAAGTTGTGTTGCATACGGTTACACAAACAGACAAGATAGAAAACAACCTGGAATAACGTTTCGTAACTAAATCACATTGAAATTATTGTTCTTGCAATGTTTGATAGATAACTACAAGATTAGAGCCTATCGCTATGAATTTATTCGTTGCTCTCAATAGGATGATATCGTTCTCTAATGTTTGTTGGTGTAGTATAGACAAACAGTATATGTTACTACTTTGCACCTAAACAAGTGCTGAAAGTTTAATTTAAGTGGGTCAAGTTTACATCCCGATACAGTGAATGTGCAGGCACTGTATCGCATGCATGCACATTTACTGCATGCATGCGATACAGAAAGAGTACGATGAAATTAATTGTGATAATTTGTGCTGTGTGAACAACTAAACTTGATGAAGCAAACGTTGTTGTTACCCGAAACGTAGTTCGCGATGCATTTCATATGTTTAGATCTGTCCACATAGTTTGATTTTGTAGCGGCAAGATTAATGGAAAATGGGGGTAGGTTGAAATGCAGCCTGTACCAGAAGGGTACAAACAATTTATTTATTATTAGTTTTTAGTAATTTCATAAGCACTATGTTAGAGACACAACGTGTATTGCGATGTAAACTACTCCCATCTAAGCTTATGACTTCTGATTTATGGTAAGAAGATAAATGCACTGATGTTGCTAGCAAAGTTACATAGGCCACTAACAGTATAATATCTTCTGAGTAAGCCCAGAAGCTATGAGGTCGTTTGAATGGTTCAATCTTTTTAAAAAAAGTTCTAAACATTGACTTAACCTAACCTAATCACTCCAATTTAAAGACAGCATATCTCGAGGACTAAGCGTGATATGGAAAAAAATTATTCTTCACTTTAGATTTGTCTCGTCGTGTTACATAAGAATTAGACCTTGGGGATTTTTTTTTTCTTAATTTCAACCCGAAACTCCTCACTTTTGAGACAGTATATCTCGAGAACTAAGTAAGATATCAAAAAATTTTATTCTTCATTTTTATCTGTCTCGTCGAGTTATCGATCGTGGTGGGTGAACAGTTAATGTTCTGGCCTCGCATTCGGAGGACGTGGGTTGGAATCCCCGTTCGGGCATCCATATTTGGGTTTTCCATGGTTTCCCCAAATCACTCCATAGCCGAATTCCTTCCCGTTCCTTGTCCCCAGTCCCATCCCGCCTCTAATGACCTTAGCCGTCAACTAGGCGTAAAGCTGCAAAAAAAAAAAAAAAAAAAAAAAAAAAAAAAAAAAAATACACATAATAATCCATCGTCAAATTGTGGTGTTGCGGTTGTCTTATGATTTCCTTGACGTTTTTGTGCCTATTCCCCGCGTTACTACGGCCATGCAATATGGCGGCCTCCACACCCCACTTCTCTCTACCCGGTTTCACTCCAGTGCTTGTTGAGTGTCCCTTGCGTCGTCTCCATATATTCTTTCCTCCATGACTAGTATCGATATGTAGTTTTAAGATCTTTGGCGGTGTCGATTGTAAACACCTGAGCGCAAAGAGGTCGCGCGCCCATTAGTAGTAAGGCACGCGTGTTTGAGACAGTGGTTTCGTGTTTTGGAGATTTGTAATTTGTGTTTATAGTCAATTCAAGAAGTGCTGATTCAAATGTAGATTTTGCTAACAGGTTCAGTTCAAAATAAATCACGTGGTTCTTATCGATCAGTGATTATCATTTCGTCGTAACAATAGCGCAGATCTAAATTGACTAACAATATTCAACTCTAATATTTAAATGAGCAACAGCTATCATGTGTTCGCGACTAGGTGAGCCTTCTTACCCATAACAGGCTGTATTTTTCTGTGGCATGGAAATGTTAAACAATCCAATTCTTCAGGGCTGACCTGGTGATTTTCATCTGCTAATTGTCCACTCTAATTAGCGAAAGCTCGTCGTTTGGTGATATTCGTATCCAGTCAATATTACTAGTGAACCCAACTAAAATACTTACCTTCCCACCCCGACACACAAATATTATCAGCAGTTATAGCGGCGCGTACGATAATAGTTTCCATGGTCGACATTATTCTTTGCTGTCCTTTTAGTTTTTATTTTCGCCTCTTCATTACGACTTTAAGCGGCACCTTTTGTCCCTTCATTACCGTCGGCATTTGTCCGCCGGTCGCAAGTCATGTTGAGCGTTTACACGCCGCCTAATTAATTACATCAGCTTCTTTTTGTGTGGCTGCAAAATTCTCATCGGTCAGCGGCGGGCTACCAGGAGTGACGCGGTTATCCTCTTGATAGATGCCGCCTCGTCATCCAGAGAGGCCCTCCTCCACTAATCATCCAAAGCTCGCTGAATAATGGTCACACTACACTACCGTGAACGCAAAGGGTGGACAACTTATTTGCTTCCTTTAGGACCGTATCTGTTGAAACATTATATAAAATTACTCTGATCGCACGTGTCAGAATACAGAAAAAAAACACTCCAAAACGTCGTCTCCCACTTTAAAAGAATCCACTTGATACACGGCCATCAAAAGTTTTCTGTATGGTTTTTTTCTGTTTCTGATAATCACATTTTTTCTTCTTTTGTGGCATTGTGGCCTGCCTTATGTAACGCTCTTATAATTTCTATTCTTTGTAAATATGAGATAATGTGCACCTTAAAAAAAAAAGAGAAAACCAACGCATACAGCTTTTATGGATCTTAACAAGGCCTTCAATAGGGAACCTCGAGATCTAATCAGTTACGCACTGAGAGAACATGGGGTATCGGTGGTTTATGTTAAATACATCCAGCTGCTATATCGGAATGTCACCAGCTCTGTTCGATGAGCTGTAGGAAATTCTGACTCTTTTCCCATCAGAGTGTGTGGTCATTAGGGATCGGCTACCCCCCCCCCCCCCCGTTTATCCTCTGTCTTGAAACCACTGATGCAGAACTACTCACTATATTTTTATTTTTTTTAAACAGTTTAACGTCCCTTTTTAACAACGTGGTCTTTAGAGACGGGAAAGGATGGGGCCAAGGAATGGGAAGGAATTCGGCCATGGCCTTTTTGAAGGAAGCATCCCGGCATTCACCTGGAGTGATTTGGGGAAACCATGGAAAACCCAAATCTGGATGCCCGGACGGGGATTCGAACCGCCGTCCTCCCGAATGCGAGGCCAGAACGCTATCCGTTACACCACCACGCTCGGTAACTCACTATACATCCCTAGACATTGCTCTATGCTGATGATATCATGGTCACCTGCAAGTCTCATCAATAATTGGAAATACAAATCCAATGATGGAAAACTTCCCTCGACAATCATGGAATGTACGGACGACCGAGTACATGGAGTGTGAAGTTCAAGGTGATGGGACTGTTAGTATTGACGGCGTTCAACTCTGTATTAAGTCATCTGAGTTCAAATACCTGGGAACAATAATCTGTTCGGATGGTCAGACTCGTCCAGACGTCCGAAACTGAGTCAGCGCAGCCTGGATGAAGTGGCGTCAGGGGAAGGAGTCCTTTGCGACTGGAAGGTGCAACTGTAGCTTAAATCAAAGGTTTACAGAACCATCGTTCGGCCATTGGCGCTATATGGAAGCAAATGTTGGCCAGTCACTAATAGAAGTGAACGACAGCTGCGTGTCATGGAAATGAAGATGATTCGCTGGCCACAGGGATTCACTAGATTGGACCACATCAGGAATGACAACATTCGGGCGGCATTTGGTGTGGCACCAATCCTTGAGAAAATGTGATATAGTCATTTGCGATGGTACGATCATGTATTAGGCAGCAAAAACACTTCTGTAGCTAGAACTGTACTCGATATGAGTCCGGAGAGACGAAGACCACGAAGGAGTCCCAGGGAGTGCTAGATGGATACGTTGCGGGAAGACACGCAATTAGTCAGTCGTTTAAATAGACAATGCTGCCCTCTCCTCATCCTGGAAGTGTCAGATTTTTGCCTGTTAATTGAAATAATTGTGGCTTTTAAAAAGTTGCGTTTATAGTTTATAGCACGAATACGATATGTAAATGTATAATAATCTGCCTGCGGACTACCTGCACCATCATCGCGTAGCACTGGTGGTCAGCGGACCGTCACTTATTTAGGCAAAACCTGAAACGGTCTCCAATCTCAGGCTCATTAACTACACACTTTTTTATTAAAAAAATTAAAATACTGAACACAAAACTTACGCTTTTCGCATACAGATTGCGACGCCTACTTTCCTCAAACAGGTTAAGTACGCCGGGTGTAACAAACCGGGTTTGAATTCGAGCTTCACGCAAGTTCTTATACCCCCCCCTCCCTCCCGCTCAAGAGTCATATTGGCCACTTATATACTCGTACAACAGGATTCCGGCCTAAAGATGGCTAGATCGAGAAAAAAAAAAAACTTTAGCACTGAAGTAAGTAGAAACCACCAATAGCAAAACCTTGGAAAGGAAGCAATACTGTGAACGATCTTAGTACTATATCCGTTGTTGAATAATCTGAGTGCCCATTAAGGAGACGCTTAATAATGTAGTATCAGATACTCATTTAGGTAGTGATTTCAGTGACATGGAGCTGCATACAGATGTCACTCGGATCCTAGTAATAAAAGCCCGATCGGACCTGCAGATACAAAGCCCAATTATTATGCAAAGTGGTCCCTGGAATTTACATAGCGGGATAAGGCAGCAGTAACGGCGTTCGATATCATCTTGTCTCCCTGGTGGGAGCCCAGTGTCGAAACAAGAGTCGCTGGGTGTCTCGGACGAGCTTTCACGTTAAGAGCGGCTTCGGACTCCTGTCAGGAGCAGAACCGGTTTACATTAACACTTGCCAGCGGGATTATCGGGAAGCAGCTCTGGATCAGGTAACATACTTCCCATTATCTGACTGTCTAATAATTAGCTTTATTTCATCCGTTTATTGACTGCCAGTTATTGTTGCTAAGAAACTTTACAGTCCCTGGTCCTACATTCGAGCAGAATAGTGTCAAAATTATATGTACGAGAAGTTTACCAAAAATGCTATTAATATGTAGGTATCATTTTCGTGGTATGATTATAAGCAGGCGTATAGATTAAGTCAGAACAACACGAAAATGATTTTTTTTTTAAATAAATAAAAAAATCATTTTCGTGGTTTGATCATAAGCAGGCGTATAGATTAAGTCAGAACAAAAACAGAATCATGGTAGCTTTAAATTGCTGTTTCAATTGGGCGATTACAAAAAGTAAAAGCTGGAGGCCACTATACAGCAGCTCTCATTACTGTAATTGCGACAGAAATTCAAATGTTATGTGCTGTTCGATGTGAATTACAAAACTTGCAATAAACTCAGCGACATAAGTTCTATTAAAAGTAGGTATGAAGTAAACTGAAAAATAGTGTTACAAAGAAAATTATACTATCTCAGATTTAATTACACTAGTTCTAATCCCATGAGGATATAACTGCAACAGAACACAACAATCATTTCTAGTGTACGGTGAAGAGAAGGATTTTTAAGACTAAGTTTTCCCATTTCTCCTTCGTTGGTACGTCAGCTTAATATTTGATTATAGTGAGGTTTCAACACAATATTTAAAGGAAATAACTTACTAGCAACATTAAATCAAAAATTAATATTCCAGGCACAAACTGTGTCGTTATAGATTGCACCAGTCGTTCAGAAATTCTTAAAACTGCTTAAGGGAAAAAGAAGTTGACAATACGACATATACTGCTATCAAACAAAGAAATGCAAGTGATTCTACGTTACAGAAGCTAGTCTGTTTTTACGAAACAGAAGTAGTTTCTTTCAGTAAAGTTACCTTCCCGGAACATTCCTTTCGTCATGATGCTCTATTTCACCAGCGATTTATCTTCTCTGAATCCTATGAATCAAAAAATGAGTATTAACGTTGGAAAGTAAGTGCTGTTGCTTTGTTGATTGAAAACAATCGTTCACAAGAGTATGGGTGGATGCGTTGTTGTGATGAAGCGAGCGATGTTGTCTTACTTACAGCTTCAAGTAGTCGTTTCGTCACCAAAATAATTTACGAGTGTGTTATTGTTTGTCCTCCCCTGTGGAACAAGAGGAGAAATATAATAAATAAAAACTAAATGAAATAAAAGAATAAAAAGACTTGTCATCTTGAATCTCTCATTTCACCGATCGTTTCACCTATTTTCAAGCAGCGGTCAAGAAATCCCCATCCACTATTAACTGGGCGCATTTACGCTGAGCGCTGTATTATACGTAGTGTTGACCAATAATTCTGACATCGTTTAACATATCTCCACTATCACAAAATTCTTTCTGAAGAAGTGTTGAGGATAGACGATGTTTTCATATTGTAAAATCCATTTCTTACATAATTCCTCCGAGTTGCCTGACATATGCCTTTATTTAAACAAGCCGTGAACAGAATGAGTTGAATCTGTGACAAACAAAATTGTGAGCTATCAGGTTTTGAGAAAAATGCAAACGACGACAGTAAGAAAGATAAAATGAATTATCAGCTGAAGTAATCAATTATAATATGATGTAAATGTTTATAATACCTCTCAGAAATTTCTCCCCAGATTTACTGAATGCTAAGGTGGGGTTCTTCCGACCAAAGATGTACTGTTTTGCAACAAAAAAACACTGTGTTCATAAAATGATGATTGTTTTCCTTTTTAGATTACGTTTATTTAAAATTCTTTTGGATGTAGATACTACTGAACTTCTTTCCTTTAATTACTCTTTTAATTTTCTCTATGCCTTTTGGATGGCTAACCAGTTGTCTAATTTATTGTGTTTCGGTTATTCAGATTTAAAGCTACACAGTCAATTCCCAAATGTGGGGAAACGATGATTGTCTCGGGCCTTCAAACAATAATTGCAAGTTTAGTCGTTTTTTTAATAACAATTTGTATTTTTACTTGCAAAATCTGTATTCAATTGCATCATGAACCATTTTTTTGTTTACGCTAATGTTCTTCAATGACTTACTTTTATCTAATTCAAAACAAAACTTTAACGTTTATTCAGCTGTACACGCCTATTAAGGATATCGAATCGCTCTCCGCATAATCTTCAACTACACGAGTTTCTTTTGAACATTATACAGTTCATGATAAGAAAAATATTGTTGTTCTTCACAGTCTTCGTCAGTCTCGCTCTTTTCGTTCTTCCCTTCTCCAAGTATATTTTCGTTCTTCTTCCTGCACTTTCCCCGAATGTCGCCGTCATAACCGCATTAATGTCTTTCAATGACATCTTTTTCGTACACAAATATTTATTTATTTTATGTTTCAGATTAAACAACCTCCTCAATCGTTTCCTGCATCTGTACCAAACTTAGGTTAATTCCGAGATATTTTAATTTTTACCAACTTTTGAGAACGGACTTATGGATAATAGGCACCTTTCGCAAGGTCGTAGGATTCAGTTTTCTTGTCAGGCTAAAAACTTAACGAAGGACCTTCGTAAAAACTGATGTTTTGTGTGACGTTATTCTGATGAAGTTAATAGCACGTAAAAAATAATGTGGGTTCATGTAAGTCAGTTGAAATTGTATTCGTCCCGTATACTGGCCGTTTTGTTTTACATAATGTCTTTGAAGCTAAATCTGAAGTAATTGCGGCTGAAGTTACTGTCAACAAAATTACTTAATATGTATTCCGTGAATAATTTTCCTTATTGGAGGTGAATTTATTTTTGTAGCCAGGTTATGCCAATATTAGTCAAGAAGTTCAAAGGTTTATTTAGCCAAAAATACTTGAGATTCTAGAGTACGGTAAAAATAACTTGACGAAATTATTCAAATGATTTTCTCAATGCTTATGAGAGGCAACATAATGTGGAAAAGCGTACATAAGTGAAGATATCTGACATTGTTAACAAATAAGTGACAGTAATTTCTATAATTACGTTAGTCAGTTGCATACAAAGTATTTGATAATTTTAACATGTGAACCAGTTGCAATATGCAGTGAGTCATCAAACAAGATTAATCATGTTATAACAAAGCCACTTAGAATAAGTGTAGGGTTTTAAAAATTACAATAGCGGACATCTTGTAATCGTGCACCGTTTGATCGACTCTAACTCCACTTAAATATATTGTCTTCTCTGTATGGAACATACTTTACCACAACAGCAAAATAAACACTTCCTAAATAAACGTCGTAGAAAACAAGCCAGGAAACATAAACTTATTTCTCCTGTGGGTCTGGAACATAGCTTCATTCTCAAAATAATCACAGGTCACTGTTCTGAGACGCAATTGCTAACGAGCAGACCTCCGACTGCTCTACCGGACGCAAATCAGTTCCACCAACTCTGTGAACAAGGCCATAAAAAGTGGCTTTTACCGAGGAAGGGTTTGAATTAGCGGGTGGTAGCACCGAGACCACCTGTTTGGCGGTAATTGAACACCGCACTCTACGTGAGATCGCTGGGCTCTGATTGGCTGCCCCGCTCATAACTGATTTACAACTGCAAGGCGACCGACCTGCCCTGCGGCGGGGCTGCTGACTGAAGTTCTCGCCTCGCATTCGGGAGAACGCGGAATCGAATACCCGTGCAGCGATCCAAATCTGGATTTTCCATAGTACCCCATCCCAAAGCCGGAATGATTACTTCAAAAAGGTCTTGGCCGAATTCTTTTCCGTTCCTTGTCCCCAGTTCTCTCAAGCGTCAACGGCGTAAAGCCATAAGCAATAAAAGTGAAAGCCAAAATTACCCTTTCAGGAAACAAATTATAATCTCCATACGATTTACTTACGATGAGGTGGAATGTGACGCTAGACATATCAAAGCAATACGGGTCGTCTATCTACAATTAGAATTGTAGAAAAGATGTGTCCGTGCACAAAATTTGTCTCGGAAAGACTAATTGCAATCAATATACGCTCTTGATGAAAGAGATGAGCAAACATTAAAATGTTGAATGTCTGATGGTCTGTTGGAACTAATGGAAAGATTTTAACACTACTGCACATAGTGATACCTAATGTCACTAGCTAGGAAATAGAATACTTTTTATGAGGATTAACAACATACTTCCTGGAGGTAAAAAAAGTATATTCTGTAAATTTTTTGAATGTGTGTCAGTTTATGAGATAAAAGTAAAGAACAAATATTAATGAAACTGCTCATAATGACAGATTTTGTTATCAGGAAACATAAAAAATCATTTTATCAAGGTTAATAACATATTTTCTAAAGATACATGGGCCAAAACCATTTTTTTTTTCTATTTGTAGTTTTCAGAATTAAAAATTTATTTTTACAAAAATTCGCCTGGTAGCTAATATATTTTTCACACCAAACATTTGGTGGGAACATGTTTCATTTATATTTATAATTTGCGGTCTTTCCTTCGTTAATTTCGAACCATATCAAACACATTTTACATTCGCCCACACAGCTATGTTCACTCTGGTGAAGGTGCAGGCAAATGCTAGTTTTCTCTGTAAATAAATCTGTAGATAGCTGTGCTATGTCCGATGTCTGCAATGGCATCACGTATGAACTATCGAACAAATTGTGATGGTGTTTTCGCTGCTTGAACAATAGGAACTTTGCTATGTCTCACAAGTAGGCTCCAAACATTCTTAATACAATTTCTACCAGAGATTACGCACTCCATCAAAGATAAACATTCTAATTCGTAGAAACAGTAAGCAAGTTTTGTTGTTTCTGGAACAGCAAAATCAGTTTTAAGAAAAATCATTTTTTTTTCTCCTGATAACAGACTTTTGGTTTTATTCTTTAAATTCTGTAAATATTTGCGTTGACTTTTTGTGCTTTGTATTGTGTGCGCACCCGAGATCGTTATGAACTGTTTAGATTTCTGGAAGTCCTCGTCCTAATTTAAAACACCTCTGTTCGATTTCAACTTTTACACAGTTCTAAATTTTCATGAATTGCTACAAAAAGAGTAGTATGAATTATTTTCCCAAATACAATAACACACTTCAATATCTTTTAATTTTAAGGAAAATGATAATTCTGACAGATATATTTGTACGGAAGAGATTTAACAGTGATACTGATTGAATACGATATTTCCCGTTAAAATTTTTTCTTCTATATACTGTTCTGTTTGCAACTGTATGTCGAATTCCCTTTGAAATTCAGTTTGTGAATAAGGTATCCAAACCCAGCAGTTGCAGTCTTGGTGCTGAGATACTAGTACGATCTGCGTCAATTCTAACCCCGCCTGTCGGCTCCCTTGGTTACGGTTTTTAGGTATTCCGCAACAGAATAACAGGCATCGACAGGGTTTGGTGGGTGAACGGTAACGCCTCGCATCCCGAACGACGCGGGTTCGAATCACCGTCCGGCCATCCAGATTTAATTCCTTCCCGTTCCTTGCCCCCAGTCCTTTTCCGCCTCTGATGACCACGACGTTTTACCTACGTTCTGGATAAGATGTTAAATCTGAAAGTACGTACACACCACCCTCTTTGCAATATATATATATATTCGTTTCCTTCCGGCCCTCCGGTTTCTCCTCGTGGTGTTCTCTTCAGTATTCGTGGGCTCGCCGCCGACTCAGGCTACTGTTATGTGAGCGGCTGACTTAAGCTCATTACCAACACCCTAGTCGGTATGCGTCACCTGACCACATGTTTACTTGGTGGACATCAGTCTGCTGGTAGCTTGCCTGTTCGCCTGTCCGTGACTCACAATCAGATACTAAGCAGACTATGAGCCGTCTAGTGCCTCGGTTGATTAAGACGCCTCACTGGGATTGATAACGTCCCCCGCCTGGTTCGAATTTTTACGGATACTTAAACTAAGCTTCACCTCTGACAAATATTTGCTTTGTTCATGATGAATACGCTAGGATATCCCGCTATTTGGATTCCACGTAAAACTATAGGTACCTTTTGGCCGATAGAAAAATCGGGATGAGAGTAGCCACAGTAAAAGCGGATTGCGCGGAATATTGAAAATCCATCACTCAGCGGCCGAATAACCCCTACTTGTAAGGTCAGCGTGCCTATTGTAAACAAGTCAAGAACTTATTTTTTCACTTTCGAAACCTTTTACCATACCTTTTAGTAAATATTCATTCTAAATTCATAATCTGCCTCCTGAATATTTCTATAACATTATAGATAATAGTTATTCTCGTAAACTGAAGGTGCAAACGTACATATATATATATAAAACAAAAAATACTCTAAAATTGCTCCTATGTTCGAAACTTTGAATTAGATGGACTTCCAAATCGACACATTTTTTACCTTCGTCATCAGAGTCAGAAAAGAACAAGAGCTAAACAAGGTAAAAAGTCGCGAGTCTCTGGGGATTACTGCAAACTCAGAGAAGCAACTTTACACCAAGTCCCTTCAAAAATAGAAACCGCTTCAGATATTCCTATGTGTCAATTTTTTGTTTCTAGCGCCGCACCGTAGCATACAAAAACATTTTGTTGTAAAAACCACAACTTTTGTTCCACTTATGATTAAAGCTCAAATTTTTTGGGTAGGAATATAAATTCGACACCAATCTCGATTTAAGCAACACCCAACAATGTAGGCAACAGTATTCAACAAAGAGGTTATCCATAACAGAGTTATTCTTCTCGTTTAAACAATGAATGTATACGCTTATTTGGTTCATCGTGATCGTATCTGAAAATTCACATTTCAGTAGAATGCGATGTAAACATGCATTAATTTACAGTTAAAGCACTTCCCGACTTTAAGATTTCGCCAGTAAGATACGCGCTTCCGTGTATGGTAAGCAAACATTTTATAACAACTGTTCACCGTCGACAGACCAAGCCATCACCGAACGTGTGATCCAGTTCAGATTGACGAGTAAACCTGACAGTGGTGCTGATTTTATACACCGTTTTCTGGATCATCTTATTTCCTCAAACTCGTACTTGATACAATTTCATGCCGTCTTACACGCTTTACTTTACCAAAAAGGCTGTCATATAAGGCAAACCGAGAAACCAGAGCTGCTCCGTTATCCGGACCACAAAGGTAATCGGTTATAACTTGGTGTTAACTACAGCACCTTCCTTATAATAGCGGCGTCAGAGAATGTAGTAGATACTATCTCCTCCGATCAAACTGAATACGTGTCAGCGGGATTGCGTTTCTCTCCCTATTTTATAAAATATGATTATTATTTTTCTAATCTTTCCCCTGAAATTACTAATCATTAAGACACTATGCAACCCCACATGGAGTTAACTGTTTCGAGTCCCATTTGTGAAAAGATTTCATATTTGGTATTCGGTCCAGAATAACTAATCACCAGATTGAGCTCCAAACACTATGGCAAATCCCAAACCTTCCGTAATGCCTGTAAAGTGAAGGTACACGACAGCGTTGATGGTGAATTGTCCGTCGGATGGGAATGTTATTAACAGGCATGAATAAACAAATCATCTGTTCAGATCTACCTTCACAATGGAATCAAGGGTCACCCACCCAGTTAAAATCTCTCCTGGAAGTTGCAATAAAAATGTAACAAGCTCCATGATAAATGCCTACGTCTGAAACATTAGCTAGGACATGCATTTAAAACAATTATAGTGTAAACAAAATAACGTTGTTTACTCACCAGATACTCGAGCGCGCTTAGTGATGTTTTCTTGCCTTTTTTAAAAAAGTATTTCCAACTCCTTTGACACGCATATTTGATTACTACATATCTTCAGACTGGAACAGGTTTGCAAAAGGCAGCATCTGTGCAATCGTCAAATCCCACTTTCGGTGTCCATTTCAAAACGTTGATTTATTGAGAGAAAAACGTGTTCCCAAAGAAGGCAGTTTGCGGTCAGTATACCGCTCCATTGTGATCCACCTCGCAGACGTTGCGGTGAAACCATTTACGGTAATAACAATCTACAAGTATGCCATCAAAGACATTTCAGAGACTAGGATCAATGATGGAGTCCGACATCCCGTTATACGATAATGCGTTCGGACACCAATATAACATCGCAACATCCCGCCACCTATCATCTACGATTTCACATCACTTCCTCACAATACAACTTGTAAAAAAAAGTCGAATACAAAACAGATTTTTCCCTGTACCCAGTAATTTAAAACATTATTTTTTATTCATCGCAGATTCCTGCTACACTAAAAAGATTAATATGGTAGCTGTGAAATATGGTTCAACATTTCCATTCTTTTAAAACGATTTTGTGCTGATCACCGAGTTCCCTTCAAAGTATCTCTGTTGGACGATGATTACTATCATTCATTTCTGGCCATTTCTCGCCACACAATTTGTGTGTTACCATTCTGCGTATAAAATACGTATATATTCAATGCTCTAGTCTTCTCTGTTCACATCTCAGTTATTGTCAGAAAAGGTTGTCTATTGGGCTTTTGGGAATTTCTATATATGGGCCAGAATCTTCCTATTTGCATCATCTTGATATAACAGTGTTCAGACAGTTCCATAATTTGATACTATAAAAATAGCCTCCTGTTCAATACTGAAACATGCAGTTCACAAGTACAGTAATGTAGAGCAACCAACTTTTGTATTCAAGAAGTAGTTTAACTTTAGGCAGTGAGTAATGTCAGTTTTACTTTTATTTAAAATTTCTGAGACAGGTATGAGAAATAAAAATTACCATTTGAAATCATTATATCAACACTTTAAGCTATAATATGCACTACTTTTCCAATTGAAGTCTAAACTGAAACTTATCACCGTATTTTATCGGAAACTATTGTTTTTTCAAATGTTCTGTCTGGAATATAAGTTGATGATATGATTTAAGCCTGTGAGAACGGAATCTGTCCCCACATATATGCTACCCAAAAATGGTGTGGTGAAAGATGTACAACAGGTGGATGTCAAGTGAATTCAAAGTGGTGTGAAGTCTTCACTAGGCTTTCATAGGACATCTTTACACAAGCGAGCGTGGTGGGCGAGAAGTAACGCTGTGTCCTCGCTTTCAGGAGAACTGAGGTTCAAATCCCCATCCCGCCATCCAGATTAGGATTTTCCGTGATTTCTGCAAATCATTCCAGCCGAATCCGGGATAGTTCCTTTAAAAGGTCATTCCTTGCCTCCAATTCTTTCCCGCCTCTGATGACTACGATGTCGATGAGGAGTAAAGCCAGAATAAAAAAATCCATTTTTACACATCTTTCGAGCCCAACAGACGGTGATGTAGATGACATTAGAATCAAAGAGGTAGTTCCTCTCGTTTCATAGTCTCCACATCACGGCGATGTTATGAGGTGAAGTAATATAGCCGACTAGATACTCAGAAGTGAAGTAACAAAACCGGTTGCTTTAAGATAGCGTTAGGAATCATAATAAGCAGCATGGCGTAAATTTAATTTATAAGATTAATACCCGCACTTACGAAGGCACAGTGAACTGGTTCTATCCTTTCGCAGCTAATAGCAGACCAACACTTCATATAAATACAGCAAACCAGTTCGCTCGGTTTGTATATGCACCACCGTATATTGTCTCTTTATATAGACACGGTACCTGGAAAAGAAATTGATCGTGTTTGGTACAGTGCCCGCCTGAATTAAACGGATCGTTAAGCGCCCGACAGTGTAATGCGTTGTCACATTGACTCGGGTCTTAACTGCTCAGGCCAGTCGATACTGACGCGGCAATGTTTTGAATTCAACTGCCGATAGCAAGGAAGTGAATGACGGTCACAACTGAAGTCACTTCTAACTTATTAGTAAGTATAAAGATAATTTTAGGTTTCCAAACCAGGTTCCGCACACTGTGGGTAACTAAAAGAAAGATCATCCGGATTCACGAAACTTCATCCTCGTTAAGTGACTAAATGTTAACCAGGTGCCCGCTGAGTAATTGGAGAAAGTTAGAACATAGTTTGGCACTTTGCACCTTTCCGCCCTATAGTAAGGAAAACGACAGGTGTCCTGAATAGACACTATACCGTATAAATAATTGTACATCGAAGCCTTATTAATAACAAGAAATTTATTAATGAATGCAATTTATCTCGGCGTTGTTTATTTATAAACGATTCTCGGGAAACAAACCGAGTAATATTATTATTGATGTAAAATATTGCGGCGACTTTAATCTCCATCGCCATCTTCAGGTGCAGTTGTAAGCCTTGAAGTCTGCCAAACAACACGCTCAAGGTAGACTTCAAGGCTTACAACTGCACCTGAAGATGGAGACGGAGGTTAAAGTCACCAAAATATTGTGCATCAATAATAATATTACTCGGTTTGTTTCCTGAGAAACGTTTATAAAAGAAAAGAAATTTATTTTGCCATAAGGTATACCAGTATTAGTTATATTAAAAGGGGCGGACAGAAAGTAAGGTTAAAAAGCCTGCACTGAAACAACCAATACAGCCAACTGATAGTACATACATTAGGCTATTTTCTTCCATAGTTTCCAATTCGGTTTAGGCACTTGTCGCTTGTGGGATGAGTTTGAATATTCCCTCCTGGTAAAAATCCTGTCCTCGTGTGATCAGCCACGTTGTCGTGAAGAGAATCGTCGGCCTCCAAGTTGTTCCTTCAAGTTTAATGGCGTGTAATGTTACTAGGGAAATTTGGGTATAAATTTTCATTTCATATATTCATTGCTCCTACAAGTTGAGTCCTGGAACAGCACTGCGCTACAGCGGGAATACTGGCGTTGGCTGGTTGAATTATACACGAGTAGCATTGCACATGTCGATCACGTGAACGCCACTCTGTTCCTGTGCATCACCATAGAAAATTCTAGTGTATTCTGGATGGAACAAATCTCCCCACTACTTTGTCAAGTCGACGTCACACGTCTTCTCGTCTCTAATTGGCTGTTCGAGAAATGGCGGTGGTCGAGTGAGAGAGTGCAGATCTCTCTAAATCGATAAAGACTGTTGTGACATATTCTTCCTTCTTCATTCTATTAGACGCACTCACGAGAGGAAGATTTAGTCGCTACGAGAATACATGAGTAGCCAAGTAAGACGAACAACGTTTTCACTAGTCTCGCTTGCCTCGTTTTATTAGTCACGGCTCTATACTTTGTTGGTTATGTTCCGTAATGTTATCGTATAATAGGTTCAGGAAGGAATGGCCCCTTTGTGTTTGAAGTGTTATTTAATGAGAGGTTATTTGTAGAAGAGTGTCAACAAGCAGTTTCATTTCCTTTTCTAATTGTTGTCATAACTTTGGTCAACTCAGTAACTTGTGATTTCATCGATACATCTAGTTACGTTTTTCTCAATAAATATTATTAAATTGTATTTCTGCGTCGTGTTTCAATAACCACTCTGGTTAAAGAGCTCACGTTGCCTTAATATTCAATGTCATGTATATTAACTGAGTAAAATGTAGTTGTTCTCGCTGTGGTTTATTGCCCACATAACCCTTTATGAATAATATCTAAATCCTAGCTCCGAGTCTCTACGTGAAATAATGACTGCGCTGGCGTAAATATCTTTCGACATCAGCCGGAGGAAAAGCAGATACAGTTTCTACTCGTCAAAGGTAAGCACTATTTAGTGACAATAGTGATCACTCCCATGTCGAAAGCGTCTGTATCTATTCGGTTTTCAAACCTGTCAGAAGGGGTTTAGTTGGCTTTGTAGTACATTAAGAGTAGATATGATTAGTAGAATTAGTAGTATTCAGAATGTGGTTTGATCATCACTTAAGATCATTTATATGTTTGGTCCACGTATAAAGTTGCATTTTCTACTAGTACAGAACCCATATCGCAGCCGGCCTCGGTAGCGTAGGGGCTAGAGCGCTATCTCCACGTGCCGAAGGTCGCCGGTTCGAGCCAGGCCGCGGGCATGGGTGTGTAAGTGTAGTGTCTGTGAATATCATGTCCGTCCTGTTGTGTGTCTAATTAACTGGAAGAATTTCATACTGGAGGTACTGAGTGACATAATTACTATCGAGCTGGCTGTATGGCCTAAGATGCCAAAAGCCATTGGAAAAAAGAAACCCATATCGTTCCTCCACCGCTAAGTCTTTTACACAAGTGAGGAAGAATGTGAATGTCTTGGAGCGAGATCCGGGCTGGTGGAAGCGTGTCGATATTGTGCCAGCGAAACGGATTCAGCAGCTTGATTGGTCGGTGAGTTTGCTCTATTGGTTCACACTAGGCTAGTAATTTAGTCGAGTGGCGAGTAGTTTAGTAGCTAAATTACTCGCTACTGACCAAAAATCGTTCGCACTACGGTCGAGTTCAGTACACAAGCAGCTTGGTATTTTGCCAGATGAACAGGCTGCAACGCAATCAAATGAATGAGCTGTACAGCTTATGTTAATCGCGATTTTAGAAGAGGTGGATGAAGAAGTTTATGCGATAATGGAAAAAAACAATGGGTATGAAAATGGGTTAATAGAAGGCATGAACTAGGAGCTTCAAATTGTCTTCTGAAGGAATCAGCATTAGAAGATCCCTAAGAATAGATTATAAATCAAAATTCCGTCTGGAAACAACTGTTGATGTTACTGTTACTTTATTCCCATACGCGTTTCGCCCTAATGGTGTGGGGCATCGTCAGTGGCTGTGAATTTGTTTTACATGTGTTTCATAAATTTTTTTCAAAAGCATTATAAATGTAATGAAACACATGTAAAACAATTTCACAGCCACTGCCGATGCCCCACACCATAAGGGCGAAACGCGTATGGGAATAAAGTAACATTAACATCAACAGCTGTTTTCAGTTATTTCGGAATTGTTTTGATGTATAATCTATTAACCAACAACTACGGAAGATGACCTACAACCAGATTTGAAATACCTAAGAATAGTTTGAGAATGACCAAAAGTTGTGTTAATGATAATTCAGCGTGAAGATATATATTTAAGAAGTGCAATTCCGGCAATTACAAAATTACTGGCAGTTCTCTACTTTATTGCCACCGGATGTAGTTTAAGGACACTCACACCTCGTATTTACACGCCAAAATCAGCTATCACCTAATTCATCACAGTGTGAAGGAATCTATGAAACATTAAAGGAACTGAAGTAATGTTTCGTAGAAATGCATCCAGTAAACTGGAGCATTTTACTGAAGGAATTTTTTTTTTTTTTTTTAACTTCTGTGAGTAGATCATTCTAAAAAGATTTTTATCGCGTTAGGTAGTACTTCTAATAACAATAGTAATAATACCTTATTGTATAACCTAGATCAGGTATGTGCAACCTTTGCTTAGGTGAGGGACGTAATTTCGGGACTACATCAGGTCGCGGCCGTAGGTAGTAAATAAAAAGTCGATAAAAATTCACACATTTTTTTATATATTAGAATTACAATAGCATAATCAAACTATAAAAAGTAAATTAACAAAAACAAATAGAAAAATTAATGAGAGACTTGAGTTTGAAGCTGAGAAACAAGTTGATCGACATTGGAGTCAATATCACTAGTGCATAGGCGCAAAGTGTTTTCTAAATTAACAACTGTAAGTCGAGTACGATTTATTTATTCTATTGTGTATTTTCATGATTGAAAAAAGCTGCTCACATTTATACGTGCTTCCGAATGTGCAAATTAATTTTCTTGCGAAAACTCTCAGCTGTGGATATTTTTTTTCGGAAATGTATGTTTCTGTAAAATTGGCTTAGATCCACATCATTAAATTTAGACTTCAAATATGAGTATTCTTGAAGCTCGATCGACTCTGTTTGTAGGTGAATAGGAGCATCTTCCACTTTACACTAGATTTGCAAAAATAAAATCGGAAAACCGATTAGTGAATTGCTCTGACAGTAGTTTCAGTTCTTCAGCATAGCGACCGTATTCAATGTTTTCGTGACTGGGTAATGTTGAAAAATGAAAACAGTTTTTACTTCTCATTTGTTTTTCTCATGAGCGAATTTTGTTTTGGAAAGGTTTAAGATGACTGTACAGCTGATTTACCAATTGCCCTTGATTTTTTTTTTTTTTTTAAGTTTCAAGTTCAGGTAGTTTAAGTGTCACGTGATGTCTACGAGGAATTCCAGTCACAAAGCCATGTTGGATAACAAATTTGCGGCAATGAATTATCTTTCATTTCCATAAAATCAGCTATTCTTTTCTAATGACATAAAATCTTTTCAACATTTTACCTTTGCTTAACACCTTACTTCGCAATATTATGTTCTGAAGAGAGTTCATCCAAAAATGCTTTAAGTTAAGACCGCGGGGACTAGCGAAATTGATGGTATTTACTGCCACATCCATAACGTTCTTCAGTCGAATGGACTTAAGAGCAGAAGTTTTGTTGGTGAATAATGCAATGCAGAATTATTAAATCACATTCTTGCTCATTCATAGTGGTTGCTCTTTCCTTCAGAATTCTGATAAAACCTTTTCGTGAAGCGACCTTTGAAGGCGCACCATCTGTGTACACTCCAACTAATTTACACCACTGCAAACCATATTGCTCGATAGTACTTTGCACCTTGCGAGGCCCCTACTTATCGCTATTTTGACTGCGGCAAGAAGGCTTGATAGCCCGTTTTATTTGGCACTTGGCCCTAATATGCCTTTTAACGGTAGTCGCTATCACCTCGCCGATTATATTTATATACAGTACTTTTATTACAAAAGTTTCAATAATCTATCAGTTCGCGCAACGGATGTTGTAATATTATGTAAATGAATTTCGCTGCACTTTTGCTACAATTCACAATTATTTTACTCAAAATTTCACATAAAAACCAATGCTGTTACTGACACAATATTCTCTACAAATTTGCATTGCTCTAGCCGCAATCAGTCTCTTCACATGTACCCGCTATGCTCGCTCAAAACAGTCTCTCCCGCCATATACAGACTCTCTCTCTAGCCAACCACCGTCTCCCTCGCCATCTTGGCTTCCTCCTTTCCGCCACACGTAACATTACAGTCCTGCCAACTTTCTCAACATCGAATCACTAAAATAACTTAAAACTACCCCATACTATAAATTACTATGCTGGAAGACCTTTTTACAAATGAAATTATAAATTTAGTTACAATCAATTAATAAGATGATAATAGCACTTAGTAATGACTGGTGAGTGGGGACCTCACACATGCCCCCACTTTGCCACTAATTAGCACTTTTTTGTAATCACAAAAGTTGGTTATTTGGGGCAAAGTTCAACCCTTTCACCAGGCATTACTCCTTTGTAACAAAAATTACACATTTTCCATTACACCATGGTTCTTTACAATTTCTCACTCAATGTCCTTTGCTATAGTCCAATAATAGAAGTTTATTAACATTTATAATACACTACATTGTAATTATCTCCTCTCTCACCTATACAACTTTAAATCAGTCACATTCCGCAACCCAAACTTCCTTCCTGACTTCGGGTACACAAGAAAATAGGCATTCTTATGGGGCTTTCCCTCCACTCGAAATGGTCCATGGAACACATTAAAGAATTTTTTAATTTCCGCATTTATCTCACAAGACTTCTCGTGCGTTTTCACCAATACCAAGTCGTTCAAATTAAATTCAACAGGTTTACGTCTCTGGTCGTGCTTTCTCTTCCTTTCCTCACTTGCTCAATGTTATGCCCCCACAACGTAATGTTTTATATATTTTTTTTTCTTTTCTTCCAATCTTTTTCAAACTCTTCTGGAGACCACTTTAACACTTCTACTTACTCCCATCTCTCAGGTGTAGCTGCTGTAAGTCTACATTCTCTCTATTCAATTGACTTCCATCATCTGTTTTGCATTCATTATTTCCCGCAAATGAGCTTATGTCCTGTCTACCTTCTTCCGAAACTTCAACATTTGCCTCCTCTGGCATTTCACTTCCATCATCATTGCTATTGGCATATTTCCTCACAAGGAAAAATCTCACTCCTTCATATTCTTCATTGTCTAACATTCCACCTGATTCTTCTTCTTTCAGATTATCATCTTCGTCCTCGCTACCATTTTCGTCGCTATACTCTTCCTCATCTTCGTCACTTGTTCCGATACTATCTTCTGTTTTAGTTTCATACATATCTTCCTCAAATTCTTTCGATACAAGCTCATCTGTCACATATCTTCTGCTAAAGTGTATTCTCTTACACTGCTACTACATTTCTTCTTGTTATCATGGATTCCCAGATCGATTTCAGCCAATTCTCGCACCCCTTCTTTTGCCAATCATATTCGCACATTCTTGCAATGTCCTGTGTCTCCCCTTCGTCTAAAAACTTGAAACATTCCCACCACCTCAGTGGTTCCTTCTCGTCACACACCCCGACATCCAGTTCTTTCGATTTTCTTGATTTTGCCCCTGCTGTTGTAGTTTATAATCTGCATATCACATTCGTTGACATTTCTCTGTAGGTCCTCAGTTCTCTGGTAGGTGTTGCTGTCCTTCCTGTTATCTTTGTTGTTTTGATTCTTTGGTCCTATTTCGATTTCCTCCGCTACTGAGCGGACCGCCCCAGTTGCGGCGCAGAGTTTCCCTCTATTCGATGGGAAACAAGCTGCCTTCCTCCATCTCTTCCTCCTGGTCGGCTACTGTTATGATATGACCCTTGATAGTCATGTCGCCCGTCTTCATTTTCCCTTCTTCCATCTCCAGAATTCCTGTTATACTGTTCCCCTCGGTGATAATCCATTTCCTTGTCCTCTGTCTCTGGTATAACCGTCCAGTGGATTCACCTGGTTCGATCCGTTATAACTTCGATAGTCATTCCTCTTATCCCCTCTCAAGCTTTGCTCATTCGCACTATTCCATCGGTCCAGCCTTTCAACTATTTCCAAAAATCTTCTATACTATTCCATTGAAACTAATACTAGCTTTTCTTGGACAACCCCTAGGCAATTTTTGCAACAGAACTTCTATTTTTTCATCATCACCGACTTCTTGATCCAGGTAGCCACAATTCTTTCATCACTGCTTCACAAAAATTCTTCATGCTCCCCTCACGTCTACTATAATAGCGACAGTTCCAAAAATCTCTTCTCACATTCTTTGTTTCCTCTGTGACCAATATTTGTTCAAAAATAATTTCAAAAATTCCTCGAAATTATTACATTCTTCAACACTGCCACAGCTCCATACAAAAGCATCCCCGCGTAGCATATTCTTTACATATCTTATCTTATCCAAGTCTGACCACTCACAAGGTAATCCATTCTTATAAGCTCGGGCAAAATCTACTGGATGCACTGCTTTTTCCGGTTCAAATTTTACTTCTGGTAATTTAATCTGGTTTGTGATGATACCACCAATCCCCATAGCAGCCAAATTTCGCCGTTCTTCTTCCCCAAATTTATTAATTAGATGTTTCACTTCTTCCTTCACCTCTTCTTTGACTGATTTCATCTGGTCTTCCACTTGGTTACATGCTCCTTTCACTTCCTTATCCATAATCATAAATCTCTCTCCCAGCCGGTAAAATTTGTTTGGAATTGGTCTCAGCTTTTTCTTTTAATTCTTCAATCCCCTTTTGCACAATCCTTTTGGTTCTCATAAATTATCTTATTTTCTTCCTGCAGGGCTATATACTCTTCTTGTATTTCCTTCCTATTTTTCTCCACTGCTTCTTCCACTTTTTGTTGCACCAGACACTCTACATTCTGCTTGGTAGCCTCTTCATGCTTCCCAACATAATCATACACCATTGACATTTCTTTCTCGATTTTTGTGTTGATATCTTCTTTTAATACTTGTTTTACACCTCTCTATCTTCCTGTCCACATTTTTCTTCCGACTGTTTGAATACATCTATCCATTTTCAACAACATTTCCTGTCTTAAAATCTGCCCTCTTCTTTAATTTTTTCGGTCCAATCATTACAAGTCTCGGTAATTTTTCTTCCGAATTTTTCTGCGATTTCTCAGCTGCTTGTCTTGACTCTTCTGTTTTCTCAGCCGTTTGTTTTGACTCTTCTCTCATTTTTTCCATAAAACAATTAGCATTGACATCTCGCCCGCCTTTCTGTTTCTGAGCATCGATTTGTTTATTACCCGTCTTTTTTTCTTGAATATTAATTTGATTAACCGGTATTGGCGTTGACATCGCACTATCATGAAACTCTTTAACTCGACTTCACAAATATCACTATCTTTAATATCTACATCAATACCATCTTTGGTTGAATACATAACTCCGCTTCCCCCCATGCCGTCACAGAAACTAACGCAGCTAGCTTCGGTTGAATTAAAACTCGCTGGTCATGTCAACTCCACTTCCCTCCCTTCTAGCTGACTGCGCGACAAACCCGGAATCTTCATTGTTACAAACAATACTATCATTATCCCCAGCTTTAGAAATTAATCTATCACTGCAACCCGAAGATTTGTCATTAATTACTTCCATTTTACTTATTCACTGCCAAATAAAACAATATTACTACTGAAATACCCCGTTAATTCACACGCAAAACCCAAACATAAAATCACTTCCAAAATTTTCACAACGCCGTTTTTCAACGCAGAAATACTCTTTAATGGGTACAGAAACCCATTTTGAACACAGGAAACCTTTTATGAATTACTTACTTTACACAGAAATTGCCACAGCACTGCAAACATAAATTTTACAACACACAAAAAACATGCATCAACTTAACATTACAAATCACAATGGCTTTTACACATGCATTTATCTTTCAGTTACCAATTTAAATAAAACCCTTCCCACTATTGCTTAAACAAATTCTTTATTTGCTTAACTAAGGTCTTCTCAGCATTTAAATCTAATTTGGACAAATTTTTTAATTTCCAAAACCATTCTTATGACAAATTTACAGATTTAATTCTTCCGAATTAACAAAAGTTTACTTCTGATTTTCATTCGTTTTCAAACTGTTGCATTTAACTGTTCGTTCTTTAAAGAAACTTAAATCACTTTTTTCAAATTTATTACTGGTGTTTTATTTTACGGAAGTCACTGTGTCAAATTCTGCTTGCTGCCACTCTTTCGGAAAATTTATATTGAATTTCTGTACTTGCCAATGCTGCGATGATCTTCACGTCTGCTAACCTCTGCTCCAGAAACTGCTAGCTGGCTCCAGTCGAAGAATACCCAAGGTCGTTATTGAATAAATGCAATATTTTGCACTTATCCTGGCAGAGTCGCCACTTTGCGAGGCCCCTCTTATCGCTATTTTGACTGCGGCAAGAAGGCTTGATAGCCCGTTTTATTTGGCACTTGGCCCTAATATGCCTTTTAACGGTAGTCGCTATCACCTCGCCGATTATATTTATATACAGTACTTTTATTACAAAAGTTTCAATAATCTATCAGTTCGCGCAACGGATGTTGTAATATTATGTAAATGAATTTCGCTGCACTTTTGCTACAATTCACAATTTATTTTACTCAAAATTTCACATAAAAACCAATGCTGTTACTGACACAATATTCTCTACAAATTTGCATTGCTCTAGCCGCAATCAGTCTCTTCACATGTACCCGCTATGCTCGCTCAAAACAGTCTCTCCCGCCATATACAGACTCTCTCTCTAGCCAACCACCGTCTCCCTCGCCATCTTGGCTTCCTCCTTTCCGCCACACGTAACATTACAGTCCTGCCAACTTTCTCAACATCGAATCACTAAAATAACTTAAAACTACCCCATACTATACAAATTACTATGCTGGAAGACCTTTTTTACAAATGAAATTATAAATTTATTTACAATCAATTAATAAGATGATAATAGCACTTAGTAATGACTGGTGAGTGGGGACCTCACAACCTCCGAAAAAATATCTTTTCCAGTAGTGGTCCCTTGTAGCGGTCGTAAAGCCAGTAATTCATCTGTCACTACAAATTCTTCATTAACACCTCGTACAAAAATAGCTAACCGGGCTGTGTCAGATAAATCTGTACTCTCATCCAAAGCAATCGAAAATACTTGAAAATCAGCCCATCTATCAATCAATGTTTTTTTGACATCACTAGCCATAATATCTATACGTCCAACAACAGTACGTCACGATAAGCTCACTTTCTCAAATACTTTTTTTTTTTTTTCTGGGCACGAAAGTTCTGCAACATTTACTAGACACTCTTTAACAAACTCTCCCTCAGAAAATGACTTCAATGTTTTCGCTATTTTGGAACTAACTATAAAACTAGCTTTAACAACAGTCTAGATTTGATCTAAATGCTTGCTGGAGTAATGTGGCTTCATATTGTATTCTTTTAAAACAGAAATTGTTTCACTGAACAACAAACACATACGTTTACCATTGTGCATGATTAAATAAAGTATTCATCAGTCTATTTGTTTTGGAATTGACGACATTCTGTGTCCACGTTCCGCTTTTTTAAACCAGACATCTTTACAGATTGTTGACACGTTCGCTGAGCGGTTTATATATTACCCGCAATAAGCAACTAGAATACAATAACAGTCTAGTATGGAGCGCTTCAAGGTCATCGGGCGGCTTCCCGAATGTTTATTTGTTTGTCTCTTTCTGACGACTATGTCTGACTCGATCTGTGGCGTTCCACTGCGTACGCTTAATAATATTATTTATCGATTTTAGTCTTTATGATGTGAATAAATACAGATTATTTTGCGCGTTATTTGAAATTTCTGAATCTCTCGCAGGCTGGATTGAAGCTGGCGGAGGGCCTGATCCGGCCCGGGGGCCGGAGGTTGCCCATATATGATCTAGATGCTATTGTAATAAAATTATGCACTAAACAGATGTTTTCAATTTTCAATTTACTTCTCACCAAATCCAGGTATGTTTATTGTATTTTGTTTGTTTTTATAGTGCGAGAACTTAATATTCTGCAAGCATTAATGTTCTACATATTTGGAAACAAATTTTAAAATTGTTTTTCGCTCCAGCGAAACGACATATTTGCGGCAGCTAATCAACTCGACTTAAACAATAGGTTCAGAATTGTTTAGCCGATGAGCGAGTGGGCAGTGACGCATGGTGGGGGGTGCTACTAGCCCGGTTTAATAGAACAAAACGGATTGACTCGACTAAACCACTCGACTAATTTTCGTTGTTCACTCACGTTTAGTTACTAAATCACTCGCCACTCGACTAAATTACTAGCCTAGTGCGAACGAGCTATAACGGCCACAAACTTTCGACACCATTCCGCCACATTCTGAAAGGACATTACAGTCTCTCCGTAAACCTCTACCAACTGTCTGTGAATTTCAGTCGCGATTATACGTTTCCACCAGAGAAATCGAATAACTGAGCGGATTTCTTGGCGAGACTAGTTTTCCTAAGAATCGCCATTTGTGTTTACCTACAACTAGCGCTGCAGGTGGCGGATTGCTGAAACTCTGCACAGTTACCAACCGGATGTCTTCGAATTACCTCACTACTAATTATTCCAGAACGGACGATACTCCAGGAATATCTGCCTTTTACCCTTAGTTTCTGATCACTACTCGTACTTTTTAATCTAATATTCTGTCTTCAGATAAATAGTAATATCAAAAATGAAATAGTGCTTTTAACGACAATATCTCATCATAGAGTTAAAACTTTATTACGTCAGTGGATGCATTCTCTAAATGATGATCTCATATTTGTTTCAAGTATAAGTATTGTTCTGACAACGTATGACATTCTCCAAATGAAACTGCTGTTTCAACACAATAACTCTTTAAATATTTTATTATAGTTGTGAATAAATGTTTTATGTATAATCACTATGGATTAAAAATAGACGAAATGTATCATTCCGCGTAAGACAAAGTTACTGCAGATGCCAAAAAATAAACCTACTGTATCAATATTGATACTTCAAATACTTAACTGAATTTATTGAAAAATAAAGGATCCTAATAAAGGTCCTAAATCCGAACGTTCGTTGGATTCTCTCGTAAACCAGTGTCTCATAGGCGGGATGGTCACTTCTTTTCCTAAGAGAGGAGTAGTCTCAGATGGCATAGAAGGCATGGAGTGATCGCAGCATGCTTCACACAAAGCACAAAGCCAGCTTTATCAAAACATGAAGCTAAAGTAACACCTCTATTCTTTCATAAAGGGCAGAATAATAAATTGTTAGTAATATAATCTTAATGGTAACTAATGTAAGTATGTTCGTATCTAAGCTAAGAGCAGTATAGAATGATCGACTGTTAGGAGTAAACAGAAAATAATGCACAAAGGATAATAACATGAAGGATGGAGAATTTTTAGAGGTTGGAGTACGTATGAAGGACACTCCAAGAAGTAACAGATAATGAGTTATGTAAAGTTCTATTTAGTATACTGTAAAAATCGGCTGTGACCGGTATACATTGGAAAGTGTGTTTTATAAAAGTTCATTAGTTGTTAATGGAAGTTTGCACGGCGGAATAATAAATACGCTGATTACTACTAAACACAGACTCACAAGCGGAGGGCACGACCTTGGTATTTTATTTTTGGATGAGATTTTGCGTAATAATTGTACTCCTTTAGGATGTTTACCTCCTGCAATCGTAAGACGCAACGCTCAATAGATTCGGACAAAACGGCCTTTAAAAATTCAAGCCCTGCGTATATACAAGTATTAGAAGGGTAAGTATTCTATTTCAGGTTGTCTGAAGCTGAAATTAACTGAACTTGTAACTTTATACCAGATATGCATACAAAGGCGATACTCTTCTGCTTAAGAAACTCTACAATGAAGGTAAATATCCTCAATTATATTTTCTTCTAAACAAGATCTCATAGGTCTGTTAATATTTTAGCTGCATCAGGATTCTAAAGGAGGATCTTCCAAAGCAGTCAAAAACCAAACATGTTTGTTGTTTAAAGACAGCTTTTAGAACGGTACTGGTAGCATATACAGATATTTATCAACGGTTTCTAAGCAACAAAGGGAGGGAGATACGCAAGTACGTAATTTCTAATCACGATATTGAAATCCGGAAGCCTTGGTAAAATATCAAATCCTTCAATCACTTTATTTAAAACCCATCTGAATTATGGAACGTTGCAACTATAGTAAAATAATATTAAGAAATAAATTAATTGACTAAAGGTATATTCTACAACTTGCACAGTCATCAGTAACAGTATAAATACATTTTACATTTCCATTCTAACTTTCTTTAACCTACTTAATCAAACCAAAGTATGTCTTAATTTTAGAGCTATTGCTGTAACCAACAACCTCCTAACCTCACAGATTACGAATAAGCCTATATACTTGATTTCATGATGCATTTTTGCTTGTAGGGATATTACATGGAAACTATCAGTTTCTATTAAGTTTAGAGATATGCCACTGTCAATTTTCTACCTGTATCTAATTCTAATAAGTCTAAGGCTCTTAGGTTCTGACTATTAATATAAGCAGTGTCAGTTATTCTTCTTTTCCGGTAACGGTGCTTACGAATATATAAATACATTCAATTTGTAATACTCTTACAGTTATTATTCGATGTGGTCTTCGTTTTATGTTACGAGTAATACAGTAACAATTTTTGAATCGTGTAATATATTTAAAGGAAATGTGTTTATCAATTACAATCAAAATAATTTAATATTAAAAGTTACCCTTATTTGCTCGACATATTTCATAAATTTAAGTGATTTGAATGGGCTATAAACGAATGAATGTTATTACATCTCGAAAACGGATGGTTTTATTCCTTTGAATTAAATTAATTATCAACAAGACACCGTCATATTGAAATGAATTTAAGAACATTAGAACGTTGGTTCTGTTTCCATTGAGAGGGCGTTTGAAGATCTTTTACTTGTAAACAGTCACACATGGACAACTAGCAAGTTCCCGGCGTTGCCCGGTATAATTGGCGTTGATTTACCCATACACTATTTTCATTCACGCAATGAGAAACTTGTACCAAGTTTCATACAGTTCGCGCCATCCATTTCCGGAATTAAAGCATACCTAAATTCACCCGCACCTCTCCATGAAAATTGGAAATTGATCTGTAATGAGTCTGTTTATTCCGACATCGCGCAGAAAATACAGATTTTGAATGGATTTTCAGAATCTGCAAGCTTTGAGTCGAAGTTAAAATTTAACGTATGTCTTAAGACATTACAACACGTTTATTTTACAAATAATCTAGCATTACCTGAAAACTGTGGAATCGATTTTGAACAAGTTTTTACAGTTTCAAACATTTGATATGTCTCATTACGCTTACTTATCTGCCGCTGGACCTAAGATTTTATCATTATGGTACGTCATCTGGCAATGGAATTCAAAATTAAAATACTGTATATTCCAATCCTGAAAAATATTCTTTCTATTTGTTTTAGGGATTTACGAACTGCGGAGCCATTTTATTGTGAACATGACGCTAAAGACGATTGCCAGAGACATTGTAGTTGTACTGACAGAGATTGTGATCAAAGAAAATCTCTTTTGTTTTCGTTATTAGTTTCTCGCATTTAATATGGCTATCTTTGGCGTTTAAAAACTGAGTATCCCGAAATTAAGGAGAGAATACTTCACGGTTTTTTTAGTGAGCAAAATAGTTATTATTGTAAAGTTATCTTATTGCTTTCATTAAAGGCTATGGTCAGAGACATTGTAGTTATGTGTTTAGTGCGAAGTATGCAATATCTAATCCATCCATCTTTGGAATTTGTCACCATACGTTCAGAATTTCATTTAATGCATTAACATGCCAAACAACTGAATTGAAGCATTAAACATACTAAATAACTAAATTGAGATTCTAAGCTTTAATACAGTGAAAACCTAATCGAAATTTCTGAGTCTTTATATTACAAATTTATCCGGTTTTCGTTTCATAGATACAAATAGAAGATATATGGATAGATGAATACGCACTGATATAGAAAGTCAACCGAGGCGTATTCGTCATAATTTCTTCCACGATGCATAGCTCGGCGCTGGTTTCGGTGAGAGGTAACTCTTGGCCAGTAAAGACTCGATGCGGGAAGAGTCAGCCGCGACCATTCGCTACCATCAAACGAAAAGTAATCATTCGTTACCACTCACAGAAAGTACGACGGTGATTTTGGCTCATTTTCTCGGTGTCTGTAGATAAAAGGGCTTTACCCAAGAAATGTATTTATCAAGCAACTTTCGAAGCTTACATACATCTGAAAGACCACCGCTAAACCTACCGCACTGAATGACCCGGTGTCATTGGCTATTTACCTTTTTCTACTCTTCGTCAGGTATTACTAGCTAATTCCTAAGGCCAACTTTTACGATTTTGTGACAGGTCCGTCAGTGGACACACCGATGATGGCTTTGTGACTGTCACTAATACCCTCGACTCCGTGTTTTACAGGAGGCTGTATACTCTTGCAGCTTAATGACTCAGTAAGTTTTTACTGTACCCGCTGTAAATTCGTGATTCAGTGAATCGTTCGGGATCAGGTCTTCCATCGAACGAATCCATCATGTTAACTGGCCGGTATTTGTAACGATTGCACCCTCCACTTAACAATAAATGTTTCTGAAGTTAAAGCGCAATATTACAATCGAGTGAACCGCATCTCAGCTTAAATGATAGATAAACAGTACTGTTTAATTTATCTTGTTTCTTTTATCTTGACCAAGACGTTCAGTCTATTGGCAAGACAGATCTGAAAGAGCTGCAGAAAGTAAGAGGAATTTAGCTTTTCTGTATGAATACTTTCTGTAAATTTTATTCCCATTTAGTTGATAAAGTTAAGGTTTTCGCTTTCAGCAAACTCCGAATGTCCTACAACATAAAAATTTATTCTGAAATTACTCTAGATGAAATAAGCATTAATGAATCGAGTCTCTTATGCTTCCTACAATCAGAACCTCATCTTACTTTGTTTGGACAAAATTCTCTTCCTCGCTTTAGTTAGACTATTACTGTTAACTCCCTTCCTTTTCACAAGTTGAATCGTTTTCTAATGGGAAAAAAAATACAAATTTTGTTTCTTCCACAAGTTTTCTTACTTATCAGCATCATTCAGGTAGTGAAAACGATAGTGAGATGGTGCTAGAATTTAACAGCATTTGTTTTGTTACAAATCATCAACTGTTTAGCGGAATCCAGCTTGTTTCGAAAAAGTTTGTAACGAAAAAGTTTGTAACGAAAAAGTTTGTTTCAAACACGTCATTGTCTCATCTTTTCATCGACAATGATTGTAATATATTAATATCGTTACATTATTTCAATGTCGTTCCATCTTAACTGTTCGCTCTGCTACTCTTTTTTTATTATTATTATTTATTTTCGTTTTACATCATTAGAAGAGGGAAAGGTCCGAGGGCAAAGAATGGGAACGGGGAACCGTGACATCACTCGCGTATATTGATTTGGGGAAACCATGGAAAATCCAAATCAGCATGGTCGGGCGGGGATTCGAATCACGCCTCCTGAATGCGAGGTCAGAGCATTACTGCTCACCACCGCGGTCGGTTTGCTACTTCACTCTGACGTTGAAGTGGTGGCCTATTGTGATTTTAGTGAAACATCGAGAATCTACAAAACATTTGTACATAAACTCAGTGTACAATGTACCTCCATTAGGATTGAAACTTGTTGGTGTTGGCCTTCATGTTATGATGTAATCATCCTGTACGAACCCTGCTGAGATAAGACGAACACCAAGGAGAAGAACACTCGACAGTGGTATCATTGGCGGGGCTCCTCAGTATTAAGAGGTAATAAATCTGCTTGCTGCGGGTGGTAGAACTAACTGCAGCATCGCGTGAGGACCAGAAGCTGGGTGTGTCCAGTCACACGAGCTAGGAGGAGGGCGGGCGGTTCATACTGCTGTTTTATTACGGTCAACAACGCTGTTCCAGGAACTGATGTAATGGGTTGGTAATAGCACCCTCAAACATTCTGTATCATCCCTACTGCTCACACTTATACGACTCAACATTACGAATATGACTACTTGATTGATATTTTTTCTGGAATATTGTCCACATTTTTCTAGATAAAACTCTGTTGCGGTAAGAAAGCAGTTTGTTTTTATCTCCGGTAGCAAGCTGATGCAGAGCGATTACTCGAAAGTCAGATTCTGAAAAGATAGACAAAACTTAACAAGTTTCAGATTGTATGGAGATATCATTAAACCGTCAACCACAGAAGAGTTTTTAACAAGTATCACTGAAATTGCATCATATACACCACACTTAACTACAAATTCTCACAAATGAAAGTTATTCATCAAACGCGGTTTGGTCTTCCATTCTCCCCGACCGATCGTGGTGGTGTAACAGTTAGCGTTCTGGCCTCGCATTCGGGAGGACGGCGGTTCGAATCCCCGTCCGAGCATCCAGATTTGGGTTTTCCATGGTTTCCCAAATCACTCCAGGCAAATGGCGGGATGCTTCCTTCAAAAGGCCATGGCCGAATTCCTTCCCATTCCTTGTCTCTCCCCCCCCCCCCCCAAATCCTTTCCCGTCTCTAAAGACCTCGCTGTTAAGAGACGTTAAGCAATTTAAAAAAAAAATCCATTCTCCCAAACAATATTCTAACATTTACGCCTATTGAAGTTTAATTTACTAATAAATGACGTGTCATACCCTAAAATACAAATGAAAATGCACACCCATACACATTCAAATTACCTAACGGTTCGTCGCTTTTTTTCCTCTAAATTTACATCTTGTTCAAGAAACAAAGCGTTAGAAGGATAGCAAATCTTTGAGAAAAAATAGACTAAGCAATTTAAATATTGTAGTTATGAGCTACTTTCCTCCGTTATTTTTTTTTTGCTAAATCTCTAAAGCCCTCTCGGGAACTGCACCACTTTCGGTACCTGCCTGAAACTGGTACTAACCTGTTGAAATTTACATCAGTAGCTTCGTCAACATGTCCTCTTCACGTTTTGCAATCATACATTCCGAAAAAGTTGCCAGGAATTTAATTAAAAATGCCGAAATATGACATGACGAAAAGCCGTTACATGCCGCCAACGTTAAAAAAATCAGTGACAGTCTCTTAAAATGTTGATTTAATCCTTTGTTGTAATGTTTTCATGCCTTTTCAGCTCTACTCTTTTGTAAAAAGTCGCACAAAATTGACAAACACGCAATATTTATCCGAGTTGTAATACGGTGATGACCGCCATCTTACATAGCAACGAGCAACCAGAGATAATCGATTGCTTCCATTGTAAACAAACCCGACTTTGATGCATAGCCAAAATTTTGTAATTTTTTATCACTTGGTCCAGGCCGTATTTCAACCTAACCATGATTTCTATGACAAAACTAAACTGTTTAGGTTGAAATTATCCCGGTACCGATAATTTGTATGTTATTTTAGCAGTGCTGAAAGCATTTAGCAGTTGCTCAGCCTTTCATATTTTGGCATTTTTAATTAAATTCCTGGTGACTTTTCCGTAATGTATGATCGCAAAACGTGAAGAGGACATGTTGACGAAGCTACTGATGTAAATTTCAACAGGTTAGTACCAGTTTCTGGCAGGTTCCGAAAGTGGTGCAGTTCCCGCCCTCTCAGTTCCAAACATGGTGGTTGTAGTAATAGATATTTTGAGATAAAGAGGTTAATGATAAATGAGAAGGGGTGGACGACTGCATCTTAAAAAAAAAAAAAAAAAAAAAAAAGAATGAGATATTCAGTATTGTGCATCGTAGATGATGCATTATTTCTTGTTTCTTTAGTTTGATATCAATGTAAGGAGGAAGCACAGATTCACAAAGCACCAAAAATAGCTGTTCATAGTACTGGCGGCATCCCAGGTTTTCTTGTTCGATTGCAAAGCTCTGTCAGAACGTTGGTGATCTTCAATAAAACTCCGTTGATTGGAAAATCATCTGCCTGGACACCATTTTTACACACATGAAAGTAATGTGAGCAGTTCTGGATGCTATGCGATGGTTTGCAGGTCCACGATAACTTATGCTTTAACGATTCAACAGCCTCTTGACATACTCATAAAACCCAGCGCCTGTACTTGTTTCATAGACGTGGTGGCTCTACAGTCTGACGCTTTGCGAATCTACACAGCATGATTAAACATTGGCTCAGTCGTTGTAGTATCTGAGTACCCGTGTTTTTACATCGCAATGAACGGATATGTTGTTTTCAAGACTCAATCGTCTCTAAGAAATCCGGTACTCTTTTTCTAGAAACTACCAGCCGTGATAGATGAGCGGAAAAGCTCTTCCCTCGCATTCGGGAGGGCGCTGGTTAGAATCCTAGTTCGACCATCTAGATTTGTGTTTTATATGGTTTCCCAGGATGGTTCCTGTAAAAGGCCATGACCGATTTCCTTTCAGTTCCTAACGCTTAGTCCTTACGCCCTTCTAAAGACCTCGGCGTCAACAAGGCGTGGTATAATTTAATTTAATTTAATTGCGATAGAATGCTTGCTCCGATGGCAATTTCCTTGCGCAACATTTTTTCCCACTCCTTTTCCCACCTACGATATTTTTGCCTTATACTAATTTCAACTTTAAATTCTTTCAGTGTTTTTGACAAATTGTTCGTCATTTCTCTTGGTAAATTATTACAATCTCTCAACCCCTGAACTATGAAAGAAAATTTTCCTACAACCTCATGCCAGGAATTGACTGCCAGCTTGTGGTCAAGGCAATCTTTTTCCTTTCATACACCTCTCCTAATTTTTCCTCCATTTTGCCTCATCACCAATGTATGCCCTGTACACTCCCATGACTCTCTTCACCCTCCTCCTGTCTTGCAATGAATCCCATTACAGCTCATTTATCATATCGGTTACTGATTGTGTTCTTCGGTAATTTCCAGAGACAAATCCAGCAGCCCTTCTTTGCGCCCCCTACAACTCGTTTTTTTATTCGAAAAATGTGGGTCCGAAACTACACTACCATAATCAGGCAATGGTCTGACCAAAGTTTTGTAAACCACTTCCCTTACTTCCCTGGTACATACCCTCATCACCTTTTCCAACAACTGAAGGATTTTGAGACCTTTTCCTACTACCTGTCCAATTTGTGCTGCCCAGTTGAGTTTTTATAAAAAGTTATGGCAAGGTATTTACGTTTCAAGTCTTCAGCAAGCAATTCTTTCCTCACCCTATAATCGTAAATAATCTTTAGTTTTTTATGTCTGTATCTAATAAGCTGAATCTTCTTTAAATTTATCTTCGTCCCTTGTTGACATACGTTGCTAGATACCCTGTCCAGAAGTTGCAAAAAGTAAAAAATATAAAAGTTACGCTTAATGAGCTGTAAATTACTGTTTCTTTGTTGTAATTTTGCTTGATAAGGCTCAGTGCATGAATTAATTGTATTGAAAAATCGGTCAGAAAGATACGGAGACATTTTTGAAGAGTGCAGTAGTCTCTTGCTTCAGCTAACCATGTTTTTCGGAAGCACTGCTTAGAAATACAAACACGTACACATAGCAAGTAGTGGGTAATCGATTTTCTCCCCTCATTATTCTAATAGTTATTAAAGACCGCCGGGGAACAGTTTCCTGTATGTTTTAAGCGGGTTCTTAGCATGCCGTGCGTGTGTATCACCTCGGAGGTGACCAACGGGGCGACGTATCTGAGCGTCGGATCTCGGCGTCGCCTGGTGACGGCCAATCAGCGTTAATTAATGAGCGCCTCGGTGGTCCGGGAGCGCTTTACGAGGTGTCGGCCCCTCCCTCTCGGTCACACCTCGGCTGGCTCCTCCGCCGTGAATGTCAAGCAGCTACGTCGTTACGATCAACTCAGGCAAGCGTGCTTACAGCGTCTCCATTCCTTTCCGTTCTAGACTATGGCTGAACTACCTTATCACATACCACCGATAGCAGCGACTCTACTGATGCAATATTTTTTAGATTTTATCAGTTTTATCAGTAGCTTTAGGCTATGTTTGCTTTGATTTTCTTCCACACAGTATCAGAACTAACCATAATCTACAACACTGTGGCTGTAGTTTGTATCACTGTCTCTGGTTGTTTTTCCCATCATCGTCGTTCAACATTCGACTTCTGACATCCCTCAACATTCGACTTCTGACATCCCTCAACATTTTTACTACTTGTCTCCAGTCAGCTCCCTTAGCCTCTGTGTTTTCCTATGCTAGGTGCATTCATTTTATCCGTGGTCTTCCAATAGGTATCCTTTTCTTCGTTCTATTAAAGAGCTCTTCATTTAGCACTCTCCCCACGTCCATTATCATGACATGAAACATCCATTGCAATCTTCACTTGCTAGCGTCTTTGCCAGAACTTTGACCTATAATCTATCCCTGCTGTTATCGTTAGTGATTCTACTCAATCCTGTGAAGTTTTATCGAAACATCACCTCCGCATGCTATAAACTATTCAGATTTCTCTTTGATCGTATCCTGGTTTCAGAGCCATATGTTAATATTAGTTGGTAGCACAATTGATAAAGCAATATTTTGGTTTCCTTCTCCGTGTTCCACTTCCAGATTAGACCTTCATACAGGTGGTAAAACTATCGACTCTATTTTACTCTCTGTCTCTGCCAACCGTCCAGTGGTCGTTTCTTTGCTTCCCAAGTAATAGAATCGCTTCAAATCGTGACACTTCCTTTGATAGGCCAGTGTTCCTTGATACTGTCATTATTTCAATTCTTTTCCAAACACTCAAGCCGTGTTGTCACTTTGCAGTAGTCCACTTTTTCCAGTTCTGCTTCCAGATTCTTTTCTGTCATTTCCCACACCAATATATATTCTGTAAATTCGATCGCTTTTAACTCTTCAGAAGTTCTGTAACCCTGAACTTCCACAATGACTTCGTATAAAACCACATTAAAAGAAACTATACGCACACAACTCTCACACTTCTCATAAATGGTCCTTATTAGTTTCATGATTCCTTCATTTAATTCTCTTTTCTTTTTTAGATTTTTATCATATTCTTTTTCTTTCGTACTCAGTCATTGACCATTTTTTATCAAAGTTATTAAGAAGTCCTTGCCAGCAAAATGCTGGCGTCCCATTGATGAACAATTAAACGTTTGAGCAGAGGAGACATCGTGCCCAACAACATGTGATCGAATACTTTCCCTATGACGTACTATAGAGACAGTAGTGTCATACCTATGTCGTCAGAAAAATCATGATATAGGAGAAGACGTCCAGAGAAAATCCAGCCAACACGATAACCAGCAACCTGCTCAAGATATTTGCGCAGACCATAAACAATTATAAGAATAGTTAAGGTTAAACAACCTAAGTGTATTACTGAAGTGAAACTTCTTTGGGTGTGGTAGGGATAAATTTGTTACCGTTACGTATTACCCGCTTAGTGGGCATGCGCAGAACGTTGAGGCACTTAACGATTCCAATGTGAATGGTTTAATATCATCAACAGTTGGCGTCTTGTGTATCGCAGAGTACCAGATCGAAAATAAGCAAAACATTATGATGTAGCAGTATACATTTATCCCAATCAAAAGTTGGGTAAGGTGCTGCCTTACGTCTTAAACATAATGACAAAATCCCTATGATCTTCAGTGGAGATATCATTGTCAATTTTGCATTAGACAAAACCAATAATCTGGTTGAATTTTTAGAGATAACTTCAATTTATGTTTGCAGAGTAATTCACAAATTTCAACCACGAAATCTAATTGATGCAGTCTTCACGAGGTACTTGGATCATATTAAATATGAAACATACATTTCTTATTTCAGTTACCATAAGCCATAACCAACGTATATGATACAAATTCTCCAAATACATCGGAAGTAGAATAATAATAATAGTAATAAATAGTAATGTCAATTGATATAAATTACAATAATAATAAACATACTACTGTAAAATATTTTTATTTGTTCCAAATAAAAATGTTATTTTCCTGATGACTTTTCCAATCTATTGATTGTAAAGAAGATTATCAGATAGTTTCGTCCAAGTTGTTTTCCGAAATAAAAGCTTTATACCCAAAATACAGACCACGGGTCGATGACATACTTTATAATCTAGCGTCTCTCATAATTTAGTGAAGTGTGCCATAACACTTTACAAGAATAAGTTACAAGAAGAGGTCTTCGGTGTGGAAATCGGAGAACGATCGATGTGGATTTATAGTATTGTACTTCAGGTATTTCACCCTAACACCTATTGTCCTGGTGGGCCTTGGCTTGCAAGAAATCACGAGTTAAAAATTGTGATGGTGGCCGAATAGTTGAAGAAATACCCTACGTCTATCAAGCACACCCTCTCGCAAATGAGACAATATGAGAAAACATATACCAGAGCCAAAGGATGTACCCTTCACAAAAAGTCAGCCTGAGGAATATACATGTTAATAAACACAATACCACATACAAATAAAATAAAATTAAATATCCACATTATGGCTCAATATCACAGCCAGAACGCTGACATCCAAGATACGTTCTGTGTGGTAAGACGTAGTAAATAAAAACATCACCACAAACAAAAGGCTGTGCAAAATACACCTACTGGCAACAGAAAAATGCCCACATTTTAGAAACACAGACTCGCTGGACTCCCTTGCGTATGAAAGAGAATTTTCTCACACCCTTATGCCTGAAATCGAGTGCCAGCTTGTGATCATGGTTGTTTCCGAGATTAAAATTTGGCTGTATAAACCCACTTACCAGTATGACTTTGCGCTCCCTCTGGCCAGCATATATGCACTGATTCGGTTGGGAAGGATGTTAGAAAGCCGTTGTTTCCTCTCCTGAGGCAAGCTAGTCCGTAAGTGTTGTTACTGGTCCTTGGTATCCTGGACACTTACTCTGGAACGAAATTGACACCCGTGCTGTTCCCACACATGTTCTTTCGGGGCAGATTTGAGGATAATGCAGACCACGAGAGTACTTTAACATCACGCAGACAGTTGGTGTAGACATGTTTTGTTTGTGAACGAACATTGTCCTATTGAAAAATGCCACCATGATACAGATAGATGAGAGGTAATACATGAGGACGCAGGATTTCCGTTATTTATCGTTGTGCCGACAGAGTTCCCTCAATCACTACCAGCTGTGACCTGAAGACATACCCAATGGATCCCCACACCATGACGTAAGGAATAATTGCGCTATGGCTCTCCGAAACAGTTGAAGAGTGGAGTCTCTCCCAAAATCGCTGCCGTACTACAACCAACGATGATAATCCGGGCTAGTGCATAATTGCTGAACGCGACGAATGGAGTCGCATTGTGATCAGCGATAAATCACGACGCCATTCACTGTGTTAAAAAAGAAGCACCATGTCGGCGTTTGGAAGAAAATCCAGTTCGACATGGGTTGTCTTAACCCGGCTATCCAAGAAACGCCAGGAGTTTTGAAATAGTGCGCGGGTACAGGGTTGTGTGTGTCCATTCATATATATTCCTTTTAGTTTCAAGCAGATCTGGAAGTAGCTGCCCATCTTTGTTCACGTGCAGACCATCAAATTCACCTCGGTTTCTAGTCTAAACCGTCACACTTGTGTCGGTTGTTCGTAGTCAGGGTCTAAAATATCGGACTCCGACAAGAAACTGTTCTACTTTGCCAGCGAGCATGTCCTCGGAGAACTTGCCCTGTAGATTCATATATTTGTAGATAAAGACGTCTTTTCGATTGATCAACTGAAACTTTTCGTGTTCGATAAAATACGCACAAGTAATGCACATGTCAGGACTATGAAGGGCACGAATCAGCATGCCTAAGATAGTTTGCATAAAACATTAATTGTCTAGAAACCGTAATGTATTTAGAATGCTTTAACCTTTTTAGAAAATAAAATGTAAATCTCAGTGTTGATGTGTGGAGAATCGTATTATCGTTCTCCAGTTTTGATAAAACCATAACCATGACTTTGGCGTAATGTCCAAATAGGTTGACACAAAGGATAGTACATACCATCCTTATAGTTCAAGGTTTTATCTTCGTCGGCTGGTAGATCGAATTTAACAGCTCAGCCATCTAAGAGCCAATCTAGTTGATTACTGAACAACGCATTGCCACAGATAGATGTAACTGTAGTCTGACGGATCTGCAACATTACAAACAGATTCAGTAATTGTTTACAATGAACCAAAATTTGTAAAAAAAAATAAAATTCTTCTGGAATTAAAGTAACTACGGCTAATTGATCACAGTTTTTGGGAAAGCATATGATTTTCCTGATTCATCATAATAACACCATATTGTTTGTATTTTTAGGTGAATACATTTGCTCCTCCCTTATCCATCATCATACCACCTTGGCTGCCCATATTTTTCAGCGAAGCCATTAGAAATTCCTGGATTATTTGCATATGACTGTGGCTGTCTGTATCAGATTCTTTCGAGGATGTTGACGATCTTCGAAAAATAAGAGAACTACAGTTTACAAGAAAAGCATTTCTAAAATAAGTATTAGTATAGAATATCATTCCGGTTTCCTTGGAATATACCAGATCGGCGTAGTCAGACTCTTAATAAGACGTCGTGGGAAGCTACAATGATTACTGTAGGCTTCAGGTTGAGGCCAGTGACTGGAACGTAACTCTTTTATACGCCAAGCAGCAGGCGGCGGCACAGTGAATGTGAGTGATGTGGAGTAGGGATGTAACGGAGCTCTGCGTCCTCATCCGCAACTGCGAACATTCCGTCGAGATCATTAGGGGGCGTCCATTAATTACGTGAGGCGAACTAGGGGGGGGGTCATCAGAAATCTCACGTGAGGTTATGAAATTGTTGTACGATTGTAGAGCAAAAAAAAAGTCTACAAAAGACGCGTACGTCGACTTTAGTGGGGGGGGGGGGGGGGGAGGGCTCTGTTAAAATCTCACGTCAGTTTAGAGGAGGGGTCGGACCAGATCTCACCAGGGGGGGGGAGGGGCGTCCTGAATTCCGGAGAAACACCTCAAGTAATTAATGGCCGCCCCTTAGAAGCGGGATGGGACTGAGGGCCTTTCGAAGGAAGAATCCCGATATTCGCCTAAAGTGATTTGGGAAAACCATGAAAAACCCAAATCTGGATTCCCGGAGGGAACTTCTAACCGACGCGGCGTCCTCGAGGAAGCGAAGCCTTCTTACTTATATATTTCAGAGTATTTGAAGTATTTTAAATATTTTTACGTTGGAATTATTTAAAATACAATATATATATTTTATAAAATCTATCTTACAAAAAAGAGAGAAACGAGCTTCGGAAGCTGGCGGCTGTGTGACATTCTTCAGTCGAAATATTTCACGCCAACGTTCATTAAGTTTTGGATGTGATAATTTGCCGGACCCCCCCCCCCCTCCTATTCAGACCTCACCTAATTAATAGATGTCCCCTACGTGAAGTAAACTAATCAGTTGTTTATTAGAAGGCACATTTAGAATCTGAAGTCCTGATTTGATATATTTTGCAGCATACGTCGATGTAGCAATACGTTAATAAACAGAAACTCTTCGAAAATTACTAGAAAAGTGTGACAGATAGATGAATGATACGATTTTCAACAGCGATAGCAGAAAATATATTTTGCAGTAATAGCAAGCGCTAAAGCGAAGTTTATGTCGTAGTTCAGCATTCCTTTGTATGCTTTAAAGGTTCTAACGTGATGGGTGAGCGGTAACGCTCTCGCTTCGAATTGGGGAGGACACGGTTTCGATTCCTCGTCCGGCCCTCCATTTTTGTCCTTTCCATGGTTTCCCCAAGTCACTCTAGGAATATGCCGAGATTATTCCTTCAAAAGGCCATGGCAAAAATCCATCCCGTTCCTTGCCCCTAATCCCTTCCCGCTTCTAATGACTTCGACGCCGACGTGGCGTAAAGCCTGAAGAAAAAGAGAATTGAAGGTTGTGCGTTAGTGAACAGGGTTTTACGGCTGCCGTGGGGCTGACGACTCACTCTGAACGCTTAAAGCGTCGGAGTTACGAGACGGAGAGAGCTAACCAGGGCGACCACCCGGAACAGGTGTCGCCATAATGCGTACTCTGAAAAACATAGAAGGGCAGGAGGAAGCAGGCCAGTGATCAGGTAACCACTTTACTGCCGTCTGAACACAGGCTGGCAAATGGAAACAGACCAGTCTTCATTACTTACACGGGAGGCGAACAAGAACTATAGTTACCGGAGAAAGAAGGTGCCTGTATCATGACGGCTGATAGTAAAGGTGAGAACTGTTCTTAAAGAGGCAATGCGTCCATCTCAGTTATTTAGTCTTCATTGTATCATTAATCAGATGGTAAATACAATGGATAGTGAACTATTAGAAGTGTAAGGAAAGGTAAGTTTAAATATGTGGAGCTCACCATTCTTTTGTTTTGCATTTCATTTTCTCATTTGGTTTGTTCTTTTTGACGTTCTTACTTTCTTTATTTTACAATTCATTCCGTGTTTTCATTTACTATCAGAACTTACAACAATAACTGAGGATATTCGTACATATTTCCCATCGTAACGTTTATTAGGAGTTGTAGTATTATAATCCCTTGGTTTATTACTAAATATTGTTTATTTTATTTTCGTTAATTAGTTGGTAATTATTAGTTTTAATTTGTTCAGTTAATTTATTAGCCCGAGGGGAACACGGAGTGATGACATTAGGTTTTAGGATTGCGTATTCTATTGCCGGCCCTGGTAGTGTAGGGACTTGCCTCGCGTCGCCGATTCGAATCGGGCCGAAGGCATGGGTGTTGTGTTCGTCTTGTCGTTCCCACTGAAAAACGATAATATAGTACAGATAAATTCGAAGAAACACAAAGAAACCTACAGATGGCTAAGATGGAAAAAAAAAAAAAAAATTAAAAAATGGAGATGAATGTTGTTTGACAACTTTGTATTAAGGTGTCATTATACCTCTGACGTGCTTACTTGGTCTTTCTACTGCAAAACCGAGGATTAACAAGCACGATACACCCTTAAATAAATATTAACTTTGAAAATATTGAAATTTTACTTAAAGGGGATGAAGGAACGGAAATTAACTTTCACCAATTGAATTAGTAGGCAATTAAGTAACATAATATTCGAGGTCGTGTATCAGGATGGTGTCATGAATAATTACGCGGTAAAAGCCTCTCAACAAAACAATAATTCCTTTTGACAGTTATGCTAGTTTCAGGCATGAGTAATCCTGAACTGATGAAATGTTTTTATGGGTAGTGTGCATAGGTTAACAAAGGGTGCTTACTGCTTCCACTGTGGCTGTTGTAGCTATTACTGTTTGAGCTAAGGTTAACATGGCAATTGCACTCCCATAAAAGCACTGTAATATGGATCTACTCATGCAATGCCCACATGTCTATCTATTCCATATGGTTGCAGTACTCATTATCGTAACGGTATAGAACTATCAGAACCATAAGTCATATGTAATTTATCAATGGCAATAATCACTACCCAATTTCTATAATATTCGTAACAGCAATAGTTATAATCACAATAATAAAAAGGATAGTAAATACTAATGATACCTTGTCTGCTATTCTGCTGTGTTTAATAACCAGCCAGCTCACTCTTCAAATTACTCTTTCTGCTGAAGAAACTTGTTATACCATAGAAACTGCCCTGGAAGTTTGAACTGGGGTCTTTCCTTTTTTTTTTTTTTTTTTTTAACAGTTTAACGTCCCTTTTTAACAACGTGGTCTTTAGAAGGATGGGGGCAAGGAATGGGAAGGAATTCGGCCATGGCCTTTTGAAGGAAGCATCCCGGCATTCACCTGGAGTGATTTGGGGAAACCATGGAAAACCCAAATCTGGATGCCCGGACGGGGATTCGAACCGCCGTCCTCCCGAATGCGAGGCCAGAACGCTATCCGTTACACCACCACTCTCGGTGGGTCTTTCCTTTTCCTTCGACAGTGATGGAAGTATGTGCGTTACTGGTTTTGAGTGGATAATCGCGATGTTTGAGTGTTCAGTCAAGTGTGTTGTTTCCATTGTAAAAGAATAATGATTTTTTAAAAAATGGCAGTCATCTGGGCCTGCCAACAGAAGGGAAAACTTAAAACTATGAATATCATACACGCAACACGTCAGATGTATAGCTACAGATGTAATAAAAATAATTCCTTGTGGTCGTAATGACCTATGACAGGGTTTCTATTGGCTGCGCATTCGTCGCTGACTTAGCCGCCATAACCTATCCCGGTGGTGTTACCAGGTGCAGAGGACCTACACTTTAACGTGGAATCCGAACCAGGGTAGCATTCTGACTTACTTTACATAACACAGCAGTCTGTACCAGAGGTGAGGCTTGGGTTAAGGGCCTATGAAAATCCCCACCAAGACAGGGATTCGAGCCTGGAACCTTTGGTTCCCCAGTAAGACATAATCCTGAGCCACCAGAGCACTACAGATACACTGTTAACATTAGCATGTCGGTGACGTGGTCTCATAAGATTTCACCCATCGAAAAATTGCTCTACGCACCCAAAGAAGTTTTCACTTCAAAAACTAAAAATCTGACTTAGTCCACAACCCGAAGGTTAGTCGAATCTTCCCAAAGGAGATATACCAAGCTATTGTGTCAGAGGCAGGAAGGCCAATTCCTATCCTCAGGGGCTACAGTTTCACTTGGGTTTAGAACCACGTAACGTCCCGGCGTAGCTCCTATAGTCAAATACGACTCCTAAAAATTCCTGCATACCACGCGATATGAACCTGTGACTGAAGAGAGAAACTTCCGAAAGTAACCACCTTAGCCGCTGAGCAACTAGACAGCTCTGTTTTGAAGAATATGTGTGATAAGTACTATCAAAATCGTATAAAAAATGTGGGTTTGTATGAACAACGTTGACAGAATATTAAGGTGAGGGGGAAAAGAGCAGAGGGTTTAAGCTTTTGTTAATCGAACATAAACAGTGTTTTTCTATTTGTTTTATAGTATACGTATGCAAAGTTGCATCAAAATCGGATAAAAACTGTGTGTATGACGAACATTGGCAAAAACAAACAAAAATTCATTTTTATATGTTAGAGACAGGTACTATACTTTCACTGCTGTCCAAGTGCACCATGTCATACTTATAGCTACAGATATGCTGTTATTACAGCATGTTGGCGACGCGAACTCATAAGATCTTACACATACAAAAATCGTCCAACGCGCATATCAAATGCGCGTCAAGTCATAGCATGTCGATGACGGGAATCTCGAAATAAATTTATCCCCCGTCCTAACGCACCTATAGAAGTATTCACTAAAAAAAAGGGAGAACAGGAAACTCTATGCCGCCTCACTCGAGCCCAGTTTTACGAAAGGAACGAAGGTTCCGCGGAGCAGTAAGTATCGTCACCCTCTAAGTCAGAAGCTAAGGTGGCGTCGCGACGCTGATGCCTGAGCTGGCGTGGTGCGAACTAGCCGCCGGCCGACACGGCTAACGAGAGCGGTAAATCACGTCTGCTCTTATCTGGCGCGCCTCTCCACGAGGAAACAATGCCCGCCGACAGATAAATCAACACTTCCGAACCCAATAAATGCTCTCGCCTGGCGGAAGAAGACCTGGAGCGCCGCGGGCAGCACGCCCGGGTTTCGCCGGCCCTAGCTCTTCAACAAACTGCTCTGCTCGAACATTTTATTTCTTTTCTGTTCACTCATATAACGTCATGAGACAGGTTCAAAGAATTATTGCCATAAACAAATACAGTTAATTTCCGAGTACCATCATAACGATAGACATTTTATGGGATACCAAAATAATCCTCCATTTCTGTGATCAGCGGATACAACAATATGACAAGAGAAAAAATCTTGAAGGAAAACTGCGATGAAAAATACAGGTAGTTAGCTGACAGAAATTTCCACAGTGATAGCGTTACTTCTGTAGTAAAAACAGGTGAAGTATGTTTGAGTAAAAGTAGTTTGACTTAAGTGGTAGTAAAAATTTGTAGCCCTGTTGATTAATATAGCAATATAACTTAAACCAATGTAAATACAAGTTGACATGCATACTTACTTTACAGACTTAGTAAGTATGTAAGTTACATAATTCTGTTTGCTAGTTGCTTAATTATTTCTGTACCTGATATGACGACCAATGTGACTCAAAATGCACACGGTTTTTTTTTTTTTTTTAACTGCTTTAGGTCTCTTAACTGGGAGGTCTTTAGAGACGGGAAAGGATGGGGGGGGGGCAAGGAATGGGAAGGAATTCGGCCATGGCCTTTTTAAGGAAGCATCCCGGCATTTGCCTGGAGTGATTTGGGAAACCATGGAAAACTTAAATCTGGATGCCCGGACGGGGATTCGAACCGCCGTCCTTCCGAATGCTAGGTCAGAACGCTAGCCGTTACACCACCACGCTCGGTGCACGCTGGTAAACAATTCCGTATCTCCGCGGTGTCTGTAGGATGGAAATTCAGAGCCGTGGCGTTATCATCTGTTCCTCACGCCACTACCAAGGTTCTTCCAATAGGGGGGAACATAGATCAAGACATAGGCGTGCCTGAGCTCTGTAGCGCTGGGCAAGCGAGATTCGCCGGTTCGATTTCGACTGGGGTTTAGATAGTTTTGAATTAGTGTTGCGTCTGTCTTGTGCTATCCTTCCACTTGTAATTACAGGTTAAACTGGAAAAGATTATTGTTCACTTGATATAAACAATAAAAACGCAATAAATAGAAGGAATTATTGAAAAAAGAAACTTGGGATCCGCAGTATCTAGCTCAAGAGATGTAAAAGTCGTTTTTGAAGAGAGATTGTAACATTTTGACACTAACAGAATTAAATGAAGAATCCATGCGGTCATATTCATATATAGCTGCCACCTTTTCTTGGTCTTCCGTCGACCGGTTATTGGCTCAAAAATTGCTGGAAGAAAAAAGACGTGTGATGTTATATCACGGACCAAGTAGTGGTTACTTCATATCAGTTGTAGTTGGTGCTTTATGATGTGTCGGTTCAGGTCAGGGCAGACAAATAGATAGATGGCTTCGAGATCAGGCAAACATCTGGTATGGTGTACTACTGTGGGCGACCACATTGTAATCTTCAATGGAACATGGTAGGGTGTATTCTTGCCCATTAGACGGTCACTATTGTGGAATGATACAAGGTCTTTTTTTCTTAATAAAGGACCCAACAGTTTGTGCGGAAGCGCCGATGATGACCTGATGCTACTGAAGGTAACTAAGTATACAATTAAGTTAACATCATTCAAAAAGCTACAGTTGCGATCATGGCCAGAGTATATGCTAATTCGGATCAAGAAAAACAAAGATACTTTTATGGCATTTGTTGATTTAGAAAAAGCTTTTGATAATGTTAGGTGTAACAAGATGTTCAAAATTTTAAAGAACTCAGGTCTAAAATATCGAGATAGAAGAATACTTTATAAACTATATAAGAATCAAGTGGCTGTAATAAAAGTAGAGTATCTTGAGAGACAAGCATCAGTTAAAAAGGGCGTGAGAGAAGGTTGTAGTCTATCCCCATTAATATTCAATTTGTATGTAGAGGAAGCAATAAAGAAACTAAAAGAAAAATTTCCATGTGGCATAAGTGTTCAGGGAAAAAAAATTAGTATGCTACGATTTGCTGATGACATTGTCTTGTTATCAGAAAGGCAGAAAGGGCTGAGGACAATGAGAAATTACTGAATGGCATGAACAAAATACTGAAGGAAGATTTTGGACTGAATATAAATCAAAGCAAGACTAAAATAATGAAATGTAGCAGAAATGATACCAATACTATTACATTAAAGGATCGGATGAAATTGGAGAAGTAAGTGAATTCTGTTACTTGGGAAGCAAAATTACAAGCGATGGCCGAAGCAGGAATGATGTTCAAAGTAGAATAGCACTAGCAAAAAGAGCCTTCATGAAAAAGAGAAGTCTTTTAGTTTCAAATATTGATCTAGGAATTAGAAAAAAACTTTTTAAACTCTTTGTGTGGAGCACAGCACTTTATGGTAGCGAAACATGGACTTTAGAAATACCGGAAAGAAGGAAAATTAAAGCATTTGAAATGTGGTGTTACAGAAAAATGTTGAAAATTAAGTGGACACACAAAGTAAGAAATGAACGAGTTTTGGAAATGATGGGTGAGGAAAGAATTTTGTGGAAGAAGCTTACAGAAAGAAGAGACAGGATGGTAGGTGATATTTTGAAACATGCTGGATTAGTTATTTTGCTGGTGGAGGGAACAGTCGAAGGTAAGAACTGTAGAGGAAGACAGAGATTAGAATATATGAAGCAGATAATTGAGGACGTGGGTTGTAGGGAATATGTAGAGATGAAGAGGTTAGCACAAGATAGGAAGGGGTGGAGGATGGCATCAAACCAGTCGAAAGACTGAAGACAACAACAACAAAAAGTTCAAGATTAATTTTTTTCTCACCCTCTAAGGTATTATTTCCTTAAGTGCGAATCCAAATAAAACAAATCAGCAAAATGATTTAATTCGAACTAAAAACTCCATATAGTCAGGCATAAGAAACGCGACAGCACCTGCCAGTTCTGCTGCGCGCTAAGTCGCCACCACACTGAATCTGTGGTGTATACGGGACTAGGTTCCAGTTCTGTCCCCGCTGACCGGTCGACCTGATAGCGCGGTATTTAGGCGGTTTCCCGCATAGACGAATGCTGGGGAGCTCCCCTATCTCTGCCTCATAAACCACACATTTCACAAACAAAAAATACATCTGTCACAAACAACACAAAGTTACAAGTTTCGCAAACAGATGACAAAACAAACATATTCTTTGGATCTTAAAAAATCTGGTTGTGATTCGTATGCGACACAAGTCCTTCCTCCCTTCTCCTTTAATCATAATCACACTGTGAAAGCTGGGTGGCGATGTTGCGTGGTTCCTGGTGGCCCTCTCTCTCTCGAGAGAGAGAGAGAGAGAGAGAAAATCAGCGTAGTTATCCAAACATATATTAAAGTTTAATGAGGCTGTTTATTTGTAAGTTATATACAGTGTTCTCTGGGAACATGATATACCTGAGAAATTATAACGTCTGCAGAATGTTAACATCTCTTGCAACTAAACACTAAATTATGATTGCCTGGCTACTGCTTAAGGGAGAAGACAAAACAAGAAGTAACTTGAAAGACTGCGTGAAATTTATTGGATTAGTGTATGATATTTTAATAAAGATTATGTTTGCATTTCTGCAAGTGATTGCTACACCTCTCCAGCTGGGTTATAAATCACTAGGCTAGCCACAAGCACGGCAACATGAAGTTTCGGGGGAAAGAGTCTTAATTATACCATGCTCATATTTATCTATCACATTACATAACTGATGGCGGTATTTATACCAAACACATGTACCACAAAACGACTCTGGAAAAAAAGTTGAGAAGTCATGTGGGGGAGCTGTGGTAAGCTTCGTGTACTACTAACAGACCCGACTGAGATACGAGAAACTAATATGCAATGTTTTCGCTGTTCCCATGGTCCCTTACATTCAGGGTGAAGTTTGGAAAGTTCCGTCATTGGTCGCTCACCTCCTGTTTGTTTCCCTTGGCAGAAAACATCCAGTTGACTTCTGTTGGCGTCTGATCCTGCCCTCGCTTCTACAATAATCCTGTCTACTACACATCGATGACCATAAGCCGTTAAACTAACTGCAGGACGTCCTTACTCAAACGCTGCTCCCGACGACTATTTCACCAAGCCGGCGGTGATATATTCGGCAACAAACTCTATTCACTGCTTAAGACAGTGAACGTCACACACTGTTTCCCTTTGCTTAGCAATGATTCCAGGAGTGAACTCTCTTGATCTATCCACATTTATTAATTAAGGACTGCTAATAAACGGTTCTTTAACTTTTTTCATCTTCAAGGAAAATAAAACTCGGGCTGTTAATTACATTAAATGAACCTTCTCTTCTGTTCTTACAGAAAAATTATGTTTTATATCAATTTTAATATTATCAATAACGATATTGTAAAAGAATTTCTTGATCAATATTTGGAATTGTATAAAACCCCCTACTAAACACCAACATTTTAATTGAGTACGCGATCTGTTTGCTGGATTGTGATAATTATCAGCATATCATCGTGATTTGCGGCAGACGCCGTTTGGGTTTCTATTTGTTCTTATATTTGGGCCAATAATCACTAAAATAAATCAGGACTTTCCAGATTGAAGCTTCTGGCCGGTGTTTGACCTGTTAACAAGGAATACACGTAGCAGGAAGCCCGCACGCTTTGACCGTTACTATCAGCGGTATAATGGCTCTCTTGGCTGAGGATAAGGTTGTATTGGCGGTCATCTTTGCGGATACGGATGCGGATGCGGATGTTCAGTGCTTGACGTCCGCGGATGTTTAGCGGATGCGGAAGTGGAAAACTAAATTTATAAATATTTAGAATTTAATATTTAATCTAAAATAAATTTTAAATCAAAATAAGTTCATATTTATACCAAATTGTATCTTTTAAGTCTATTTCCATTTAATACTGCCATCTTGATTTATTTTTTGCCTAATCTTTCAACACCAAATAACGTGGGATGATTTCACAAGTGAATTAAATTATTTACATAACTACGCATGCGTCTAAAGTTCCAATCTTTGTCATATGACTCTGCGGTGTTCGTGGCTTGACTAATTCAAGCGTCAAGCACAAGACCACCCCACCGCTCATCTCCGTGCCTCGTCGACGTTGAGGATCGGGGTTAGTAACGGGAAGGAATTTGGACATGGCCTTTTAAAGGAAGAATTCACTACGAGTGATCTGGGGAAAATCACGGAAAACTCAAATTTGGATGGACGGACGGGGATTTGAAGCCGCGTCCTCCCGAATGCCCAAAGCTTTACCGCTCACCCACCACATTCGGTTCCGTGATCGCCACCCGCCTTCCCACCGCTGTAGAGGCGCATTCATAGTACAACTTGTAGGACCTATCATGATTCGATTTTCTATAAAGAACTCTTGATGGACCATGAAAGGGGTTACAGGATTTACTTGTAGGGAGTATTGCATGTTATTGGACTCCCAGACAACCAACACGGGTCTTTGCCGTCCAACAAGCTATGTATATTGAAAGAAGCTGTTGGAAGAAACATCCTACGAGTGTGCGATAAGGACACAGGTGCCGCGAGAAAGTATGGGCGGAAAGGATTGCTTGACATTTTGTTGGATCCCTTCTAGTAGCGTGATGAGCGGTCTGGTGGCTCAGTGGTTAAGGCGTCTGATTGGAGATCGAAGGGTCTCCGGTTCGAATACCTGTCTCGGCGGGGATTTTCAAAGGCACTTAACCCGACCTTCCCCTCTGGCACAGCTTGCTGTGTAATGTAAAGTACGTCAGAACGCTTCCGTGGTTCGGATTCCACGTTGAACTGTAGGTCTCCTGTACCCGGCAGGATTGCCGGGCTAGGTTAAGGCGGCTACGACAGAGGCGGAATGCGCAGCCAATAGAAACCCTGTCACCAGGTATTTGCGACCACATGAAATTATTATTATAGTAGCGTTTGTGGGGGAGCGCATTCTATGATAGTTCTACACGGATGTCCTATACGTTGGACCTCGAATAGGTCGCTTTACTTTAAATGAAAGTTCAAACTTGTACATTCGTCGCTTAGGTAATAACACCGTTCAGTTCATCGTTACATTTATTGCAAGATCGTCAGTAAAAGCAACCTCTTCGTTGTTAGCTAAGCGAAGATGGGCAGAATGTATAAAAAGAAAAGAATAATATATATTGCAATGTAAACAAAACATCCGCTATACATCCGCATTAAAAATTGGATGCGGATGTGAAAGCTGATGTAGGATTTCACGGGAAAGTTCCACACTTGAGGATGCGGATGTCCGTTAAATTCCTAGTTGAGGCCTGTGACTGAGCTCTCCAGTTCGAGTGGAACTTTTGCAGGCTTCAAAACTGACCGTCATATCTCACAAATCTTAGATTTGTTAACGTGAAGTACTCTAGGATTTGACGCTAAATTGCAGGTATTCAGCAACCAAGAGGTTGGTTACATGGCTGCGACAGACGTGGATTACTCAGCCTGTAAGCAGTTGTATTATTATTATTATTCTTACTGATCTCGATGGAGACAGGAAATCCGTTTTTTCATTCCATTATTTTGCCAAGAGCATTTTTTTTTTTTTTTTTTTACTGCTTTACGCCTCGTCGACGGCTAAGGTCATTAGAGGTGGGATGGTACTGGGGACAAGGAACGGGAAGATATTCACTCATGGCCTTTTTTTTTTGAAGGAAGCATCCCGGCATTCGCCTGGAGTGATTTGGGGAAACCATGGAAAACCCAAATCTGGATGCCCGGACGGGGATTCGAACCAGCGTCCTCCCGAATGCGAGGCCAGAACGTTAACCGTTCACCCACCACACTCGGAGGTTTTTGTGCATGCTGGCCATAAAACTAGCGTAATAATGTTTTTATTGTACTTTTATGTGTGATATCATCTGTAGTGTTAGCTATTTTAGCATTATTGACAACGCAAGACGAACACAACACTTAATTAAATCCGTCAATGGCCTAATAGGGACTCGCCGCTATGTTGCTGGTACTTTCCTACTGAATTAAATTTGTGGCAACCGACTAATGAGCAGGAGATTGTACTTCCCATTCAACTATTGTCACTTCGCAACTGTTCAGTGGAAACAGAACTCAGGTAACTGTTTAACCAGCAAACATAAATTAATATCCAGCAGTAACGTTTGTAATTGACACATAAGTCCTAGAAATAGGCTGACCTCATTGAGATACAGAATGAACAAATCTTTGACCGTATATGGGCTCAAGCAAGAATTGTTGTACCGTGGCTGCACTGTCAGCAGCCACACCATCACCTGTATCACGTGACCTCTGCCCTCTGAGCTCGACACCCGGCGGGTGCCATTAATAACTGGAGGGCCACGCCGCTCGCAGATACAGGAATAATAAACACGTCTGTGCGCTATGGTCTGGGACGCCGCCAATTACGATGGTATCGGCGTGTTAGTTTCTCGCGCCCTAATTGAAATGCACCATCTCGGCCTGGGCGGGGCGGGCGCGGCAGATAAATTTGAAAACCCTCCGCCGTCTCTTTGTTTAGTTTCTCCAACTGGGCCGCAGGTAGTCACCAGTCGGTTTGTTTAAATTTTTGATTTATTTAATGCCTACCTTGTTTTTCTAGCTACACAGACGCGATGTGCGATAGACTTTCTTCGTATACCTCCCACATAAGTTTCGTGTACAGTGTTAGTATAGTACTGGCGTTCATGAGACAGCTTCGTGTACAATCTCAGCACAGTCCTGGCATACATGAGATGGTGGTATACAGCCACGTTAATGTAGCAACCGAACGCGATTCTTGAGACAGTGATATGTTTCTCGATGAGCAAGTGCAGTGACTTGAGTAATATTTAGCCTTAATGTGAACGTATACAAGCCAAGAGGAGTGTTATAAAATGCTCTTGTAAAAACATTACAGAGACTTAGAAATACTTAAGCTACTTACATAAATATTTCCCTATGACCTGAAAGTAAAATAAACCAAGAACGTACACATTTGTAGAATAATCTTAGATTTTACAAATTTTACAGCCCTAATTCACAGAAATTAGTAGATCTACTTAAGAATAAAACTAAATTTTATTGTCGCCCAAAGAAAAATCTCTCCAAGGGAACGTCAAGGAAATAGAATTTTCAGATTTTTAATTTTTGTTGTCTGGTATGATAACATTCTGTCTACGGTGTTACACAACGTCGTACGTATACTGGCCTCGCATTCGGGAGGACGGCGGTTCGAATCCCCGTCCGGGCATCCAGATTTGGGTTTTCCATGGTTTCCCCAAATCACTCCAGGTGAATGCCGGGACGCTTCCTTCAAAAGGCCATGGCCGAATTCCTTCCCATTCCTTGCCCCCCATCCTTTCCCGTCTCTAATGACCTAGTTGTTATAGGAGACGTTAAGCAGTTAAAAAAAAAATAAAAAAAATCGTACGTATAGTTATTCACAGTATGTGCTTACAATGACACACACTGCTGTCAGATGGATTAAGTAAAGAGGGGTTGTGAAGTAAAAGTAAGGGAATTGCAAAACTTTGGTCAGACCATAGCTTGAATATAGTAGTTAGTGTAGTACCATACCCACATTTTGGAAGTGCTAAAGAAAACAGCTAGATTTAAATTAATAATTATTCTTTAATAATTACACCAGTACAACTGTTTTGGATGATATTTATTTGTCGGAGGCGTTTCGCCCCTCGTCGAGGTATCTTCAGCGTACAATGTTTTCTGTAATTTGTGATATTTTAACATAATGTTTTTTACATAGCCTATAACGAAATTTTTCTTATTTGTAGGAAGACTAAAAATGACTTATATTTACATATCAGTTTTGATTTACCAAGCATATAGTCTTGTTTACCTAGGTGTAATAAGGTAGGATTCATATTGTCGCTTGAATTTTACATTTCTGTAAATATAAGTCATTTTTAGGCTTCCTATATACAAGAAAAATTTCGTTATAGGCTATGTAAAAAAAAAAAAAAAAAAAACATTATGTTAAAATATCACAAATTACAGAAAACATTGTACGCTTAAGATACGAGAGGCGAAACGCGTCCGACAAATAAATATCATCCAAAACAGTTGTACTGGCCTAAGTATTAAAGATTAATTATTAATTTAACAAACAACTGTGAAAGAAATGGTCTACAATAATCACATATAGCAGCTAGATTTGTTTGTGGAAATTAAAGCAGGACCAATTCAGTAACTGATATGATAAAGGAGCTGGACTGGGGGCCAATGGAAGACGGGAGGAGGATGAAGAGAGTGCTGGGAGTGAGTGTACAAGGCGTATATTGGTGGAAGAATTAAACGAAGTGCATGGAAAGGAAAAGATGACCATGACCACATACTGGCACTCGATTTCAGGCATAAGTTTGTGAGCAGATGTTCTTTCGTAGGTAAGAGGGTCAGGGTGTGATGTAAATAACCAAGAGAAATGATGAATTATTTACTAAGAATTCAAGATTGATATTGATGGACGGAAAAAGTAGGAGGGTACAGGAAAGGGAAAAAATGGGTGCGTTGGGAAGCAAGCGCTTCATTGCAATTAAATTTAAGTGTGAATACACTCTTGCAACAGGTCTACAAAAATATAAGAATTATATTATCTTTCTTAGCGTTGTATTTGAATAAAACTTTCTCTGGAAACTAATCGAGTGAATACGTTTATAAAACAAGAGGTTTCCATGGTCTTCGGTTCCACCACCGATGCCAAGCGACTGCTGCCGGTAGGTATGGTACATCCTTATGCTGACGATGGTGGCAGAATCTTTGATCACCGAAACGTCATGTTTTACACTCGACTTGTTTCCCGAGAAACTTATTCAAGTCTATTTTAATGTATACACATCCTCGTTTGTTTTTATAGATGTTGTACTAAACATGATATAATCTCAAGGGAAGTGAAGAAACTGCAACTGTTAAGCGGAGTTTAATTTCTCGTTTCCAGAGTTATTTAACTATGGCAATCAAGAACAACGATATCTGAAGTGAAATTGTTGATGGGAATGCCAAGAAGTGATTATCTTTCAAGTTTTCTGTTATATAGTAAATTAGTTGTGGCTTAGGCATAGGCGTAAGGTATGCTTTTAAAGCCTAAATGAAACTTACATTCCGATGAAATACTAGTACAAATCAGTTGCAAAAATGCAAATTCGGGAACTATCTCAATAGTAAAATCTTTAGCAATGATTTTTCGTATTATCGCCTCATACAGTTGTGAACTCCATTTATCTGACTTACGAAGAAAGAACGCCTTTCGTTTAAAATCTGAGTTATTTATGGTTATGGGTTTCATTATTTCTTTAATGATACCGGGAATAAACTTGATTTGATCATGAATTTAAATTGGATTATAAATCTCGATGGCGGTTGCTGTGGCGCCATTTACCGGCGGTCGGTCACGTGTGCGTAATCCGGTTATTGATAGTGACGGGCCGGCAAGTCGTGAGAAACAACACCGAGAAAACACTGTGCCCAGGGGCGCCAACTTCACCAAGCCAAACAAGAACGGACTGCTCAGTTCTAACTGGAACACGTTGTGACGCCGTTAATACCCGTGTTATGTGCGAGAATGCTCACGTTGTAATCGGAATTGAGGCTAAAACATTGTATTTCAGTTCTCTGAATACCACAATCTCTCTTTCCAACACATTCGGCAGTCTCAATCACTCTCGGCATTTGACACCTGGTTTTAATCAATTAATATTTTTGCCAACTTTTTATCATTTGCTGTTCCCACACAACAAGTGTTTTCGGAATGCATCTGTCTTCTGACTGGCACAGAACTAGAATGATTACAAATAGAAATTTTTCATTTTGTGGAGCTCTGACTTTCAAAATATCATTTTTTTTAATAGAAAAGTTTTAAGAAAAAATGCTGAGTAAGTTAAAAGAATATTGTATTAACAAAAAAGACAGAGAAAAGAAGAAGAAAAAGAAAAAAGGAATAACATGCAAGGGGAAAAAAGGAAGAAACCTGAGCAGCGGATGTATTATCTGGTTTATGTGTGTGACTTCTTTCGTGGGACACGAATGTTATGTCAGGTAGTCCGCAGAAATACAGTCTTAAAGTAGGAAAACCTACAAATAAACAAACCACGGTCTTCTGTGGAAATGAATTTATGTAGAGAAAATCATGATGTTCTGTGGCACTGATAGTCGAATACAACTGACATTGTGTAGTCCTACGACAGCGAAAACTTTGTATCTAGGCCGTTCCCACGATGACTTCTTTTAATTGCTTTAGGCTTCTAGGCCATGCAGTCACCTCCTACATTAGTTTGTTTATTCGAGTACATCCCGTTCAGTTTCTACAGTGTATTTTCTCCAACCAGTTAAAAATGCCGCAGGCAGAAAAAAAACTCTTAAATAAAACTACTCCTGCGTCCCGCCCGAGTCTGACTGGAATTGTTGACTCTTGCAGCGTGCTATGCCCTACACGGCAGTTGTCCCGCTTGTTCAGAAAATTTTATCGTTCTTACGCAGTAAACTCTTGTGAGGAAAGACAGATTCCTGAGATCATTTCGCAGTTAGATAAAGATTCATTTCTCACTCACAAGCTTTTAAGTCTCATGTTAATTCGATACAATCCTCCGTTGTTTCGTTAACTATAATAAACAGGTAACAATAATTTTCTGATTTTTCTGGTTTGAGCAGAGGTTCTCAAATCGTGGCACAATTACCACTGGTGGTACCAAGAGATTCTGAAGGTAACAATGAAAGCAGATGCTTCCGAAAATGGGAATAGTTTTATACTGCTTTACATTTCTGAGATATAGACCATCTCTATCCTAACGAAGTTTTTAATTGTTCAGCGGTATGAGACTGATCCATCACACCCGTGAGTTGTGCACGAAAAGGAAAGTTCAAAATCCCTGCTGTAGATGCTTGGACTATGTTAACATTGCTGCAGGCATCTTCCCTAGCTCATCAACATTTATGTGGAATAAGGTTTTTGGGGTCCTGCTATAATTCCAAATTAGAGGTACGGTTGTATAGCTTATGTGAAAATTTATCAGTTAATTTAAAAATAAAAACCTTAAAACTCTTCAACACACCTCATCCACGCTCATACAACGAACACAGCTGAATTTTACAGTGAACGGATGTGTTATCCGAGCTCCGCGGTAAAGGCCCAGTCCGTAGTATATATATATTATCTATTTCCAGCATGATGTGGAAGCATAAACATTATTTAAGAAAAGGAAATTTTTTTAAAACTTCATGGTTCCAAGTCATATGTCAAAAAATACTATCGATAAATGAGCAAATTAGGGTCACTGGAAAGAGTAATTCGAACCGAAATGAAATTTTCCCTAAATACCCACGCGAATGAACGCATTCCAATAGAAGACATCTTGAACAGCGTACTACGGGAGAAAAGTCGAACTAACGGCTCTACATTTGAACAAAAGTGTAACGAGAATTTATAACATTGTTTTATTACACCAAAATTCAGTTAGTGGAAACCTTAGAGAACGCTGCGACGCTCGGTGAGTCTATCGTTAGGATCATAAACTGCAACTCACTTGTGAATAAAACTCGAATACCTCGTAAATTTTAGTGCTGGAAAGTTACTTCATTGATATACAAATACAACACCAATTAACCGTCAGTATGTTAATACGCCAATAGATGTGGTCTGCAAACAAAATTCCAGATTAGAGTTATTTTAAAGGTGACAACTAGATTCATTTAATTACTAGATCGATTTGTTACACTCATACATTTTGTCACCGTCAATAACTTTGGACTCCCCTAGTAATACTGCTCCAGAGCTTTGACATGGGTATTTTCGAAAACTAAAGAGTGTTGACCCAAATCCCTTTACAAGATTATTGGCTATGTCTACATCTTTAGTCGCAATTGCAGCTACTTTCCCTCTAATACTTCGGCAGTTTAGGACCATTACACTCAGAAGTTTTTCAGCATTATTTCTTGAGCCTAAATTCGCATTTTCGTTTTCGGACTCCGCGTGAAGTATTTACAGCTGCAATATTTGATTTATTGACCCCATCACTACCGGAACCAATATCTTGGTTATCATTATATCCTCTTCGTTGAACTGAAGGGTCCTTGTCCTCACTGTGTACTTGAACAAAACGTAGTTATATGAAGCGCTAATTAAAATCAATACGAATAATTTCGTAAGCTCACTCACTCATCTCGATAGCTATTGTCTGGAAAACTGTGACGTCATGCATCGGACATTGCTCGCAAATTAACAGCGACCAGAAATGTTATTGGAAATTCGAGGTTATTTCCACAGTTTAATAGCTAAGCAACTGCTATGAAATGAATTGCTAAAATACATTAAGTTTTCTTTTAATATCATTTCATTCTTAAGAAAAATTGTTGTAAAAGTTTGAGGCTAAATAATAATAATAAATTTTACTTTACGATTCTATGAAAGCCTTCTTGCCGTTTCCATTTTTCAATCGCTAATGTCATGTTGCTCGGACATCATTATATATGTACGTATTTACATAGTTCATCATACATGAGGTACTTCAAACATCAGTTACATCAGACTTGATGTTAATGCTATTAAAAGTAAAAACGTGGAGGAATTTTTACTAGCGTTTTCTTGGTTTTAACTTTAGTTGCCGTGTTCACTGTTGCTGGGTCACTTACGTAGTTTACTCTGCCAGCTTTAAGTATTTTGCGAGATAGTTTCCGTAGAGATTTTATTCATTTTTTTAGAGGGATCACTTTGGTCTTAAAAAAGGAACTATTCTAAACGCTAGTACAATAATAAAATCAAATGGAGCCATCAAGTTTTAAACATTTCAATCTCGTGTACTGAAAGTAACAAGTTTATGATTGTTGGTTGTGATGAGAAGATAGACCGGAGATAATAATATTGTACACCTGTGAATAGCTGCTACTTCGTTTGACTTTATCCAGAATGCACCAACTAGTCTAACCGGGTAACCTTACTGTGTTTACGAGAAATCCAGACGTAGAATACTAGACCTGAACAAATGACAGTTTTTCCAGGCGAGGGGATCATAAAAATTTCAGACCTATCGTGTGATTTGAAGAGGTGAATTTTCGATATCCAGTTAACCTCTGAGCCAACGTACACCAGGCGTATAACTGATATACAAATATACGAGTATAATCCTCTTTTACGGATTGTATACTAAATAGTAATTTTTCAACATAAAAAAGGAATTCAAGAAAAAATAAAACATTTTTCTTATTAATAAACTATACTAAAAATGAAAAAAGTAAAGGACGGTCATGGAATAGGTTGTCAAGGCGAGTGTGTACTGTAAAGGGGAGAGACTGTACGAAAGAGCAAATGGAGAGTTAGCTGATGGGAAGAGTGAGGCATTGCAGTGGCTTGTGTACAAAGCAATGGCAACTGTCAACGATGACGGTTCTCATCGAAAAAAAAAAATTTAAGGCACCTCTTTCGTTGATTTAATCATTACTATTATCTATTTAGTTTATTAAAATACTGACGTTACCACTTGCAACTAAACAAATGATCAGCGTGCAAAAAAGGACTGGTAGATTTGTTTATGGAAATTATCGCAGAATGCAATCGGTGACGGTTATGATAAAGGAGCTGAAATTGGATTCATTGCAAGACAGGATGAGGATGAGGAGGGTTATGGGAGTGTTCAGGGCGTATGCTGGCGATGAGGCATGGAAAGATATTAGTGTATGTATGAAAAGTAGTTCATGGAAGGGAAAAGGTGACCATGACCACAAGCTGGCACTAGATTTCAGGCACAAGGGTGTGGGAAGATACTCTTTTTTAGGTAAGGGTGTCAGGGATTGGAATGGGTTACCAAGAGAAATGATGAATAATTTACCGAAACCTTTGAAAGAATTTAAAGATAAGATTTGTAGAGGGCAAATGTAGGTAGGTGCAGGATAGGAGGAAGATGGGGGTGTAGGAAAATTGCCACCGAAGCCTGTGCTTCATTGCAATTAATTATATTTTTTTTAAAAGTAACCTTAATCCAGATTATTGTTTATACGGTCTTCAAAAACAACTTTTACTAGCAGATCGAACTATTTTCGGTATAAATAATAGTTCTAAAGGCGAGTCGCTTCTTGTTCGAGTCATTTCTGATTTTGCAGGGTCGGAGAGAGCAGTATTTGCTATCAACAAACAAATTTCATCGTCTTTCGCTGAATGATGTTTCTGTTATTCCTTTATAGATTACACAACAATTAATAGATGGAAATAACCATGTTATATAAAAATACCAAAATATGTCTCCAAACTAAATAAAATTTTGACATTGGTACATATAATTTAATAATGACCAGGACAAGGTAAGGTCTGTGACACACATCCCTACTCAGCACGTGTGTATCATATGTATGAACTGCTGCCATCCGACAGTTGAAAATCATTGACAAAAATCCTCAAAGTTACATTATTTTTTTATTAACTCCTTGTCGACGTCGAGATCATGAGAGGCCGTAAAAGACTGGTGGAAGGGGAGAAGGGAATCGGCTATGACTTTTTTGAAGGGACGATACCGGCGTTCGCTTTCAGTGGTTTTGATAAACAGTGGAAAACTCAAATCTGGATAGTCGGGACGAGATTCGAACCCGCGTTCTCCGGAATGCGAGGGCAGAACGTTACCGCACCCCCACTACGCTCGGTGTCAAAGTTAGAACTCCAGGTACTAATACAACCAACACCTGCACTTTGATGAGTTAGAATCTCTATGGCTTTAGAAGCCTTAAAATCCCTTAACGAACACCGGACCGAGCGTGGTGGGTGAGCGCTGAACGTTCTGACCTCGCATTCGGGAGGACGCCGACTCGAGTCCCCGTCCGGGCAATCGGATTTGGGTTTTCATGGTTTCCCCAAATCACTCCAGGCGAATGCCGGGATGCTTCCTTCAAAAGGCCATGGCCGAATTTCTTCTCGTTCCTTGTGCCCTGTGCCATCCCGCCTCTAATGACCTCGACTTCGACGAGTCGTTAAGCCATAAAAAAAAAAAACGAACACCGGGGATTAAACAAGAAGAAACAGTATCTTTGTCGTTAGGCCTGTGTTTTCAGTCTCATTGGACTACAGTATAAACGGACATATTAAAAATCTGGTAATAGGAGTAACATTTGTGAAGTTAGGATAGTGATTAGCAGCAATGTAAGCACCTTTTTTAACCAATGTTTCCGACAGCAGTAGTGCTTGCACATGGAAATAAAAGTTCTTCTAAAATACGTTAGCAATATCGTGTTTAAGCGCCCAATCCCATCGCGTGACGGTAGTGCAGTGCGATCAACCGCCCGCGGCTATGAATATTAAACGCCTTGTTTACGTTGACTTGAGAAATCCCCAACACTCGTATCAGGCTATGTGTAGCCATAAACAGTAGGCAGGGGAGCGAGCTTAATTATGACGTGAGCTAATAGTTTATAGCCTCGATCAACACTACAGTGCGAAGCACCAGAAAAACATCGCTTGATTTTCCCCCGTTAAGGTAACGGAGATTTGTAGCCTTCCCTAATCAACCCTTAAGCAAGCTATTAGGTATTATTTATCCTGGCTCATTTTCTCCAAATCACCCGACCCGGTAGTGATGCGCCTGGTAATGACCCAGTTGGCGATATGATTTACTCGGTGTGGACTCAGTCCGTCTGCAGGGCGCTTCTTTAATTCCCTAAGTTATTCCGTGCTGTGTAAATCTGAGCTCGTTAGTGGGGTTGTCAGAGCAGAGCTGGCGGATTACCACCAGTGGCGGCTCTCGTCTCCACCACAAAAACGGAGCGCGGCCCAGCCAGGAATGTCTGCCGGCTTCGCGTGTCGGCGTCGGCGGGGAAAAAACCGCGACGAAGTCGTCAACACAGTTTCACACAAACACACGGGTTTTTGAGATAATATCCTAATAGACATGTTTCCAAGTCATCACTACAACTCATTTCACGTTGATGCTACAGGTGTTTCCTTGCGAAGAATATAGAAACACAATTCTTCGTCGTAATTTTTTCGGAAATATCAAACAACTTCTGACAACTTTTTGAAACTTTAATTTTGTGTTGTTGTTTTCATTCATTTATTGTTTATTTTTACCCCTTAAACAATTATTAAATACTACCATACCTGAGGAACCGATTTGTGCCAAACTGAGTGTTCAACTGTATGATATGCTCTCGGGTGACTAGCCGAGTCAAGAATGCGTTGTCACACGATATTTTGGCAACTAAATTCATTGTCACCAGAAGTTGACGACAGTGAATTTAGTTTCCGAAATATCGTGTGACAACGCATTCTTGACTCGGCTAGTCACCCGAGAGGATTTCATACATTCTCACCGCCGAAAAAGACTTCGTTCTTATATGAGTGTTCAACTGTTCGTTTGCAAAAATTATAAAACTGCAAGACAAACATCGGAAATAACTATTTCATTTCGCGGCTCTGTAATCAATATTTTAGTGATCTGAAATCATTTGAATCGAACTTTTGTTTTTTTTCCCTTAAAATTATATCTTTTCCCAGTGTAACTATTCATTACAAACCATATCTGAACTCTGTGAGATTACCTTTATGATAATCATTTTCATAGCCCGAAATAAGTACAAAGATATAATGTTTTATCCATTTATATACAAAATTTTATTTACAACACAAATAAGATTATAATAAAATTTTCTCGTCATGTGACATGTGATTCACATTCAGTTAAGTGAGTATTGATTCCTCCTCAGGAGGGTACAGATTGCGAACCAAAAGCGTGCATTAAATCCCAAACGTCTCCATAATGGGCAGGCGATAGCAAAGTTTATGGCGACTTGACCTTCGGCTGGGAACGTTAATCTTCTGGGCGCACAGGTGTCTTTAGCAAGAGTTGGCCTGTGCGGGCGATTCGGTATCTCGCAATCTTTCATCCACAACATAAACAACACACATCATGGTCATCCACACTTTCCAGAATACAACACAATGAGGAAGATAGGATTTTTTTTTAACTTATTGCTTTACGCTTTGTCGACGGCTAAGGTCATTAGAGATGGGATGGGACTGGGGACAAGGAGCGGGAAGGAATTCGTCCATGGCCTTTTTGAAGGAAGCATCCCGGCATTCACCTGGAGTGATTTGGGGAAACCTTGGAAAACCCAAATCTGGATGCCCGGACGGGGATTCGAACTCGCGTCCTCCCGAATGCGAGGCCAGAGCGTTAACCGTTCCCCCTCCACGCTCGGTAGGAAGATAGTAAATCACCAAAGTGCTTCCTCCATGGCAAACACCAACTCCTAAATCTCTTAATGTGATGCACTTTATTTTGGGTGTGTGTTAACTGCGTTTTGAACAGTTTCTCTGACATTCTTACCTTTTATGAGTAAAACAAATTTGAAAGATGATTTTTGAAGAGGAAACTTAAGGTAATATATGATTAAATCCGCCAAAAATTGGCGTTTGTACTTGTTGCAACGTTTATCCGTACTGTTGTCGTATCGATATTTTCTTCGTGTTGCTCGAGAATTGTGCGCTATGGTGTCAGAGGAGACCAAAATGCAAGAATACCTTACAGACGAATCCAGATTCCCGTTCGACGCAGTAGCTGCCTGAAGTTTGTATGTTTACCATCCGATAACAACTGTTCATCAGCAGCGGCAGTATTTTAAATTAAGCTGACTTAGTGCTTCGCCCTCTCCATCATTCGTACCTATTTGCCGTCGTCTGAGCGTTCGTGAGCGCAAGTGATTCGCCTGTTAATAACGGAGCAGATTTATTTGGTGCTGCTCGCATTTAAACGTCGCACACCCTTTCGATGCCGGATTAAACCGCTTCATATTTCATTTAATGACAGGCCTTTGAAGTAGCCACCCTCCCGACATTCCGTGAGCGCTTCCGTAATGAGCTGTAGCAGCCGCTTTCGCCTCAGATTAATTTGATAACACCAGCAATTAAAACGCGTGACACTATAAACTCCTGATTGTAATTTATACCCACACCTCGGAAGACGTATCCAATTACATTTTTTTCCTTTGTCGAATAACGAAGTGCATAATAATTATAACAAACCTCGGTTACCTACATCAAATAATGTTTCCTCCATTGAAATTTATACTCAGGTTTAAAGCTACAGTCTCAAACAACAATCAGAAGTAAATAAATACTGTTGTACAGGTATACTGAAGACAAAAATATATATTTATACAAATCTAATGATTTATCCACAATCATCTAAGTAAACAGGACATGCATGAGTGTGATGATCGACATTTCCTGGAAGAAAGGCAGCATTTTAAGACACATGTAATTGAAGAAAACATGTTGGTAGTGTAGGTGGAAATCATTTAGGACACCGTTATAAAATACTATTTACGTAAAGAAACACGATTACTCTCTGAAACTAGTTTCTCTGAGAGTTTAATTCATCGTGAAGAATCTATACAAGCAACCATGTTAATTCTGTTTTTCTCCATACCTCAGTACCACAAACAATGTATACAAATATTGATTACTATTTTTTTTACTTATGGCTTTACGTCTCATCGATTTCGAGGTCATTAGAGGCGGGATGGGATTTGGAACAAGGAATGGGAATGAATTTGGCCATGACCTTTTGAAGGAAGCATCCCGGCATTCGCCTAGAGTGATTTGGCAAAACAATGGGAAATCCAAATCTGGATGTCCGGACGGAGATTCGAACCAGCGTCCTCCCGTGTGCGAGGGCAGAACATTAACCGTTCATCTACAACGCTAGGTGAATATTGCTTGAGTTCTGGTAAGTGTGCGTGTATGTTAAATCAGTGTTTGAAACTGGAACTCAGCCGCAAGTGAATGTTATGAAATGCGCATTTCAAAATTACGAGACTCTGCACTTTTGTGGTGTGATAAATTAAAGCATTACTTTCTAACAAAATGAGTCCCTCTCTACTACCTGTGACGAAGTCTGAGAACTTTCCAGACAGGGTAGCAGTGTATTAACACTCAGCTGGACTCTTACGTACGTGGTCTCTAAACTTCAGTCACAATTCCAGTTTGGCCGTTCTCCTTTACCGCATTCACATGTAGCACAATTTTATGACTCTGCCTGCCAAATGGCTTGGAGAGATTCATTTCCACACTATCAGTTTTAGCTTCCTTGTTCATTTGGTTTGAAGATGTGTGGACGTAAACCACTATCATCTAAAAGCCATAACTAAATTCATCTTTCTGATTTAAAATCACCTTTCACACCTACTTCTCCTAATGTAAAAATAATTGGTGGTTGATTTTCAACCTACCTGACACTTGTGGGTCGATGGAAAGTAAGGCACATTTCCAATGCTCTGTTTTACAAGTCTCCGGAATCAATCTGAATTCTCATTACATACTCGAATTCTCATTACCCAGCGTAAACTGGACATTTAATTTAATTTTTTTAATATCTGAAAGCAAACTATACGTGATACGAAATAACGAATGAAACTATCCACATAGTGCACAAGTTACTGCAGATGTTATCTCTCACAATGATTTTCACATGGATGTCTTCAGAAACTTATAGAAAATTTTCTTTTAAACCACTAGAGACTTCGTAGAAATATTTTCAGAATATGTTGGTCAGATGTTAAAATAAATGTAAGTGAATATTTTTTCGTTTCACGAGGCTTTCGCAGTGAGTCTAAAATCGGGGCTGGTGTCCGAGAGACGCAATTTCCAATCCGAATCATTTCGATTTCCGAAAATCAGTTCGAGCGAATTATTCACTGTCAAAAACAACGGAATGGCCGACTGTATCCTTAGCAATATGTCAGCTTAAGACTATAATGACTACAGAGCAGAAGAAATCTATCTCCTACCCACATCCGCCGCTACAAAATTTGTATATAAGAAATGAGGGTTCATCACAGTAATTTTCCATCTATACTATATCCATTGTGAGCGTATCACACAAGGCATTTCGCATTCTTTGAATGATAGTACTTGATTTCAAAATTTGCAATCTTCCTGCTCGCTGCTCTGTTTTTCTTCTCCTTGCTGCTATTCGGACTCCTAAGTGTTGTGTGTTGTAATGATTTCGATAAGAAGCGAGGAATGGGCCTCACGCTGACGAATGGCCGTCTGCCCGTAATGGATGTGGCAATTAGCAGAGTAATTTGTAGCGCAGCCCGACCTGGTGGTCGACCTGGCTCTGACAGAGGTCCACACGGGGGAGGAGACCACCAGTACACTCACGGCCACCAGAGAGACTAAGCACTCAGAATAACAAATGCAGAATGTCAGTGGCCTCTTATCAGTTGTGTAGCAGTGATCAGTTTCCACACCCGTAGAACTGCTCCGCTTCGAAAACATTTTTTTTCCGAAGCAATCGAATACCTCTCATTTTAGAAAACTTATGAAGCCACTGCAAAGTATACAGGTGTTTAATTTTTCCGGAGAACGTGAAACCATGTAAGAGTACCAGTAGTTACATCTTTAACTGACAGTTTCCTTGTGGGTTCATGTCACGTCTGTAAAATGCCTTTCGAATGGAAGCAGTCTCAGTTAAATACAAATATACTGTATTCCTAAAATCTTTCGGCAAATTGAGGGGCCTCCGAATAATTAATTTGAAGAGGAAGATCATTTCACACCTCCAGATGAGTAATTATAAATACACAATTTACCACGTAACTATTTGATCAGTCTTCGTATTATGCACACTACAAAGTGTACATTTCAAAATATTCAAACACAACACACGAAAAAGATTCCGAATACTTTGGTATCAAATGAAAATACCAGGCACAGATGTCGCAGACGATTTATTGCCTTACCTATCATCTTGGCTGTATCATGATTCAGGTCGCAGACGGAATGACCAAAATCAGTGTTGCTACGGTTTTTCAGGCTGTCTTCTTTATGCCCGCCTTGCAATTCTTTAAAATACTTAAAATAAATTACCCTCTTTGCTTGCTCAATAATTACAGTAAAACGTCTTTGCACGTCATATTCTTTTTTTAACATTATGCCAATAAATCGAACAAATTAGAAATAGCTTTTTACTATTGTGTGTACCTCCTTTCTCGCTCAGCGTGAACGCGGCAAAACACTGACTGGAAGCATTGAGAAGTCATACGGATCCAACAGCCCTGAACAACCACCCACACATGGCAGAAGACGTGCTCGATGGAAATGAAATAAGGTGATCCTGCTGGCCGGAAAATAATGTCATGTAATCATTGGATGTAATTGGCTAGCAATGACACGGTGCAACGTTTTTTTAAAGGGAGAGATCTTCAAAGGTAAATCGCAGAAGAACAATGGTAGAACCTGGTCGTCCAGGAACGTTCATTTGTGGGGACAATGTCACACGTACCACGATTCGCATTTAGATCCACTCAAAACAGTCATCAGACAATAATGCCACTCCCACCAGCTTCATCCACCGCTTCATTGTGTTCGTACCCTGTCTTCGGCATGCACCGAGGTGAATCTCGACTTATCAGTCCTCCCAGTCCCAGTCCAACCATCCAGATATGGGTTTCCATGCTTTCCACAAATCACCCCAGAGGAATGCCGTGGCCGAATTTCTACCCGTTCCTATCTCCAAGTCCTTTTCCGCCCTCTGTTACCCATTCTCGCATAAAGATGAAATGATTCTGAATTTCGTAATTGCTTGCACAAAGTCGCGCGCCGGCGTTAAACTGCTCAGTGATACTTTGCACTCTGGCTCTTCTTTTCGCGGTCACACTGCGAGTTAGCCGACAATGGCTCCGTTCATCCACGCGTTGTCCGCGATAGTTAGCACTTGCAGGTTGGCGTCAACGACCTGCATACTCATCGTACAGTTTTGACACAATGGCTAGCGGAAACTGTAGCGCTGTTCCACTTACAAAATGGAGTGTCCCATTCGCCTAGCCACAACAATTTGCACACGGTCAAATGTACTTATATCATCCGTCATACCCATCTACCGTTGGACTGTTAGTAAAAACATGAGAATCACTCATGACTCCTTAAGCTTTTGGATGTCTGCTTACGTCATTTGCATTCCGTTCCTAGGTCTGCTTGCAGCAATATATTTACATAACGTCAGCTGTATCTAATTCAATTTATGTTCCATGTATCTTTCGCGAGCTTGTGTAAGCTGTGTCACTATTCAGTACTGCTTTATTTTTAGTTTCACTTACATTTGGCTATCAGCGTCATTGCTGTCCCTCTAAGCTAATGGAGGATAGTGAGTACCGCAATTCGTCTTTGAAACTTGTGAGGTTTGGGATAATTTTTTGTGTTATTTATTTTTCGCGATGTAGAGCTAACTACGCACGAATTTGTGATGGCAGCGACATTCATCTAGCTGACAATTTATAGCAGCTGAGATTGTAATGGGTGTGACCTTCTCTGTGTCTACTTTGCCTACCTTAAATGTGTTACCTCAGTTGAGTTCATTATTTGAGAACTTCCATAATCGTTCGTATACCAATTCACGTATTACCACACTTTCGTACGATTTAAAGAGAAAAAGTAAATGATGTTATTCTTGTTCAGTCCTCAACTGGTTTTACTTCTCTCAAAAACGACAGTCAGATTTGTTTCATCCATAAATATAATAAAAACTAATACGTTGTAACATTCCATAAAGGATCTGAATATTGCGCGTTCGCAATTTGTTCAACACAATCGCATAGTCTGAAATGATAACTTTCCTCTGGCCAGTCTACATATGATTTGCACCTCATATCCAGTAGGCTTTCATACCACACGGCTTGGCTGCCTGTTTCTCACAGTAATTAAATAACAACCATTTTCAGTAAGTTCTTTCAGAGTGGTCACAAAAGACTTTCAACAACTACTCGTTTATGGAAATGTCCACAACAAAAGGATAGTACAGATACAGTAAGACGAAAACAATACACAAATTTGACAACTCCCTTTACATTTCTGATTTGTTAGGCAAGAAAAGCAAGACGCAGATTTTGAAAATGTATTACTTACACTCACAAAAAAGTCGCACCCCTAAGGATGCTCGAAAATCGCCACAGTATGTACAGGGCGTTCGCCGGGAAACGCAACCCACTGTTAGCGCTACAAGGAAGAAACTGCTCCCGGCGAGCGAGCGCTCAGTTTCCGGCATTGTTCGACCGTCGGCCGCGGACTATTTCATAATAATTACGCTTCATAAACTTCATAAACTTGTGTGCTAAGCATTTAAATGTGACGTAATTCATTAGCTTACCTTATAAAAAGATGCTGGAAGTGTTGACCCTCTTGTGTAATGCACATTTCACATCTTCTGAACATATTTCGAGACACACGCTGCCCTAACTGACTTAATGATTTTTTGGGTGACTGTTCTAGTCGAAAAGCGATATCGTCAATTTTCTCCTCTGTGAGAATACGGTTGACCGACAGTCTCTTTTTGTTAAAAAATGAACCCGTTTCTCTTACTTTTTTAACCAGACACAGAATTGTTGATTTAGCTGGCAGTAAAGCGCCAGGAAATTCGAGACGAAATTTACTGCGACACTTTTTAAACGACTTCTTCTTCACATATGTATCGTAGAGAAATATTCTTTGTTGCAAACTGTAACGTACCATAATTTTACTCACACTCAAACACGGTACAGATTAATAAGAGTATGATGCCCCAAACCAGCCAAACCGCAAAGAAACGTTTATTCACAACACTGATTAATAAGAGACTGAAGTCACAAACTATCTACAATGCAAAGAAACCGTTTTTAACAATGTAAGGATCACTGCACTGCACTGTTGGGGCAGCGGAGGTGTTAAACAGTGCGGTGATTCACGGTGCCGTGTGGCGGAAAATGCTGGCACCACTGACCGAGCAAGTTGCCGACGGCAACAGACTGGGAGGGTAGCGTTTTCCGGCGAACGCCCTGTATAATACCTTACGAAAGGCAGCGGAGAAGTATTACAGCTATTCTCTGAAGTACCTACAAGGCTGGTAGAAGGAACGAAAAACTTTTGTGCTCCATCAATTTCTAAAGTGAAAGTTTCAAATTTTTATTTTTGCTATAGTCTGTTTTAACAATGATCATTTTTATGGTGTCGTACACAAAGGGAAAGGGAATCCTATTACTCTCCACTGTCCGTCGTTTGTCACAGACACCGCTTAAACTGATTTCCAAGTGTTATGAGTTTTGCTGACACCAAACGCAATATCGTATTTAAAATATAATAAAATTGAAACCTTGAAACTTTAAATTTGTCCCAATATCGACCATATATAGCATATAAACTACCTGGTTAGAGAAAAACTAGCAGAAACGTTTATTTTGATGCTATTTTGTTATATACTAACACTACTTAAAAAAAAAAAAATGCTCTAAATTAATTCTGCATTATGTCAGCGGTGCAGCAGCGTGCTGACCGTGGAGTGGAGTTAACTGTATAAACTGAAAAAAAGAATGAAGCCGCTACCTGATTCAATCGCAGCCCTTAGTCGCCGTCGCATGTTGAGAGTCTGGACATGCTGCTAGGGAACACAGTGACACGCGGTTAATAGACGCGACCACAAAGCAGCGACAGCGGTTGCAGGAAGACCAGACGGAATAAGTTGCCAATCGGCCATATCCCAGACACGCTCGATGGGCGACATGGCAGGCGACGGCCAGGCCAAAGAAGCAGTGATACCAGTCGTATTTTCGAAGGTTTGCACATAACTTGCACAGATGTGGCTGGATATTGTCCGCTGAAATATTGCATGTGAAGATGCCTGCAGGAGGGGCAATGCCTCGCGCTCTAAAAACTCCCTGATTTAGCGGTTGCTGTTCAGATTCCCCTCTATAGATGGGAGGCGAGATCACATATTATAGCTAATGAACCCACAAACCATCAAACCTGGTGTTTGTTCGCTATGCTTCTCAACAATGCATTCTGCCCAATTGCGTTCAGCACTGTACGCGGCCAAGGGGCGACCATTAATTACACTTTGGACCCCTTCTTCCCCCTTGGAGAGATTTGGTAAGATGTGATGAAAACCTCCGTCCTCAGGTAAGATACCTTACAATTTTAAAATAATTAAATTTATTTGATATGTATTTTGCTTCATGCCACTAAATAGCTAAGAGTTAATACTGACGTTTTCTATTTACTACATTTTCTTGTGAAATAAGATTTAAAAAAATTATACAAAAAGTTGTCATGTAATTTTTACTGCACCCCCCCCCCCTCTTTTCCTTTTAAATGCGATGTGGTAAGATTTTGCCTGATCCCGCCCCACCCCCCTCCATATTTTGAGCTCATCTAATTAATGGACGTCTCCTCAGCAATGTAGGTCATTTTGAAGCGTGACTCGACGGTAAACTTTGTATTTTGACACTCAGTATGGTGGTAATTGCGTTCACGTGCACATTGCAACCTCAGTAGTTATTGGTTTCTGGTCACTGGAAGCCGACGCAATGGCATGCGTACCACCAGTCCAGCCCTCAGGAGCTGGCGTCGAATCGTCGTCTCATACATGTCCACACACGTTGCAGTGTTCCAACGTCGAGCCAACACTGTGGACGAAGCTGTTCTGTCGACTAAGGCCATGCGTACAATAGGGTGCCGTGCTGCCAACTCTAAAAAATATTTTATGTCAAATATAAGTTTACTAGCATTTGCCCGCTGCTTCACGCGCGCGTGCCTTGGCAGGTAAAGAAATTATTTACCGATTTTATTCTCTTATCAGACATTAACGTGGAAAGGCATGAACTGTTAATGTATTCTGAATAGTTTCGTTTGTTTCGGTTAATACGTTAGGTTCGGTTTTCATACTGATGTCAGAGAGTTGTTTTATTCATATTTTAACGTGATGCAATTGATTCAATAGTAGAAAAGGTTCCTGAAAAATTAACAGTAGTAATTCGTGGTTGTAATTATTGTGCGAAGTATAAACATTTATTGTTTAGAAAGGCTTTCACGGTTCAAACGACATTCTTTCTTCTGTGCGCTTTCAGAAGCTATGAATTTAGCGTATAGAACCCCGTTATAGGTCAATCGCTTTTCTCGGTGCAGGTTACTTTCATTTGCTCTAGCTATTTCATCTCGTTCTCTTTGACGTTGCAGACGATGTTGTCGGTCTATTTCACTCTCTTTTAGCCGATTTAGGCGACATCTTTTAGCTGCAGAAGTTGACCCCAACAGATTAGATCTCTTTCGTAAGGGCAAATCATAAACTTTTATACTTACCCAACTTACAGCACTAACAATTAAAACGTTTTCACAGCTGCAATTATCACTATGCGTGAACTTTGGCTGCGAGTATATAGATGAGCATAAACTTGGTCACAATATAGAATATCTGTGGTAGTAATAAATAATATTATTTCTGAAAGCAATATTTAACTCAGCTAAAACATAATATTTTTAAATGCTGATATCGAGGATTCCACGTTAACCGTGGTACCGAAAATTTAAATGGATATATAACAGTTGTAACGTTAAGAAAGCTGATATTATAATCATTATGTGTAATTTTTTTGGCGATTTTATGTGTAAACTTTGCCTGGGATTATATAGCTAGGTATAAGCTTTGTTAAGGATGTATCTGTGGATATAATGAAAAATATTATTTCCATGATACTTAACTAAAAAAGTGTATTTTTAAATGTGGATACCGAGGATTGCAACATAACCGCGGTGCCATAAATTTATGTAAATATAGCAGTAATCTACGACTTAGTCCTCTTGGAAGTGTGCTGAAATATAAAAATTCGTTACGAATAATCACAGCATCTCAATTTTTCTGATTTATTTATTTTTTGTTGTTTTTTATTTTTTGTTGTTTGGATATTGGTTTTATTTTATGTTGATACACCATCAATTATTCCTGCTTTAAAATAGAAATTTACGTGAATTGGAGCTACTCTTGATTTCAAATCGTCGTATCATTACTGTCATTATTTCAGTCAGATATAATTAATCCAAAAATGTCGAGATGTGATCATGGTACAGTTTATGTAGTAACGTGCATGTAACTGAAACAATTATTTCTGAGTGGCAACATTATCGCAAGTTGTGAATCGCTTGAAATGCAACCTGACAGCTGATATGATGCTTTGTTATAGGCCTAAGAGACGATGCCTGCAGCTTTATAATCTACGCGGTGTAGCATTAGGATATGAAACATTTTTAATTTAAGTTTCTTTCAATATAGCCGTATTTTCTATGTAATTATTTCAGTCGCATGTAAGTACCTGGCGAAACAACAGCCTGGACCAGATGACAATTGACTCGTTTTGTTTAGCATCAGGCATAACGGTTTTAGTTTTAAAATTTACGCGGTGTAGAATAGAATTTTAGGATGCCTAGTTATATTTGAAATAAAAATTCGTTACCAATAATCACAGCATCTCAATTTTTTCTGATTTATTTATTTTTTGCTGTTTGGATATTGGTTTTTATTTTATGTTGATACACCATCAATTATTCCTGATTTAAAATAGAAATTTACGTGAATTGGAGTTAATCTTGGTTTCAAATCGTCGTATCATTATTGTCATTATTTCAGCCAGATATAATTAATTCAAAAATGTCAAAATGGATCACGGTACAGTATATGTACTAATGTGCATGTAACTCAAGCAATTATTTCTGAGTGGCAAAATTATCGCAAGTTGTAAATCGATTGAAATGCAACCTGGACAGTGATGACAGCTGATATGCTTTGTTAGCCTATAGGCCAAAGGGACGATGCTTTTAGCTTTATAATTTACGCGGTGTAGCATTAGGATATGAAAAAAATTTTATTTGAGTTTCTTTCAATATATCCGTATTTTCTATGTAATTATTTGAGTCGCATGTACCTGAATTTTCGGATGCCTAGTTATATTTGCACGTTATACCAAGACATATTAATCGAATAAAGTACTTCCAAATATGTGCAATTCCGCACAAGTCATTATGAAAGAAGTATGTTTTATTACTTGCTGATATTTATAATAGCTGTTTCTCAGACATCGCTCTTCGAAAAAAAAAACTGAATTTCGTATTAAGTATTGGCTTATTGTGGCTGTATTGTACAGCGTTCACGTAGCAATTTTGTTCCAGAGACAAACTGTATAACAGTCTACCAGAGACAATACATGTCTTCAACTTTCAACTTTTTAGTAATTCAACAGACCTGTTACGATTCAAGTAAATGCTGATTATACTTGATTCACGTATTCTTTTTATTTTGAAGTACTGCTGTCCAGAAAAATGAATCGCAGAAGTAAAAAAAAAAAAAAAAAAGAGGGAAATCCTAAATTTTGTCAGGTCTCTTTATGAAAGGAGTGACCGTCTGAATGTGTATAATTATCTGTGGTCTACAGTTTCACATTTCTGAAGTTTTTTACTGACTTGCTTCTTCCCATGGTACATATTAGTCGTTCGCTACTTCTGCAGATGTTGATCAGCAACATTAGCTTTAAAAATTTGGAAACACCATGCAAATTGATGCGGTAGTTTTTGCGTTATTAGAGATCAAGCCTCACTACAAACGCAGCTTGCTTACAGATTTATAATAGTATAGATAAAGCGCCAAAATTATGCAGTTTTCAGAAAATGCTAAAAAAAATAATAAAGTGCGTATTAACATGCTTACCAGAAAAATCTCTATCCAAAATAAAATTTATCATTAATAGGTCTGCCATGAACATCACTACCATTCAACACTTCCATCAAAACGAAATCCTATCTAAAGATAACTATACTAGTAAACAATTCTACCAACTGTCATTTCTGCCTAGTAACATCTTTACCATTTACCAACCCGACAGCATGAAAACTCTACCAAAAACACCTCTACCACGGGAATCTCTACCAAACACAGTATCTCCCATAAATATGCCAATCAGTTTTACTCTCTACCAAACACAAGCCTACCATTTAATTATCAATCAAATCGTAAACTTACCAAAATAAAACTTTTGTAGAATAATTCCACACCTCTAAACATATTTACCAAAACAAACCTACCTTAAGGTAACTTTAGCGTTTTCTAACCCTACAGAAAAACAACTCTACCAGAATTTAAATCTAGGAAAAAAACTTTTCTATGTATCATGCAATGAAAGGAGTAGAAAATATTAATTAACTTCCGTCTATATGACACATATCGTAACGCGTGAATTTTAAATTGAAAATTATCTGAAACAAAACTTAAATATATATTTTAGTTAAAAATAAGAATAAACAATACATGTTAATTTTTCATAACAACTGGATTATTTTATTAAAAAACTAGCCACAAAGCTCGTCAAAAACGACTGGTTTAATGGTGTGTTCTGGCATTTAATTTCTTACCTAAATAGAATTGTTACAAAATAAAGCTCAGTGTGCTGTAATTTCTCGTCCTCGATTATGTAGCACAAAGTTTCAGTTGTCAACTTGGTCCAGGTTGCGTTTCAGCCTAACCACATTCTCCGCCCATATCACCACTAGAAGATCAAAGCTTCAATCACACGTGAAATAATACATTCCCTGTGTCGCATGTTAGTGTCATCATACACTGCAATACAAACTTGATCCAAAATATTCACAGTTTCTTGTCTGTGATGAAGATCGATGTTTTAGCTGCTGACACAGCTTACATCCGGTTGAAATAATGACCCCAGTGAAAACCATTGATGCTAAAAATAAATCTTAATAACTTACGTTATGCCACGTAATATTAGTTTTAATTGTGGTTTAGGTTGCATAGATCGCGATCAATTTGAAACTTCTTTCATTCAAACCAAGTAATGATTTCAGTAAAAAAAAGTAATGATAATTAATAGCATAATTAGTAGAATTACATTTCTTAGCAATTACTTAAATAAATAGAATTGTTATACAATAAAGCTCATTGCAATTCCTAATACTTTGCCCTGTAAAAAAAGGTTTTCGTTGCTATCCTGGTCCAGGTTGTATTTCAACCTAAACACGTAAAAAACTTGCCGACAGAGAAACAATACTTCAATCACACGCATATTAATACATGTAGTATGTCGCATTTTAGTGGTCAAATTGCATCGCAAAAGAAACTATATCAAAACTAAATCAAAAATCTATAAGCGTTCTTCAATCTTCATTTATTTTATTCGTTATTCAGAATTATACTATCACCTTTGAATAGCTGACACAGTTACATGCGGCTGAAATAAGTCATCAGTAAAAAGTATATCAAAAATAAATCTTAACAACTTACATCATTCCAATTTAATATTAGTTTTAATGGGTGGAAGATGATATTCTCCACCGGCCAGAAACTGGTACTGCCCTATTGAAATTTGTATCAATTGCTTCGTTATAATGGCATCTTCTTCACATATGCACCCTCCTTTTTCGGAAAAGTTGCCACGAATTAAATTAAAAATTCGGAAATGAGAGACGCTCCGCAACCGCAAAATGTTGGCAACACTTTCGTTAGAACAAAGTAATGATCTAAGTAACAGAATTTTTTTTTTTTACTAAAAACAAAAATTTATTCGCGGATGCTTTAAAATGTTATTAAATAACGTGGGTATTTCTCTGCAGTTGCTTAACTAAACAGAATCGTTACAAAATAAAGCTAATTGTAATTTATCATCCATTGTGCTGTAGCAAAAAGCTTCAGTTGTCAACTTGGTCCAGGTTGCATTTCAGCCTAAGCACCATACCCGCTAAAATTGCTGATAGAAATAGTCCAGTAACGGGGTAGTTCTCACTTGCATCACATCACGTAGAAGATTTTTTTTTCTTATCTTGCATATATTGGTGAGAGTATGCAGAAACCAAGTTTTCGACCTCCAACACCCTCGGCACAATTTTCTGTGGCCAAAAAACCTAAAAATTTGGGTACTTTATTCAGTTTTTCATCTATAACTCCTTCCTGATAAGTCCTATCAAGAAATATTCTATTTTCAATTTGAAAGAGGACAAAATTTCCTACAACTTTCGTATTACAAACTTTTTTCTAAACTCAAAATTAAGCGAGCTACAGTTCTTTGAAAATCAGCCAAATTTCACACTTTTCCTAAAAGTTGAGTTTTTACCTACTTTGCAGCTCAAAATGACCTTAAACCCCTGTATATATAACCGATATATATGTATTTCTGTATGACATTGTATATATATGTACTATACTTTGATTAATGATGGTCCATTCAATAATCATATAGCATTGTTGGCCGGGAGATCCCGAAGGAATGTTCGGCCGCCAGGTTACAGTGTTATGGATAGGCCGCGCAGTGCGCTTCTTGTGGCTATCTAACCTGACCAAGTACTAGTACCGCATATAGGGAACCTACAGCTTAAGGTGGAATCCAAACCACAGAGTCGTTCTGGCTTACTTCATATTACACAGCAAGCTGTGGCAGAGGTAAAGGTCGGGTCAATGGCCTTTGAAAATCATTGCTGAGACCGGGATTTCGATCTCCAGTCAGACGCCTTGAGCTACCAGATCGCTCTAGTACTGAAGATAATAGAGCGAACAACAATGCATAATGTTATGACGCAAAGTTATAAAGTCATAATAATTTCGAAATAAGTTAAAAAAATGGTCATAAATAAATTTCTTTTCCGTTTGGATTGTCCCGGGTTATCAATGAATTGTGTCTCTTTCATCCATTGCATCAGGAACAGCTTCTTCGAGGTCGAAGAAATCTTCCTCTCCTTCATCTACTACATTCCAGGAACGCTTTCACGAGGCAGGCGAGAGCAATTTTTGCAAGCAGCTGAACAATGCAGTCCTGATTAGCGACAGCTGCATGGAGGAGTACAAGGTTTCTGGAAGGAATGTGATACAACCTTCGAAGTAAACTCAAGTGCATCGTCTTTTATTATTGTTTTTTTAGTCCAGTCAACTGCACTGATCGACGCATCATGGATTTCCGCCATTGTTCCCTTGTAGGCCCGAAGAGGACAGTCAGAAACGATGTGATTTATTGTCTGTAAGGTGGCTCCACAGTCACAATTGGCAGAATCTACCCAGCCCCATTTGTATAATAGGTAGGCGCATCTGCCTTGTCCTGTTCGAATTCGGTTGATGATTCTCCACTGCCGCCTAGGGAGTTCGAAACCTTGTAACTTTACTGATGGGTCCTCAACTAGATTTTTATTGGCTACTGATGACTGCTCCCACTGAGTTTTCCACAGCTTATTGGTGTTGAAAGAGGACTCTGTGAGGTTGATTGCTGTGCGCCATGGTGGTTTTCTTGATTTCAAGCGTTGGTGTTTCGCTTGAATTATGTCTTGATGTATAGGCAGCCGAGGGTTCTTCAGGATATTTTTCCAGATTTTTAAAAGAGCTTCTGATCTTCTTAGTGCTGGGGGTGAGATGTTGCATAGCACTGGAAGCCATATGGTGTTCGTACTATGAATACATCCCGTAATTATCCTCATTGCCTGATTGAGTTGCACATCTACCTTCTTTGCATGGACACTATTGATCCAGGATGGGCAGCAGTATTCAGCAACAGAGTATGACAGAGCTAAGGCTGTGGATCTTAGAATGTGAGCACTGGCTCCCCATGAAGTACCAGCAAGCTTATGGAGAATATTGTTTCTAGTTTTGACTTTGGCAGCCACATTTGAGAGATGCTGTTTGAAAGTTAGAGTTCTGTCCAGTGTTATACCCAGATATTTTGGTGTGCCGCAAAAAGGCAAGAGTTGGCCTCTGAATTTAATTTCTGGTTTATAGTGTGCTTGTCTGTTGCGCAAATGAAATGTTGAAATAACTGTTTTCTGAGGATTTAGATGAAGGCACCATTTCTTGAAGTAGTCATCTAACTTTTCCAGATCAGCTGATAAAGTTGTTTCCGCATCAGAAAAGTTGGGGTTCTGGTTCACCAAACAAATGTCATCAGCGTAAGTAAATTTTCTTGAAGATGTTTCCGGTAAATCATGAGTATACAAATTGAATAGAAGGGGTGCTAAAACAGATCCTTGGGGTTAAAACATTAGATCTCGAGATATGAAATTGTACAAGCTTGTCATATGTATATTTCCTATTGTGTACCTCATAAATAATCATACGATAAATAAATAAATAAATAGTTTTTTTATGACTTTACGCCTCGTCGACGTCGAGTTCATTAGTGGCACGATGGGACTGGGGATAAGGAACGTGAAGGATTTCGGCCATGGCCTTTTGAAGGAAGCATCCCGGCATTCGGCTGGAGTGATTTGAGGAAACCATGGAAAACCCAAATCTGGATGCTTGGACGGGAATTCGAACCGACGTCCTCCTGAATGCATTTATTATTGTAACTGTAATAAGACTGGACGAGCCTTTCGTTCATCCTCACGGCAATGGGTACGTTTCTCGACCCAACAAACCTTTACTTGGTGGTACGTGCATATTGAGTGAAACGTTGCCGCATCTGATTTTGGTGGCAACCGTGCTAGTCTGAATGCATTTTTTGGGCAGATTTCTTAATCATTTCATATCTGAGCCTTCCAATGTTCCACAAGCAATTTTTCCGTACCGTTCCAAGATGATCTGTTCCCCTGCGTGTTCTCCAAATGTTCTCTGGAGGCTAGAGTTCTGAGAAGTTAGCATGCATGTTACTTTCAGATATGGTTGGTATTGAATCATGCAGTAGAAGTTTTCTTTCCCATAGCCGAAATATGCTGATATTGTATCACATCCAGCAAATTCACGGATGAAGAGGATGTGTGTGGGTTCAAACTCGTGGTACCAAAGCCCATTAACAAAATGAGAAAGCCAATATACTCACTTAGAATCATCACACTGTCAAATTTTGCTGCTTGGGAAATTGCTGCTTCAACGATCAATCCAGCAGCATCTTGTTTTGCCTGTTGATCTTGGATGCCTACTTTTTCAGTTTTTGTATTAGTGTCAACGTTACACAGTTCTTGCTGCTCTCATTTGCTGCGTCACTGTAGCACTTGTTTCCTCACTGAAAATGATGCCTGCTGAAGTATCTGATGCTTTAAAACTACAAATCATTTCAGATGACTTTATTCCTCTCTGCGCAGCATAACTTCGGTATCCGTCAAATATAACTGTGATGTTGGATCTATAGTTCGTTGTCAAATAGGCTTCATATTTTCCACAGAAGCAGCCAAGGTATTTACTACTATGCCACATAACCTTATGCAGGAGGAATCATCCGTGCATAGCAAAAATTTTTGTGTTGGGTGTTGTATCTTGAAGAGATTTAAATGCTTCATATAGCGACAATTTTGTACGGAACAAATTCAAATGGAACACATTGTTTCAATCCATTAAAACGGAAAAGAAATGGATTTATGACTAATTTTTTACTTATTATGACTTAATTTTGACTGCATAAATAAACTTTGTGCCATAACATTATGTTTTCAGTTTTGCAAATCCGTTTTTCAAATTGGTACAAATACTATCAGGTAATAGAACGAAATGGTAGCTCAGTGGTTAAGGTATCTGACTGACGATCGAAATCCCGTTCACAGCAGTAATTTTCAAAGGCCATTAACCCGAGCTTTACCTCTGCCACAGCTTGCTGTGTAATATGGAGAAAGCCAGAACGATTCTGTGGTTTTAATTCCACCTTAAGCTGTAGGTTCCCTATATGCGGTACTAGTACTTGGTCAGGTTAGATAGCCACAAGAAGCGCACTGCGCGGCCTATCCATAACACTGTATCCTGGCGGCCGAACATTCCTTCGGGATCTCCCGGCCAACAATGCTATATGATTATTGAATGGACCATCATTAATCAAAGTATAGTACATATATATACTATGTCATACAGAAATACATATATATCGGTTATATATACAGGGGTTTAAGGTCATTTTGAGCTGCAAAGTAGGTAAAAACTCAACTTTTAGGAAAAGTGTGAAATTTGGCTGATTTTCAAAGAACTGTAGCTCGCTTAATTTTGAGTTTAGAAAAAAGTTTGTGATACGAAAGTTGTAGGAAATTTTGTCCTCTTTCAAATTGAAAATAGAATATTTCTTGATAGGACTTATCAGGAAGGAGTTATAGATGAAAAACTGAAAAAAGTACCCAAATTTTTATGTTTTTTGGCCACAGAAAATTGTGCCGAGGGTGCTGGAGGTCGAAAACTTGGTTTCTGCATACTCTCACCAATATATACAAGATAAGAAAAAAAAAATCTTCTACGTGATGTGATGCAAGTGAGACCCCCTTTTTACGACCCCGTTACTGGACTAAAAAGCAAAGCTTCAATCACGCACAAATTAATAAATTCCCTGTATCGCATGACAGTGTCATCATGCATCGCGATATAAACTTGATCCCAAATCTTCACAGGTTCTAACACCTATGATGAAGATCGATAATTTATCGGCTGAGAAAGCTTACATCGACTGAAATTACCCCATTGAGAACGAAGGATTCTAAAAATAAACCTTAACAACTTATGCTATGCCACGTAATATTTAATTGTGGTTTACGCCGTATATATCGCGATCAATTTGCAACTTCTTTCAATCGAACCATGTAACGATTTCAGTAAAAAAAACCTGATAGTTAATATGCCAATTTAAACGCAAATAATTTCAATAATAGGACACAGTTTAAAATATATTTAAAAAAAACTAAATTATTCATGCCCTCTGCCGTAACGTCAAATGCCACTTGTAATTCTGATCCATGCCAAGTAATACTCTAACCAAACTTTTCGCAGCACTGATGCTCAAAATACAAAGCTATTATCTTAAATATCTATGGACAAAGAATTTAAGGTATACTTCTATATATCAAAAGAATATTACGTAAGCATCTAATGATTAATGTGTCGATTTTAACACAATACAAACTTTTTTCAGTGTTCTGTGAGTTAATTTATTCACTGATGCTTAGAAATGTTATTAAATGCCCATCCCCAAGAATATCATCGTAAAGCGTGACGTCATAGCGCAACGTCATAGATTGACGTCATAGCGTGACATGCTACATCTAGTGTATTATACTAATAGATTCTTTCTTAAATCCCTTTATGGAGATGCTTGCTTTACACTTGAAACTTTTGTAAAATAATCAACTTAAAATTAACAACAATTAATTCGTTGTGGTGTATTATTCGAATAAATAAATGCACAATACTAAAAAAATTTCACTCCAAAAAATATCGTTGATTTATGAGGAAAAAATGCTAAAAAATATTCTATATGCAAAATTGGATTTTTTCATGCAAAATCACTTGAAAATATGCTAATTTTAGCCATAAAAATGCTAAATTGGCGGCACTGAGTGGGTGGTAGCATTTTGTTGCCCAGCACCCGCTCGTCACTGTGTACGGCGCTCTTCTATCTACTGGTTCCACACACGCGGCGTGTCCTGAACGAGTCCGTGGTGAAATAGTTCTTGCAGTTTCGAACTCACTCACATGCTGATTTTGATTCTCGACTTTTGTCGCCGACGAGGCATACCGCAATTCTTTCACGTTTCCACTTCGTATTACAGCATTGCTTCGACTATAAGTGGCGTAACACACAAAAGAGGGCTCTGCTAGATCTGCGTGCAAGCCATACCTCTGGGATCTTAGTCACTTATTCCAGTTCCACTGCTCTACACATCCTCCCATTTTGGAGTCGTTCAGACCATTCCTTCTTGGTGTTCCAGTTTCCAATAACAGTAGTGTGAAATACGCCAGAAATATTTTTGCGATTATCCAGATATTATGATTAGTGTACCTTGTTATTAGATCTAAAATAGTTAAAATTATTTATACCTGTAAGTTACTTTTTTATTATTCTTCTATGTTGCCTGTATGTTACTTGCATAGGTGATTTGAACACTCTTATTTGCAGTTAACTCATGGGCAAGAATGTCTTAAATACGGTGAAACCCATGGGATAACGACCTTCAGGAATAAGGCAAACGATTCATGATTTTCAGTAACAATAAAATAAAAGACCATCTAGCATCATGTTTAAAAGAAGTGTAGAAAGCGCTTTTCCTAACAACAGTTTTCACATATGCATTCGTTATTCTGAGCAAATAAATTTCTAATACAGGGCGTTCGCCGGAAAACGCTACCCTCCCAGTCAGTTGCCGTCGGCAACTTGCTCGGTCAGTGGTGCCAGCAGTTTCCGCCACACGGCACCGTGAATCACCGCACTGTTTAACACCTCCGCTGCCCCAACAGTGCAGTGACACAGTATAATGGGACCATTAAATTGTTAAGAACGGTTGCTTTGCATTGTAGTTAGTTTGTGACTTCAGTCTCTTATTAATCAGTGTTGTGAATAAATGTTTCTTTGCGGTTTGGCTGGTTTGGGGCTTCATACTCTTACTAATCTGTACCGTGTTTGAGTGTGAGTAAAATTATGGTACGTTACAGTTTGCAACAAAGAATATTTCTCTACGATACATATGTGAAGAAGAAGTCGTTTAAAAAGTGTCGCAGTAAATTTCGTCGCGAATTTCCTGGCGCTTTACTGCCAGCTAAATCAACAATTCTGTGTCTGGTTAAAAAAGTAAGAGAAACGGGTTCATTTTTTAACAAAAAGAGACTGTCGGTCAACCGTATTCTCACAGAGGAGAAAATTGACGATATCGCTTTTCGACTAGAACAGTCACCCAAAAAATCATTAAGTCAGTTAGGGCAGCGTGTGTCTCGAAATATGTTCAGAAGATGTGAAATGTGCATTACACAAGAGGGTCAACACTTCCAGCATCTTTTATAAGGTAAGCTAATGAATTACGTCACATTTAAATGCTTAGCACACAAGTTTATGAAGTTTATGAAGCGTAATTATTATGAAATAGTCCGCGGCCGACGGTCGAACAATGCCGGAAACTGACCGCTCGCTCGCTGGGAGCAGTTTCTTCCTTGTAGCGCTAACAGTGGGTTGCGTTTCCCGGCGAACGCCCTGTATAACTGTGACTAAATAATATTTTCGTATAATCTTAACGAACTAATGGCAGAGTTTCTTACGTGCTCTTCATTCTTCTTCTCACAACGGCCATCTAAACTAACCTGGTAATTGTTCCGGGTACAGAGGACCTGCAGTTTAGCGCGGAATTCGAAACCAAGGCGTGACAGAAATGAATACCAGTTTAAATGTCGCTTCCTAATATACGGCTGGATCGTATCCCGATAATCATTTCGAGTACGAGAAATATTTTTTTCCTTGTGGTTTTAGACTTCGTCGACATTCGAGTTTATTGGAGGCGGGTGCGAGAAGTAACTAACTTTTAAGTGGATACTCATTTGCGGATACTTTTGTCTTAAAAAAATTAATTTGTAACGGTGCTGCTTAATTTTTATGAATTTTTTTAAATGTATGCACTTTTTTTCAGGTCGAATTTTTACTATAGTTTATACGTAACATTCGATTATAATTAATTGCTTAAAATGATTGATTTCAGTCAGTGATGAGAAATCACAGAAGGTACGTTTCATGTTTCCCGACGCTGTTTTTCAACTCACAGTTTCTTGTAGATATCTTTTGACCATGATACTTCAATCGGAGTGGCTAGATACAGGACGAGGAGAAAGACATTAAGCGATAGAAATTCATGAAAATGTAAACAAAGAGTTGTTAAATTGCATCTCGCAGTATGAGCGTTTTGTTTATGACGTATTTGCAGTGAAAGGTCTCCTTTAAATATTACGTAGCTCTTCATTAAGTTTCTCAGAGAAACGTTCCCTGGAACTCTATTATGCATTACAAACTTACAAATAAATCCAGTCTGAATGAAGTCCGTCAAGAGAGTGAATATTCATATCGTCTGACAGCTCCTACAGTATTCGAGATATATTTACGATACAGGTAGCAGCGGTTCCAAAGCATCGCCGAGATTACAGTCTACTAGTTGTAATTGGGAGATGAGACATGTAATTTACGTATGGACATTGCAGGATAGAATCCAACACCTGAAAGTAAGGTGAATCAGCCTTGTCTTTCACGACAATTACGAGCTTTCTGGTAGTGAGAGGTACTTCTTACGGTATCAGGAAATCTCCATAATGACCGTCGTTTCCTCCAGGATATTGATCCAAACTTTTATTCCGCCATTCACGAATGTTATTGAGGTATCCTTGTTCTCAAAAGGCCAACATCATTCTTATTTCGCAGCTGTAGCTAAGTACATACTCTGCGAGGTGTTACCAATGCAGCTCGCGTGGGATGTGATTACACGGTGCAGGTAGGTAGCAACAAGCAGTCTGTACAGGAGTGACGAGTGTGAAAGACCATTCATTGCACAGGATCACAACCGACGAAGTTTGCGTGGAGGATGACATTCAGAAGATAAAGACAGCAAGCGGTTTTGAGAGCAAAGTGCCGGTGGCACACTGTCGCTGCGCCCTCTAATCAGGAGGTGATTTACGCGGCCGCTGTCAACGCGCGCCGCCCTGTGATCAGGGAGGCCCCCGGCAAAGCAAGCTCGTCGGGACTGGCCTGTGCGAAAAACGGAAACTCGTTACCTGCATTAAGGACAAGCAAGAAACTGGGGGAGGTGTTTGTTGGCGGTAATGAGAGCTATAGCTGTTTGGGACAACACTAAATTATATGGTATTTCAGCTAATTTCTTCAATTACTAATAACATTTGCATTTCACCTCTCTCATACTACAAATAATTACCATAATTACAGTTCAGTTCTCTAGTTCTTGTGTACCGTGTGAGAACGTTTTAGGGGGCGGCAAATACAGCAAACGTAATTTCGTTAATAGAGCTTAACATAGAATTTAAAAATTTGAGTGACAACTACATACATTATTTTTAATAGTGATTTCAATAAAGAAACAATAAGCCATAAACTGCTCATAAATACATATGCCGGTAATTATGTATTCTCTATTTTCTTGCTTATTGCTTTATGAATTGTCGACGTCGATATCATGAAAGGCGGTAAAGGACTGGTGTCAAAGAACTAGAAGCAGCCATACCGAAATTCTCCTGGAGTAAGTTCGGGAAACAATGGAAAACCGAAGACAGATGGGCGAACGGAGATTCGAGCCGGCATCTTCCTAAATGCGAGGCCTGAGACTTAATGCTGACTCACGACGCTCGCTAGAAACTATGTAAGATGATTCACAAAAATAATTTTTGATTAGTATGGCCAATTTTCAGTACGTACTCCTAAAAAAAAATTTTCTAGTCTATCAATTACGATTTTAAGTAATGCAAACTTTATCTTTGATGCTTAAAATACAGTAAAACTTTCAGAAAGCTTATTATGGGTAAAAATCATTCTAGTCATTCTATTGACCCTATCATTAATTCTTTTAAGGCGTAATCTGATTTTGTAATGCACTAATCTATTTTACCTTTTCCAAATACATTTAAGATTACGATTTGTTACTCCCAGATTTGCAGAAATGATGGTTACAATGGCTGCCCATTGCATAGTCCTTCCTGAACACAAAAGAATAAGATAAAAAAAGGTTCTCGGAGCTAAGTATTCTGATTGGAGAACACTAGAGTAGATAAATATATTTATCATATGATGCGAAAATAAGTGAAAGTGCCATCTTACACAGAAATTTTTTGCGAAGTTTTATCTTCCTCGCCCGACGTAGTGTACAAACTTATTTCTTTTTCAAATCATATTTAAGCATCAACCCGAAGGCATCTTCTCCTTTTTGAGCTTTGCTGAAGGTATCAGAAATTTTATTACGCGTTCAGCGTTATTCCTCGTCAACATCGAGATCGTTAGGGGCACAAAAGAGTACTGGCAATGAGGAACGGAAGAAAATTCGGGCATTGAATTTTGAAGAAACCATTCTGGCAGTCCCCTGGAGTGACTATAATAAACCGTCGAAAACCGAATTTAGAATGCCATAACCGAGCTTCAATCTCTCAACCACCAGACTCGATATACGAAATCCCAATAAGTAAATTAGTTTATATGGAAGATTAATATTTGTAGTGCACGTCAAGTCAACAAGTGCCACAAAACTAAAGAGAATCTAAGAAGCAGAGAACAATGTGGAGACTGTGCTCACAAAGACGAAAAATGAACATAAAAAATACTATTTCCTGTTTCGCATAGAAAAAAAGAAGAGATGTGTCGAGTCTTACTTAACGAGTGTTGCAACTTTCAGGTGCAGAAAAAATTAGAGCATTTCGACATCTCAAAATGTGTTTCACTGTTGTTGATTCGCCAAACATTGTCGTACAGCTGCTGTATATAAGATTCCCCCATTAGCATTTTGCCCTGCTTCGATCCCTCGGCATGCCTGCGTCTCCGCTGTGAGGTCCGATTCTCAGCGTAATGGTCCAGTTCTCCACGAGTCTTCAGTAATGACATCGGGCTAACGGCAGATCCTAATGCAACAACTCATTTTGACGGCTTCATTACGAGTGTTCTGCATTGTCCCGTTTTGTAGCCCCGTCCCGGCGCGGGTCCTTTTTGATTTTTGGCTGTGTTCGTTAATTCACTATCTCACAATTGGAGCTGTAAGCAATCACGGAATATGTTATAAGGCGCAACAAGGCGCCCAGGTGTCACGACTTTGGCGAGTGAGAGCTCATTAAAGTTTACTAAGAAACGCATTATTGGTGATGAAGTCAATAGTCGATCGAAGGCGTGTCAGTCATAACGGGAAATAAATTAATAAAAAAATAACTCGCGCTCCGAAAGCCTCTACTGTGGATGGAGTTGTTGATACAAGTGTCCGTAATGATCGGAAGGCAAGTGGCCGGGGGCTGCTTTGTCGGCGTTTTGAACTGTTTGCCCATTACAGGCGGACCTGCTTGCTCCATTAACGACTGCGAATGCGGCGGAACCTTCTGAGAACACGTAATAAGCCACACAGAGCGTACGGGAGGCAAAATATTGCGACTCTGATTCCACCTGCTGACATGCGTTTTCCATTCCTTGAGAGCTGGGCCTCAACCTTCGCTTGTACTCTCACACACGCCCATATATTCTGATCGTCTAATGAAAAACTGATTTGTGTTAAATTATATATTTTTTAGTGATTTTCATTCATTAACAATTTTTATTGGCTAAATGGCCTGCACGGCTGAAGGCCAAATAAAAAAAAAAAAAAAAAAAAAAAAAAAAAAAAAAAAAAAAAAAAAAAAATTTTATACTAAGTGACATGGTGAAAAAACAATTTGAAAAGAGAACGGAAGGCGAATGTCCCGATGATGATTTCCGCTGGTCTATCTAAATAATTTCAACCAAACGTTTCTCACCACATGTGAACCCATGCTGCAAAAATCCAAGCCCAGTAGGCGATTCTTAAGTCAAACTTGTAAAAATTCCTAAATTGTTGTTTAAATTTTATTATGTACTGATGTGTCATGTTCCGTGGTTCGGATTCCACGCTAAACTGTAGGTCCCAGACGAAAGGAACTAGCCGGCCTACCTCTGACACAATGGCTTTAAGACATAGTACGCCTCCTTCGGGAGGAACCTAGCAACCTTTGGGATGTGGACTAAATTATTATTTTTTTAGATGTGTCGTGTATTATTCTTGGGATTTAAGGTCACGTAATTTTATGCAACAACTTAGTAATATAAAGATGCCATTTGTCTGATTATAGCGAATTTATCGCTCTAAAGTTTTCTCGATTTATTGTCACGTTTAAAAATTTTTGATAAGAATTTGAACTCTGAACTTAATTTTAAATCAGATTTTGTAAATACCTAATGGCAAATATCTTTATTAAAGTCCAAAATCGTAGCCGTACTAATAGTTGGAAACATATATAGATAAATATTGTAGCACGCAGGATTGTGGCGTACTACAAATATTTAAATATTTGTATTTAATTTTTTTATATTCAGATTAATTTAATATTTGTGAATATTTTGTAAATTAATTATCTGATCAACGTAATTGATATCCCAGGCTGCCTTAATTTCTTAATGATATAACTGAATAAAGAGGTTGCTAGTTGGAAGAGCAGGAGAGATTTTGAAGCTGGAAACGGTATTTTCGGTGGAAATCTCCAGAAAGCGTGGGCTGACGCGAGTTATTGTTCGCACGGCCAGGGTGGATAGGCACCGCTAGCCGTCAAGGTCAGTGCGTTGAATTTCGCGTAGGGATACCTGTTCGGCGGAAGGGGTGAGCGACGCGCGGGAGGCCAGGACGAATAAGGTTGACTTCCAGCCTCACGTGGTTTTGGGAGAAGTTAAACAACCAATGCCGTATCATATACGGGGTCTACAGATGTTAATTCGTGGCTTCTTTTGCATGTAACGAAACTTCGGGAAGGAGTTTCGGAAGAGGGAAGGAGAAGCGGCCATACTGGGGCATTCTGTGGTCAGCAGTCGTCGAATCCAGACTTCACAGTGCGGAGTGGCACTGTACTGGCGGTCTCTGGCTTCGATCACAGGCTGGTCGATTTATGCAGTCCATTCACTGGTGGGACAACTTACAGACCAACGCCGCACGCCGCCGCTGCTGATGCTGGTGATTTTTGGTAATGTGTTCCATCGCCCATCATTGTTTCATGGTTTGGGAAGACTTTGAAGGATCCGTAATCGACTCATGAAACAGGACCTCAGCTCGATTCCATTTCAAAGCTAGCTGGCAAATGACTTCATGAACTTTAAAGCTTCTTGCAAATTCAGTTTGAGCCTTAATATTGTTCATCTTTTTCTAATTCAATTCGGCGCCAAAGGGATTTTATCCACCATTAATTTAACATTCAATTGTTGGCTTGTGGCCACGAGGTTATCATGTTCTTAATTTTATAAATGAAGTATTTAACATTCAGTTTATATTTGCTATCTTCAGACAGACTGTAAAGCCGGATATTGCTTTTGCTTGCAGGTACACATTATGTCTAACGTAACGTTAAATGTATCCGGCTATGTACAAGCCATAGGAAAACAATAAATTAAGCATTGTATGTCTTTCATTAACAGCAATCAGGATCCTTGCTGCCTAAAAATTAATTTCATAATTAAAATCAATAACCAAATTAAAATTAAAACTTACAGTATAGAACCCCCCCCCCCCTCTCGATACAATATGGCAGTGTTGCAAAACTTTCTCTTCTTCTTAGGATAATTTTCCTAAATTTAAATATTTAGTGCTGCACAAATCTGATCCAGTGCAGCATCATTCACGGAAATAATAAATTGAAACATATGTGTTGTACGTCTACTGAATGTCCAGATAAATTTATACTTGCTTTTTTATGGAAAAACTTAAAACTCTGTGACTCTGAACAGACGCTAATATTCCAAGTTTCAAAAACTAGTGTTACATACAAAAAAAAATAGTTTTAATTTAGAAACACTTTAAAGTACATAACGCAGCTACATATTTTATACGCACGAAATCCTAAACGAAATTAAAACTGAACTTTCTAAATTATTGAGATTGCATTTCAAAAATGGTTTTCATGTGATGCATTAATGATAGCAAAAATGGACACTCTAATGGTTTCGAGTATTAAAAAACACAAATATAAATTAAAATTTTTAGTGTTATGTATTCCTTACATACTTGCGTGGAAATTAGTTAACAAGACGATGTCTATACAAATTATCGGAACATGAAATTACATACCCACAAGTCTTAATCTGTTCAATGCCCAAGCAATAAAAACTGCTGCGTGTATCATTGTGAAGTGAAACTTGTATGGGTCATACTCATCTTTCTCTGTGTGTTTCTTGATGTTTCTGAAGTTCCTTTCGCACTCGAGTGGACGAACAACACTACCTTCATTGCTTTTTTACTGTATAAAGGAACTTTGTCGAACCATTTACTCATATTAATAACGCATGTCTGGCATAGTTCTAGTTAAGCGGAAATAACGGTAATTTATATATGTGAAAGAAATATGTTTCCTAACTTCAATACAAAGAAGAATTTGTGGCTGTGAAAGAATATCTTTCAACAAATATTCTCGTCGTGGAAGAAATTTATGTTTTAAATGTTTGTATGGTACGTATCATAGAAAATTAAAAATAATAAAATCCCTTGAAAAAAACGATACTAATTCGGTGAAGTTTATTAAAATTGAATCTGAAATTCTATCAACAACAAAGAGTAGCGAAAAGAAGTGCTCGTATGAAATAAACATATTTCCTCCACGCGGGGATTGAACCCTTAACCTTTTGTATACTGACACATTCGTCAGACCACACAGGTATTCGATCGCCTTTTCTCTCGATTTACTGTACATAAAACAGTCGCAGTTGTTAACTCGTAAACGAAGAACAACCAGGACGAATGGTATTTTGGGGTGAGATACCTGAAGTGTTATCGTATAAACCCACATTGATTGTTCTCTGATTCCGATTTCCACACCGAAGACCTCTCCTTTTAAGTTAGTCTCCTAAATATATAAAAATTACTAAAAATTTACGGCTCACTTCGCTTGATTTTCAGAGACGCTACAATGTATATTACAGTGTGTTGCATCGAACCTTAGTCTGTGTATTTAGAGCTTTTACATTGGAGAACAACTTGGACAAAACTATTTGATAACCGTTGTTACAGTCTGTAGAACTCAAGAGTCATCAACAAAATAAGATTTTTTGAAACTAATAAAAACTATTTTACTATGAAGATAATTACAAATAGTATCTTGATTATGATTATCGTTATTGTTATTATTAGTTTATATAATTATTTATTATTAATAATCTAATTTCATTTTATTTGGTGAATTTGTATCATATACTTTTGTAATCAACGGTTTTTGGTAAAAACTGAAATAAAACATATATGAATTCTCAGTCTTCCTTGGCCGTCTTTGTTAATGACGACTAGATTTAGCGGAAAATCCGCGTTGTTTATATGACAGTCTAAGCTTTCGGCTGTAATTGTGCAGAGTGACGGCGGCAGCAGAAATGTTAAAGAATATGAACAGTTTCAGCGATGACCACGACCCATCATTACTCTGTGATGCTTGGAGTTCGTTGCTATAAATCTCCGACTAAGGCTGTAGAATGGTAGCCATAAACTGTGCTTGAATGAAAATAACCCTTGCCGCATCAACTGATAAGAAACAGCAACTGGAAACCCCTCCGGAGTTAAAGCCACAGGATACGACGGTGGAGAGCATTTTCCAAAATTGGGTGTCAGCGTCAGATGAATCTTTAATGGCGCACAAAAATAATTGAATTAAATGATACATTCAATGTTAAATATTGTTTTGTGCATAATTTACAACAGACACCTACAAGATATTCATAGAAATATTAGAATCTCAATATGTAAGCGACTTTCGTTCACTTCACACAACGATTCTTAGTTTCTTATTTCCCAGTTATTTATAATTGCATGTGTCCAGATCGCTGCGTTGAATGCGATTAATGTGATGTGGCCGTGTAAGAAGGAAAAAGAAAAAACAGCTAAAAACAAGGCTTTCACTAATCCGCAAGCATCTGTTATCTTGCAGGACATGACAAACTAGAGGAACCGCAATCCAGAAAACGCTCCCGGTTTTTTTCTATCGCATCCTGTCGGCGGAATGAAAATTTCCGCAAGCGGCCGGAGACGCGGTTTGGAGGGGGAAACACAAAGAAACCAGGAGGTAGTGACACACCAGCCACTCAGTCTCACTCCGGACGCGGATTCTCGCATGTGAAAAATGTAGTCTGGAGAGATTATTGCGCTTGTTGAGCAACAACAGGCAATTTGGGATAAAGGGAGTGATGTGCACAAAGACAAATTTGAAAAAGAGAAGGCGTTTTTGGCTGTAGCAATAGGGTTGTACCAGGACTGGGATGAACTGAGCACGGAAGAGCAGATAATAAAAATGTAAGTACTAAAATTTATTTTTATTGTTAAGTAATAAAATTTATTTCAAGTATAGTATTTTTCTTGAAATGGAACGGCATCCACTCCAACAAAGTAATCAGCAAAAGAATCCCGAACTTGAATCCTACGATCACTAGGACCTGACTTCAAATAGATGATCGAATGATGGCATTGACATTCTGTAGTACGTATAAAACTTATCATTGTACTTTGTAATGTCCACCTAAAAAGCAGGAAACTTATCTGGGCCACCTTTGTATGGGTGCACAGAATATATACGATTACGACGCATCTGCAACAAGCCTTCACTTTCAGCAGCGCAAACAACTGCGACATGTATGAAGTGAGCCAGATCCATTCTCTGAACAAACTGAAATGACACTGAACGAAGAACGCGCTGGAAACCTCCTCGAGCATGCGGTTTCCGCACCTATATGTCATCTAGCTCCAAACGCGGTTTTTTTCCTATGCGTTTGCGGTTGCGGATTCCGGGATCCGGATCCGCATAGTATGTCTTTAGCTTAACGGCCAAATCTAAAAGCCGAATGACAATCAATCCATAAGAATTACAGTGATATTTTTCGGTCAGGTGATGAATATGTCTTGTGGGACATCGCTCTGGGAATAGAGTGCATAGTACAGTTACGTCTCATTGGTGAGCTCAGAGATTAGACTACTTCCTTATTCATTAGTCTATATTTTTACTGTTACAAATCAAAAAATAATAATAATAATAATAATCGTTGTTGCCCTTTTCAGAACAAAAATAAGGCTTGGAATAATAGATTACTACTGGGAATACTCATCCATTTGATATGCGGCAGCGGAGTTTTAACTCCACAGGGAACCCTCATCTCCGGACAAGCTGTACTTTATTAACCCCTCTGCGTCTTTACTTTTTAGGTACGCACGTATTACGGTATCCCGCCACTTCCTCAATTCCTAGCAGGAAATTGCTGAGGCATTAGGGTGATGCGAATTTTCTCTGAAGCATTGGAGCAGCGTGCAATGATCTCGTAAATTAGACTCACCTTGGAGCACAGGCGTGAACCAGTTCTCCGAAATGGCGAGTCCTCCACACCCACAACCCGAACGCAGTGCAGACCGGTTATGGCCAGCACAGTCATTCCGGGATCATTAGTGAAACCTTCTCAATCTAAACCAGATTTTAATTTTTTATGATGAATTTTAAACTGTTTCTTCATGAGAGTTCAGAGATTTTTTTTTTACGAACAGAACTCCATAGACGACGTATAGTGATGTCATCAAATAATATTTCGAATTACAGATTCATCATAGAAACACGAAAATTTATTTAGAAATTACGAAAGTTTATGAGTAAATTATTAATGATAATTTTTAAATTCGCTTAAAGTGTGGAATATTAGGTTGCAACTAAAAACCATATTCAGAATGGTCTAAAACTAGTTTCCACCGAATATAGTACTCATATATTCATATGCTATACTTTACTTGAGATACAGTAGGTATAAACAAAGAAACATGCATTTTTTTTTACAATTTTAACGGAAAAGCTAAACTTCTCAGTCAATCATTTATTTAATTCCATTGGTTTTATTTTTGATAGTATTAAGATTATTATTTTTTTAACTCGTCACAAACCAAATGACCTTTGCATTTAGCAGGTTAATAACTGTTTGAGTAACTCATCATCCCAGTAAACGTTATTTATTTCAATGTGTTTGACAAGACAGATTTGATTTGTCGGAATTTATGTATTTTTCTACCTGCAGCTGAGAACGTAGTGTTTTGTCTCATCATCTTCCATACTTACTGATTCTTCAATCTAGTGTCGCTAACAGTCTGAACTGAATCAAAAACTCAGAAGAAATAGCTTCTCAGCGAAGCATAATTTGTTTAGTAAAAGTAAACGTTAATGTAAAATTTCCTCTCCAAGATAAGAATTGTGTAAAGCATCTAATCAGCGTCGGACAGACTTTTGGAGCTCGTAGGTTAGTACCTCCGGAATGGGGCGATTGCTGCTGCTAATTCCCCATCAAACAGCCTCATGTTGAACTTTGGTTACTAGGGGTGCGGAAAGTTGATTTTCAACCGGAATGGTAACAGCACTGAGGGAGGAAACCTAATTCTTCACGTCACTAGTTTTCTTGCTCATTCTACAGTTAAAATTTTTTCTCTAATTTCAGTTGTTTCTTGCTCAGCAACTCAATTTCTTTTCTTTGTTTCATTTTCACATCCAAAGAGAATCTTGTGACTCATTAAAATGATTAGATTTTATCTAGCGAAATGTATAATATGCAGTTTCACAGATATATCAAAACCAGGACTCTTTCACAAACTGACGGTTAGATAGAGAGCTTGGAGTAATTAGTAGAAACAGTCCCAGGAGGACTGCCGAACACAAACATCTGTTCATATCTATAAATCGTGGGTAATACTCTCCCAAATACATAACAAGGAGGTTGCAGAATGTGTAATTCGAAAAATTTCGGTCCTACTAAGTGTGTGAAGAAACGCAAACCAAAAGTAAACGTCATAATTCCTTTGCATTACACTGATATGCCAAATGCCACGCGAAACCAGGATTCAAATGTGATTTTAGTTGGATTTGTAGGTGGTTACTAAAATTATATTGGCTGCCTAACGAGTGTTAACGGAGTTTGAATGCGGAACGATGGAGCCCAACGCATGAAGCAAGAATTTTTTATGCTTGTATAAAATTTGGGATTTCATACTCCATACAGTCAAGAGAGTATACCTCGTGGGTGATATTACCTAAAATGGAATATTCTGCTGAATGATGGTAACCTGCGGAGAATGAGCAGATTTCTCCTTGCAATACTCTGCGAACTAACTGCCATGTTCTATGTGGTTTACCCCATGGACGTGTTAGTGCAGTCTCTACACTTAATGCTTGATGGGATGTGGCACCAAACACAGATTCAGGTGCCTTCCCTCACAGAACACCTATGCTCACAAAGAGATACATAGGAAGAAAGATGACTGGAAAAAGGTAGCTTCATCCGAAGATTTAAGTTTCCATTTGGTATACTCTGATGGACGGTTTCGGATGTGGCTCGAACAGCATTAGGACTGGGATCCATCTTATCAGCAAGAAAATAAGCCAGCAAATGTTGGTTTCATAACGCTGTCTGATGTTTTAGCTTAGCATCAGTTGAGTCCTCGTGTAAACATGAACCGGCCCATTCCAGAACATCGTTATAATCAGTTGCTTAGATACCATTTGCTGTCCTTTATTTTTGAGGTGAAGTTGCAGTATAGTAATGCTCCGTGTTATCGACACCAGATCGTGTGTGATTAATTTTAGAAATATTCTAGATAATGTGGCCACCGGACATAATCCCCATCGAGCATATATGAGATATGATCGACAACGTGAATTACCACAACCACGCAATTCACTGCGGCTATCGAAATACATGGTTTTCGATCCCTAGTATGGACTTCTGTCAACTATGTGAGTTCATTCCACATTGAGTTGCTGTGCTGCGTTGATCTAACGGATGCCCACGGGGTTATTAAAGGGATATACCATGACTTATGATACGTCGGCATGGTACAATTTCAATTTAAAATTTTTTAACGGTGTAGTTTTTATACATCCCCTTCAATTCATGCCTAAGGGACAGTTCTTAGCAATAATTTAATGCTCGACTAGTATTAAAACAACAGATGTGGTGTCGCTAGTGTGCGTTACTAGTGTTCCATATACTAGACAATTATGTCTCAAAATAATACTTTGGTAAAACACGCATCGGATCACTGGTTCGAATCCTGCCTCAAGCAACTTATTAAAATAACTCAAAACTTTAGTTTCGATGGTGTCCCAAAAGTAATTCGTTGTTCCAGTATGAAACTATCCAATCAATTATTTTAACTTAAAAGCACACACACACACACACGTATACCGTCTCTAACCCTATTGTATTTTTGCGTTACGTCCCTTTGTTACCCTTCCTCGAGTTTTGATATCCATTCCACTTATAGTGTTTTCTGCGTGTGGCGTGCAGTTCATTTACGAGTAGAAAGTTTGCAGCTGTAGCTGAGTTCATCCCATCTTAATGTTAAATCAAAGATCAGAATTACAAATCCATCTGTGCTTCACGTATTGTTGTTTTAAACTCTTCCCGCCTTTTCTTGCAGCTTCAAAATGCATAGTTGCTCAGTATTAGCATGAAGTATGAAACAGCGTTTTGACATATACTTCAGAGTGGAAAACATTCATCAGTATTCCGGTGGTGGAATTTATGGAGAAATTATCTTCCGGATTGTATTAACGTACGCTAACAACGCACATTAATTGTCCAATATCACACGCAGAGCTCCATGAAATGATGTTCTCTCAGCTTATGATGATATTGGCTCGTGTCCACCAATCCTGGTTAATTTCTCTCTGGAATTGGCGACATCATCGCCTGGTAATCAACGTGTCAACGTGAACATTTACAGCTAGAGGGGTAAATGCAATGCTTATTATTCACATAACAATAGCAAAGTACCACTACTGAAGTCACATTCTGCTTGCAAATTACGGTGAAATGGAGATTTGATTAAGCATTTATTCGTTACTGGAGGATATACGTATTACCGAACTCTATGTCGATTGTATTTCAAAACATATGAAAACTCAAACGGCTCAAACTTTGCTCTTTTGCAGCCAGTCGATGGAACACAAAAGTTAGGTGAATATTTTTGCACCAGAAATCAAATTCCTTTGTATCCCGTAATAGCAATTTCACTCACTTGTGCCCTTTAACGATCACACGAATCACTATGCAAACGAAATGAGTGGTTTCGCGCTGGTTCCTTATCAAAAAAAACTCGTGGCTGCTTAGTTTCATTGTTCAACACCGTAACTAGAAATGCCTTTAATGGAACCAAGTTAGCGAACTAACTACTGACTATTATTTTCGTTCTTGAAAACTGTGCTACAACAGTAACTCATTGTCAGGTGATATTCGCAAACATAATTTTGCCATTCTATTTCGCCAAATTATCTCTGGATTATGTGGAATTTTCTATTTATATATAATATAACTTTAAAGCTGACAAAATGCATGGTATAAAAAAAATTTCTTTTAGTTTTTACCGCTACGTGTTTTTTGTTACATAAGTACAGTGATTTATGTTATAAAATGACTGTAAATTAAACAGACAATGAAACGCAAGATTCTTTGAGGTATTGTTTATTGCTCTGTGTAATTTGTTTGATAGGTTCTTTGTAGCTGTGATTGTTGAGAATTTTCTAGTTGGTTGAAATTTGATTTTATCTATTGTGTTATACTGTATTACTAAGATAAAATCAGTAAGCGTTGATCGAGATTGTTATGCAGAAAATTATGTGGTTTATTTTCTTTGTAGCCAGTTTCTAAATTTATTATTTGAGCTGCCTGGAGAGCAACATATTGGCCAACATTCGCGGACAGTAATTTTGTAGTAAAATGTGGGTATTCTTAAGATCTATGATAAAACAAATGCATTTATCTGTTGTTTAAATTTACGAAGCGTAGTTTTTTCAGCTCATTTTCCTAATTTATTTTGCGTGATAAATTCGTGATACGTTTTCTGTGTATTTTTAATAGTGCATTGTGTACTTAGTAAATATTAGTATTACCAGAATTTGTAATCAGTTGTCGATTTGAGTTCATTCGTAACAATTTTACCCAAAGTGGAGTTTGCCCTGGCAGTAATATTATCGTGAAGTATGAGAAGACATGTCATAACAAAGGTATATTTTCATTCATTTTCCATCTAACTGATATCCAAAACAAAGAACTATTACAGTATTCGTAACGACAGATCATTCAATAATCAGACAAAAAATTTAACTAATATCCTCTAGCTACATTACGCTCATTGAAGTAATTAATAAACCAATATCATATTTTGTTGTTTGTAGGATAGTAAATAATTTAAGGAACTTTCCTGATCGTTTAAATGCTCGCGTTTGCTCTTGTGTATCAATTTTGATAGACCTAACTATGGGATACTGACTGAATGAGAATCGAAATAGACTACCAAATTGTCTTACGGGTGCGAGTGTGCCTTAGGAGCGCAGAAAAATTATGTTGGAACTCAGAGAATAGGCAAGGGAGCGGAACCTACATCCATTAAAAACTGATGAATCTGGTCGCTGTGATGAATTCCCGGGTCAAGTTTACATCCCGATACAGTGGCTGTGTTATTGCGGGTGCTTTAGTTCAGTTACAGTTCATACTGAATGTATACAATCAAATTAATTGTTTATTTATCAATTATTATTTGCGATGGAGCTAAGGCTTAATTTATGCTATGCTAATTAGGAATCCTGACGTAGAAAATTTTGTTACTACTCGAATTGTAGTTCCGATGAATTTAATGTGTTAAGCGGTAATATTAATGGGAAAAGTGGTTACGTTGAAATGCTGCCTGGGTCAGAATCAGAATGTTCTTGTTACAGCATAAGGGAGAAGGAATTTAGTTATTATTAGTAGTAAATAAGCTGCTTTAAAAGCACCGTTTTAGTGACGACGTGTATCGCGGTGTAAACTACTCCCGAATTCCCCGTGTTCCCGCTTGCAAATATGCCGAAAGGTCACCGCTGAAAAATGTTACAGTCCGTGAAATATGATAAAATCTTTGAAGAGGTAGGTGCTTCAGCAAACAGCGTCATTTATAATTTTGTATATTTACTGAAAATAAAGTATTGGCCCGTAGAGCATAATAAAAAATTTGCTAGTTTTGACTGTTACCTTTTTAGCAGTGTGGCTAGGAGCTCGGTTGGTATACTGCGTGGATCAAAAGGCATGTTAAAGCCATGTGTCACTCATTTCTGTGAAGTGTATTTTATTATTACGTGCTCTGTTTAAACGAACCAAAGAATCGATTTTCTACAATAGTCTCCACAAATAACGTACTTCCAATATCATTAACCTCTGATAATAGACACAATTATGTTGTCAAGGCATGTTGTGTCACTCTTTAATCCATCTATATAGCTAAGTAAGTACCTATCGATAGTTATAACTCCCAGCCGGGCATCGCTAATGTCCCGAATGCAATTTTTTAAAGTGTGAGAGAATCCCAGAAGATTAAAAACAATAATAAATCGATTTACTGTTATCTTAACCATAGCTGTACACATCATCCTGTTTGAAACTCTAAAACTGATATAATCAGTCAGGCATTTCTAACAGGCAAATCCAAATCCACATGTAATATCTTCCAACGATTATGCGCGTTGTAACATTTATATCATGTCCAAAACAACGTAGAGAATTTAGTGATTGAAAGCACTGGCGAATGAAGCTAATATTTAATTTTGAGTGATTGTTCCTCCTCAGTTAGATAAAGTTACAGAAAATTGGGCAATTACAAAGTAATAACAATGATTCCATAACCAGTTCAAGACATGGCGAATGCGTTCCAAATTGGCGCGCTCGTTGCGTTTATCTCACGGGTTAACCTAACCCAGTAATCTTACCAGGTAAAGGAAACTGCAAATTGATTTGAATTTCGAATAGCTGAGCATCATGGCGTACTCCACTTACATAACACATATTTAGCAGGAGATGAAGGTCACGTGAAGAGCCTGTAACAAATCAGGTATAGCCTGGATTGGAACCAACCTTCTCCATCTCCAGTCCCACAGCTACCGACGGACTAGCCGACCAAAAGTTAGAAAACAACAATTTTTTTATTTTGTTATTATTATTTTATTTTTTATTTTGTGTGTGTTTATGGTGTTTTTTTTGTACTTATTACTTTACGCCTCGTCGACGGCTAAGGACAATAGAGGCGGGATGGGACTGGGGACAAGGAACGAGAAGGAATTCGGCCATGGCATTTTTCACGGAAGCATCCCGGCATTCGCCTGGAGTGATTTGGGGAAACCATGAAAACCCAAATCTGGATACCCGAACGAGGATTCGAACCCGCGTCCTCCCGAATGCGGGCCAAAACGTTAATCGTTCACCCACCACGCTCGGCAGAAAACAACAATATGTGTTTCAAAGAAGAAAATATCTACCGATACAACCCAGCAGATTTAACACAGACACTTTTTAGCTAGGTACCATACAACTCGCAAAGACTTAATCCAAAGTAATTTAATGAGCTTCCTCGATTACAAGACCATCCATCGCATTGTTAATCAGGAGACATCATCAAGTGTTGAGCAGCATAGGTGTAAGATTAATGCCAGTTGTTTGAAACCTTCAGGTATGTTGAGATTTTAATGGCAGCTTACGCTATAATTTAACATTTGTTTGATGCGCGCTTTCGTAATTGCTTGTAATGTAGTGCGCTCTTCGCACGGTGAGTATGGTATCACTAAACATAAAGAAAGACAATTAAAATACATGTTTTGTGTAAACTTTGTCAAATGTGAGAGAGTTATACTGCTGATACAGGATGCAGCAAGTTTCACATCATGCTGCAGCGAGTTCTGGGACAAGCCTATAATCTTTGGAGATACGCAGTTGCTTGAATGTCAACTGAGAAATGTAAATGGTAGTTCCTTTCCTTTATTCTTTATCACCTTGCTTACATGTGCCTAATAAAGACACTGCACAATGTTTATGGAGATTAAACTTAGTAAATGCGGCGAATTTGCATAAAATATTTTCCAACACGGCCATCGAAACGAAGATTTTCGCTACAATGTTGTGCAATTATTTAGGCAACACTAACGTCTAACATAAAATCTTTGTTTTGCAACCTTCCTAATTTGCTAGAAATACTACAAATCTTACTATAACACATCTGGCTAAATTTGTCTAAGCTTTGAATGCGATGAAAGTTTTCAATTGATCTAAAATGAGATGAATAGGAAACAATTATTTCTATCACTGGCAAATGAAGTAAATATCAACGATTACTTTCGAACATAATTAACTCATAGGATGATTCTTTAACCTCTACAATTGAAAAATAAATTAAATCTTAATAAATTTTGCTGACTTAATTTTCAAAAGTTATCATCATCCTATTCAATATAATGTCATTTCTTGCATCTTGAATAGTATGTTTTCGTCACAGAATGAGGAATTATCTGTTAGACTTTACTTTAAGGAATTTAACTGGACACAGTTTAAAGAAAAGTTCGTTATTCTAAGATTTTTAGGTGTAATATAAAAATATTGAAAACATAGGCTGCTATGAAAAAGTATCATTAAGACAGTAACTAGTTAACACCCTCAAACTGACCGCAGTGGGTGATTGGTAAAACTCAGGCCTGAAGTTCAGGTGGGTGGTGGTTCGATACCTTTCCAGCCATCTAGTTTCGGTTTTTAATTGCTTCCCGACATAATTCGAGGCGAATTTCGAGATTCCTCCTTCAACAGGTTGTGGCCGAATACCTTGCAGTTCCTTGTCCTCAGTTCTCTCCCGCCTTTAATGACCTCGATGTCGACCAGGCGGAAAACCCTAAGAAAAATAAAACACTATCAGCTTTAAATAACTGTGAACGTTTTCGCGGCGGCAGCACTGTAGAAAACTATCCGCTTTATTTAAATGCATTACGTCTTCTAGAATCGTTCTATTAAACAGAATACACAAAAAATCAAATATGTCTGAGATTGTGAGATTCTTATACAAACTTTTGTCTTAAACCACTACTTCCTCAATGTCTTTGTTTCCCAATTTACTGCTTCATTTTCAAACAACATTTTCCACCTGGCCAAGACAATTCTCAAAAGTTACTCTGCTCTATACATTTCTCGTAGTTTCGAAAAATTCTTTTCCAAACCAATCTCAATGTCGGGTACTAAAATGTTTCTATTTTTCAAATATTCTCCTTGTTATAGTTCCAACCTGTTTTGATATTATCCTTGACGTTGGTTTTTATTGTACTTACTCAAAATTATCGTAGCTGTACTCTTTCTAAATTACCTCGAAACTAACGTTACAGATTAGCTTAAACTGATTTGCGTTTCGCTTTCATAGACATCAGAGAAGGATCTCATACTGAAAATTTTACATTTAATGATAAGTTAAAGACACCCTAGTAAAGTTAATTTTGCGTTATTTGCTATCGATTCAGTTAAGCAGATGTCTTCTGCAACAGAAATAACGTGGAAATTCATGGTGATAACTGTTAATTTGTCCACTTTTTTTTTACTTATAGCTCGTCGACGTCGAGGTCATTAGAGGAGGGATAGAACTGGGGACAAGGAACGGGAAGGAATTCGGCCATGGCGTTTCCAAGAAAGCATCCCGGCATTCGCCTGGAGTGATTTGAGGAAACAATGGAAAACCCAAATGTAGATGCCCGCTGCGGGTTTCCAACCCGCGTCCTCCCGATAGCGAGGCCAGAGCGTTAACCGCTCAACCACCCACCACGCTCGGAAAGTTGAAACGGAACTCGTACGAAAACACAACTTTTTGCCACTCAGCAGGTTAGTGACAGTATTCACGTGCGAACTACAGTCTGAGAAGTTTTAGGTCAATAATACCCGACGCCATGTTATGTGTGCCACCAGTCCAGCTCATCAAACCGTCGACGCAGATATGTCCACACCCGCTGCCGTGCTCCAACGTCGAGCTAACACTGTGGACGAAGCTGTTCTGTCGGTTACGGCCATGCGGATAAGATATGGTCACACCGTGCCTGTCAGTGCCCTCTCGTTGACCCTCTTCTATCCATTGGCTCCACAAACGCGTCACTGTCTCCCGAAGCGCAATCGTTCTGCCATGTTCGAATTCACTCTCGTGCTGATATTGTGCCCTTCGACTTCGACGAGACAATGTGGCACTTATTTGTATATTACCACTTCGTTTCTTTCCTCTGCACTGACTGAGCGTGGCGTAAACATTGACCTTATTTAAAAGAGGACGTGGTTGGACCTACGTGCATGCCATCCCTCTGCAATCTTAAACATTTATTATGGTTCCAATAGTATACACAGCCTCCCATTTTGGAGTTATTTAGACTATTCCCTTCTGCTTGTTGAAATTTTCACAAGTTGAATATGGGTTGCGTTCGCGATACACCACCTGTTGTCCCAGTCAATTGTTCAACAACACCAAGGAAACCTCGGTCCATCGTTCACCAGTTCCATCATACAGCAAATGTATTTCGTCATCTCAATCGCTCCAGCTATGCCACATCAGAAGCTTACACTAAAAATTTCTGATTGCCTTGACATTCCCCCTTCCATTGTGATGCATTTCACATACTTTGAACACGGAGCTGATTTCATCGACAAACAGTTACGTGAAATGTGGGTAGACTTCTCATGTTGTGGCGAGTGTGTGGTAAAATAATTCATCTCTGCTAAAAGTATATGCGCTTGGCATTGTTGGTCAGCATATCCCCGAGGCTCCAAATGGCACATTTTAGATTAGCCGCACATGTGCCACCAACCTGACCCGGTAATTCAACCGGGTACAGGCGACCAACATTTCAACATGGAATCCGATCTACCGAAGCGTTCTGAAATACTCTACATACACAAAACTTTGCCAGAGGTGAAAGTAGTATTAACGGCCTCTGAAAATCCCAATCAAGATCAGGATACGAACTGCGGACTGTTTGATCTCCAGTCTGATGCCTTAACCACTCAACAATAAGATCGTTTTTATGTCTGCTGATCTGGCTAAAGAGGTTTTCGTGGACAGCAGTCTGCTTCTTGAAAGCGAATGCCGTTCCTGTTCATTTCAGGGTCAGCCTCTTCTAAATGATTTCATGGCTCCTACACCAATACGTTTCATTCGTGACGCTTATCGCTCGTAATAAACTTTTTACGTCTTTCTCTGAGGCAGCTTAATACCGTTTCGGACTTTGCAATACACATTTCAGTAGTTTCTCCTATGTGTTACACAACTAAAATTTTTAGTTTTTCATTCCAACGTTTTTGTTAATTGTTTCTGTTATTCGTAACAAGCAAGGAAGGTGAGAAACCGAAAGTTCAATCGCTATATTGCTAAACTTAAAAAAATATTTCAAATAATTCATTTAGAAACACAGAGCTGAAGAATTTTTGCTCTGTAATATAAAAGAACTTCGGACGAACACCATTTAGTAACGTAAAACTGTCAAATTGTAGTAAATTCCGCTACATGAACACACATTTTGCGTTGATCTAAATTTTTGTTCCCAGGCTGTGAGCGAGAAATGAATGGTTTCTACAAGAGCAGAAGATTTTTCTTGTAAGGACTCTCACGGTAGACGCCTTTCTGACGTGATATATGTTCAGGATATCCTCTGTGAAGAGCGTATAACTCGCACCAAACAGACCACAGGTCAAAGGAGGGAGGATCGGTGCTGGTTCGTAGCACAGTGTAATTTTTATCACAGGTCTGTAGGCGGTTGCAGAATAAGTTATTGTTCGTGTTCTACTTACAATCTGTACTCTGCTTCAGCCGCCCCGAGATACTGTCGAAAATTAGATCCAACGTGATATGACTGTGTCCTTGAGGTCGGAACACATCAGAATTCAACCGATTGTGGGAAGATAAAAATTTTCAACCCTGCCTGTTGCTTTGTAGTGTAACGCGCTAACCTTGTAGACACGTCATGCTGCACAGGTATTGTATCTACAGTATACAACAGCTTTAAAACATTTATAAAGAACTTCATAGTAACGAATAGCTACACTGCACACAATTAATACCAGGAAGTGCGATACAAGACTTGTAAAACATGATACTTAGTTTCTGTTAGAGGTTAAGAATAGCAAGATTCCAAAATTATTCTCATTATGAACAACTGTTACAATTTAATGTAAGTGCCGTGGAACAGTAACACAAGTGGGAATTTCCGCACTTGTACAACTCACGATTCTTTAACGATGCAGGTGAAATTTTCAGCAATTCCTAATTCTTCATCCATGCCTTATCGCCAATATATGACTTAGACAGAACCTCATCACCCTTTCCGTCAGTAAATTCAAGATTTTGAAACCCCTCCATATCTGTTACAAATGTAAAATTACTTCGGTTCGCTGATAATTTGCCTTTGGTGACTGCCAAACGCACGTTAGCCTGATGACTAACAATCTCGATTCTCTTTGCCTAGTTATACAAAAGTAGCCTAATCGCGCAAGAGTCATCATCGCAGGAGTTTGACTTGTGTTAACGCAGCTGATGACGTTTTGCTGCTTTTTCTTGTATCATTTCACTATCACTCTGCGCAGAAATCGTGGGATTTGTTACGTGTTGGTGGCCACTCCCGGTAGTACCGCTAGAGCCTCTCACCAGTAATGGATGCTGCCAGAGCACGGGCCACAATAACCGCCATTACAATAGGCCGCGAGCGGACGTGACCAAATCACAATCATTTGGCCACCTCAACTCTGGGTATTAATCTCTTAGATGCCGATGCCGCATCGGGAACATTGATTCCTACATTGCCTCGACCGCCTACTCTACGAGCCGGAGAGTAACAGCCAGATAGAGACACGCTCTTGATGTGTGATTCAAGGTCCTTCATCCACGCGCAAATACGGAGAATACGGGAACTCGTCTGGTAATTCTTAACATTATAAGTTCCAAAAAAAAAAAAAAAAAAAAAAAAAAAAAAAAAAAAAAAAAAAAAAAAAAAAAAAAACACGTTAGCTACGGACAACTGCTGCTCTTTACAGTAGTTGCAGATCATGGCGGTTCCCGCCTTTAAGACGTCTTTCGATAGCACAGAACTTTGTATTCTTACATTCGTTAGTGGCTCCTACAGCAACGTTTGCCATGAGTTTTACTTTAAATTGGGTAAATGAATTTCATACTGTTTGCTGAAAGACGTGTTAGATTTCGAGGCACATCTAACTGTAGAAGTTAAAGAGAATAACACACTTTAAAGTAAAGTACTCCGAAGCGATTTAATCGTCTTATTAAAAGTTATTTTGTGACATCATTCGCAGATGTATCTATTTTTTGGTATTTTCTACTAATATCGACAATTATTCTTAATTAAAAAGACGTCTATTAGAATTACATAAAGGTGGAAGCTAAATATCATCCAATGGATCAACATTTGGGGTTGGCTTATATTTATCTGTGGCAGTGATACGTAGAGATCGTATATATACCAACTACTGAAATACGTTATAGCATTGAACGTTTTGAACGTTTGGTTTACTGACAAACAAGAGACTTTAAATAAAGAGTTCACCCAGAGCGACTTGTCAGGAGGGTCGGACAGTGAAATGCTACCGCCGACAGCTATGCCCCAGTTGGGGGTCGCCTAGTAAACCCATAATTACGACCATCTTTGTTGGTTTTATGTTGCCGGAAACATAAATTTTGTTTCTCACCCGATCGGTGTTGTTTACGACAAGAATTTAAAGTCACGTTTTAATTACAACCTCAGCAGAATTCAGATTACGACTTGTGCTATCTAATGTCAGCTCTCATCGGACACAAATATATTTTACTAGATATGTGGTAGTTGGGATAGTTTAAAATACTTAAGTATGTTGAACTACAGTAATAACTTTGTCGGGAGAAGCAGCGTCAATTCCCACAATATTTTATGAAGTCGGGAAATACAAACATAAATAAGTTTGATCATAATGTTTCCATTATTAAAACTGTGGAGTAAATAAATGCAGATGTCAAAACATTCATTTCTTGTTCCATTTATTTTAAAGTGTGCAATTTTCAGGAAATAAATTAAATAATTATAAATTAACACAAATGCAATAAATGTCATTGGTTATACTTCTAATTTTGTACAAAATTTTAATTTTAATAATTTATAAATGTTTAATCATCCACAGAAACAAGGCTTTCTTCTCTTTTAACAACTTATTTTTCTTAAATTTGTGAAATAAAGTAAAATCTTTGCAACAGGTACATTAGTATATGCTGAATCCTGTAATCCCGAAGATACTTTGGTTTATCAATTAACGGAAAAAATAACTTGGCCAAAAGAGAAAATACGATAGCAACACGACTGACCACTTTAGCGGTAAGCAAATGTGTTTAACGCCCTCTTGGATTTGTGAACCAGTTTCTATTGTCGGGTACGTTAAAGAGACCGGTCTATTTCAGCATCTTCAGCTAGGTCAGATGTACTTCTACATAACATAGGACAGACAAACCGAACCAACCAATAGTATCGTGAGAAATCATTGCGGACAACAAATTATCAATGTGCTTTATTTTTACTGCTAGTGTTGCACACGTACACAGATGGTAAAGACTTAACGCAACTTCAAAGTCAACTAATTTTTTCGTGGATACCACCAGACGATTTTTAATTAGAGATGTTTCGTAGTGCTTCGGGAAAGCAAGATTATTTTAGATTTTATGTATGGAAAATTGACTTCAAGTGTACTGCCACACATTTGAAGGTTGGATAACGTGCAATTAATTTGTAGGAAAGATTTCGTTCCTGATGTATTTCCTTTTTCTCCTTTGTAGAGTTGCGGCAGCCCTCCCTCCCACGCTAATTGGGAGCTAATTAATGTGAGATATCGGTCACAGCGTGGGAGATGACACGAGGAGATATCCCGGGGCAAGGCGGGGCTGGGCTCACTCGATACGTATCTGTACTGGACGCGTGATCTTAATTAGCCTGCTAATTAGCAGATAGCAGGACCTGCTTTGTTAGTCGGCCGCTCGACTATTGTGTCGGCGTTTGTAGGTGTGTGTGTGTGTGTGTGTGTCTTAACGGCACACGGAGAAATGTAGGTTCCCAGCATAGCAATTGCTTATATGCGATCTTAACAACAGACTGACCTTTATGTATGTTATACATTTGATATAACTGGTCTCGTTGTCACTGGCGATGTGAATGTATTTTTCCTCTCCTACCCCATCCGTATTTATATAGCAGCCCCCTTGTGAATTAAACTTTGGAAATCGTATAATTCTACCTGTTCAGACAAGGCAGAGAAGCAAATAATCAAGTAAAAAATTTCAAACATAACCTGTTCAACAGATTTTTTTTTATTGAATCTGTATCTTTTTTGTTTTAAACCAGTCAGAATTTATGTGCTATTGTCGATTATGAACACCAAACAGAATTGTTGAACTATACTTTCATAGTTATAATTTTGTGTTCCCTCCCTGTCACGTGCCGAATATTTCAGCGCACATCATTCAAAAAGCCTTTCCAGCTTTATATTTACACGTGTCGATTTCATATTATAACGCAGTCAACAGATTATGTTGCTACCAGATTATATGTTAATAGCATTGTATCATATTCGCTGAGGTGGATGTTTCCTTCTATTACCTCTCTATTACTCGACCATTCAAATAAACACTTATAATATATCTCTTGCACGTTTATACTATTCCTCACCTTCAAATCACACACGTTTTTCTGATTTACATAACTTCACTATCGGTTATAGATAGGCATTACACTATGGATTCGTCTTAGTTTAATCATGTGTGAAATATTACAGAAGTAAAATACTATCGCTATGAGACCTACGGGTTCAAGAAGGATTCTTTAGAAATAACGATTTAAGTTGAACCATCTGGAATTTGAAACACAACTGTGCATCCAAACGTACTACCTTGCTGATATATAATGTTGTGCACAATGCCCAAATGGTGGATGATTCTCATATTTAATTGTTTGCAGGTGGAAATCCGAGAAGAAATATATACTGAAGTGCAAAACTCAGTTGGATACCTACTAATATTACCTAGGAGCCCCTGATGGCCCTTAAAGTGCAGCAACCATAGATGGGATTGACTCAAGAAGTCATCTGATGTCCCGTGAGCAAACATTCAGTCATGCTGTCCATAACTGCGATAGATTTGCCGGTGCAGGGACGTTGTGCCTAAACTATCTTAGATCATGTTCGATATGTTCGATTAGATTCGAGCCTGGCGATATAGGTGGCCAACAGTGTCCGAAATTTGCACGATGATAGGACGCATTGTCGTCCTGGAGAAGTCCATCGTTGTTTAGCATGAAGGCCACGAATGACTGCAAACGTTCTGCGAATATCTGAAAACAACCATTTCGAGTCAATAGTAGTTTCAGTTAGATCAGAGCTCCCAATCCATGACACGTTAACACTATCCATACCAGGACAGAGCTACCACCAACTTGCACAGTATCTTCCTGATAACCTAGATCCACGCACTCTAACCCTGAAGTCAGCGCTTACTAAATGGAAACGTGACTCATCAGACCACGCAGTTATCTATGGTTCAACCGATATGTTCACAAGCTCAGGAGAGGTGCTGCAGCCAGTGGCATTTTCTTAACATTGGCACTCGCGTTGGTCTTCTTCTGCCATGTCCATCAGTGCCACATTTCCCTGCATTGGTCGCACGGTCACGTCTCTCGCACGTCCCGCTATGACGCAGTGGTGGCAGACGTCGCAGGTCTCCGTCATTGAATAGATGTGGCGATATTCATGGCGGGAGGTAATGTCAGAAATTAAAATATTTACGGCACACCCCCGACGCTGTGAATCGAGGAATGTTGAATTCACTAACAATTTTCTAAATGGAATGGCTAATGTACTTTGCACTAAATGCCATTCTGCATGTAGTGTCTGTTAATTCACGGCGTGCAATCATAAACACGTCAGAAATTTCAAATGACTCACAAGAGTACAAACGAAAGGCTAGACATTGTACGGTATGTTTATATGTTTCTTCCGCGGTGCTGCCTCCAATTAGATATATACATCTTCCTATCCCACGACTTTTCGCACTTTTAGTGTAGGAATTTTAGGTAGCGGTATGTAGACACTACATCCTTCACAACAAATGAAAAAGTATTCTTATTCGTTAATACATTCACAGCCACGTAATTCACAAGGATTGTCACTATAGCCAGTTTGATAAAGTATCTGAGTAAAGTCTGCCATAGCGAATGAAACATTAATCTCACCTCTATCAAACAAAAAAACGCAGTGTGAATTTCTTACAAAAGTGGAAATGGTACAGCAAATACAAAGCGCAATCTACAGAAGGCAGCACTCAAATTCAACTGTAGTACTGAAGCATTACGATTGGCTATTGTTTTCAAATTATATTTCTTGGCTCTGAATAGATGAAAACTATTTTTGGTAGCCGGATGAAAACTGTCAGATACACTTATTCCTAATGAATTCTAAACAGGGGGAGTCTCATCAGAAGCTACATGTGCTGATTATGAATTTTGAACTGACAGCATCCACCACTTCAGGTAAGCGTAACCCATATATAATCAGAACCTTAGTTCTCTGAGATTACGATTACTATTACTCCGCGATTCACTAAAAGTGTTGGCGGAGGGTGCATTGCACCTATCAGGAAGGTAATGGTTTGGAAGGGATACGGGATATGGCAGGAGGCGCCCATGGGCTATTGTGAGGAACCATCCCAGCATTCCCTGGAGCGATAGGGAAACCATGGAAAACCCAGATCAGGATGGCCGGAGTGCTTTATCGAAGCTACTCCTGTCGATTTTTGTTTACTCGCCCGGTAAATCCTTCTATTCCATTCCCTAATCGCTCGTGGAAAAAATGAGTACAGAAATGAATCGGTTCTGGCCCTGATTTCTCTTATCTTATTTTCGCGGTCATTCCGAGATATGAATGTTGCTGGTAGCAATATTTGTTTGCTGTCATTCCGAAATACGTCAGTCGAGAATTTTTCAATTAGCTTCCGTCGAGAGCAACGCCTTCGGTGCTCCAGGTCTTCCCAACCTAACTCCTTCAACATCGCACTTACGCTTTCCCTCCAACTATATATACCTGTCACGAATCGGGCGGCTCTTCTTTGGACCATCTCTAATGCCTCCATTAATCCCTTTTGATGGGGACCCCATACAGAACAACAATATTCAAGTGAGGACGCACTAGTGACTTGTATGCAATCGATTTAACTTCCGGAGTGCATTGTTTTAAATTACGACCTAGAAATCGAGCATACGATTTGCTTTCCCAATTACATTCTCGATATGCTCATTCCACGACAAATTATTACGAATTGTTACCCCTAGGTATTTAGCGGAATCTACCGTTCTAAGGACAGTACCATTAATTGTATATTCAGAGCTAAATGGTGTCACCTTTTTACTTACACGCATGACTTGGCACTTTTTAGCGTTTAACTCCAACTGTTTTACACCACGCAATTATTTTCATAATATCGTCTTGTAACAAAGCGCAGTCGTCCTGGGTTGTGATTTCACGATAAATAATAGCATCATCGGCAAATAATCTTTTCATCCCCTATTATGTCGCACAAATCATTAATATATATATATGAGAAGCAACATAAAAATAGGCGTAAATGAAAAGAAATAAAGAAAACTGACCATATTGATAGCAATTTTGACATCAATTAATACTATAAAATTATAAGATGAGAGGTCTGTATACCTGTATTTCTTTTCAATTAGACGTAGAACTCAAATCCAAGAAGAAGACGCTGTCTTATGTCCGAGTGAAGAAAATGAGACATTAGTTATTTTCCGTCATACCCACTACACGACAAACACATGTTCAGAATACACAACTTAAGTTCCCTCGGTAACAGCTCTGTTAATCACGTGTCGCGTCCCCTATAAAAGGTTTCGATTAGCAGTATTCATATCCTCGTAGCGCCGCTTCTCCTTTTTCCCCGTCACACGGCGCGGCGGGGTAGAGAGACAATGTTTCCGAAACACTGGCCAGCTCGTTAAAAATGTCTTGAGCGCCGCACCGCGACTTATTTATGTGTTTGTTGTCGCCTGACGTCTCCATTATAACTGAATCCCGAGTCGCTGAGCCTTAATTTGAAACTCTGTGCTGCGCGGGGATACACGCTCCCCGCGGAGGCAGGCTATTGGGCAGACACTGCGACAACTCCAGCCACAAGCCTCAGTGAGGAACGTGGGAAAAGATAATTTTCCACGATATTGTGACACAACTTAACACTAGTAAGCCGGGCAAAAACAGGAATTATCTTAACATTGTGCGGATTTATTCGATTTAATGTGTCTTCAACGTTACCCACCGACCATGCTGGGCAAGCTGTAACGCTCTCGCCCTCGCAGCCGAGAGGACGTGGGTCGAATTCCCCGTCAGGTCATCCAGAATTTGGTTTCCCCAAATCACTCCAGGGAAATTCCTTGCCTCTAGTCCTTTCCGACCTCTACTGACATTCAACGAGACATAAAGCTATAACCAAAAAAAAAAAAAAAATAATAATAATCGTGTTACTCTGAAATTGGCCAGTATAGATGACGGACGATTAAAAGGACGTTATTCGCGGATTTAGTATTTAGATTAACAAAGTTAACAGAGCGGTTGTTGGTAATGTATTTGGAGGATGACAAATAATGCGATAGCTTTAATAAATAAAATTTCGCCATGCTCATTTACACCACTGGATATATTAACAATAGATACAATATATGCAGCAACTGAAAGAAATGCACAATTCTGACTAACCGTAAACTATACACATAACTTTGTACTTAGGGTGATGTGCATGGAAGAGTACTGTCAACAGCTGAACATAGAAAAACCAGTCAAATGCAAAAAAATTTAAAGACAATTTTATAGTAATAATGCTGTTATAAAAAAGTAAAAGGTGATTTAAGTGAAAAAGGAAACAAAACGATAAGCGCAGATCAGACCGTTCTTTATTAGAATCAAACCGAAGTCAATCAGTTTTTATTATTTTTTCTTCCTTTTAGTTACGGCGCTCTTCCTTCAACATTTAAAGAAAATGATTGAAGAAATGATTAAATTTGCTCGAATTTCACTTATTTTCTTATCATGATACCAATGAGGAACTTTTTTTTTTGTAGATAATTGAAATTTAGAAGTAAATTATTTTAAAATTTCAAAGTATTTTTCTTTGAAACCCAGGTTTCCAGGTTCGGCCTTAGGAAAGATATCATTTAAAGAATCCTTTTATTCCACTTGAAGGCAGAAGTGTATGTTTGTAAAATAGGAAGTTAAGAAGAGTTTAATTTAAATATGAATATGATTTACTCTTAAATCTTTAATTAATGTAATGACACTTTGTTTAAAGCAACGTTTGTACTAAACTTCCACACTTCTTCAACCTTTTATGTTTAGAAAGGTGGAAGAAGAAGGATGTAGTGAATGGAGATGCTATGCGTGTGAGGAACCAATGGATATAGAGGGTCGTACACAGTATGATGGCTTGGAGCGCCTTCTACAACTCGTATATAATTTCGTAAGCTCACTCATTCACTCACCTCGATAGCTATTGGCTGGAGAACGGTGTCACGTGTCAGCCTTCCCTAGCAAAACAGTGGCAAGAAATACCATTAGTAGAAATTCGTGGTTATGTCCACAATTTAACAGCTAAGCAACTGCTACCAAATCAACTGCCATAATACATTCATTAAGTTTTTTCGTGGCGTTTCATAGTTAAAAAATATTGATAAATTTTGAGGCTGAAAAAACGTTGATCTACTTTTTAGTAACATGTTGCTAATGAAAGCAACATAAAAAAACTTTAAAAAAAATTAAATTACTGTTGGTCTCTGATGTAACCACAAATTCCAATTGTCATTTCGGCTTAGGACAAAATTTCAATTTATTTCAAATTTTCACTAATGTTGTTGCTTGACCAAACTTTATGCATTACGGTTTATTTTCTTTTTAGGTATTTTACTGACCACGTACGTTAATGGTCTTTGTTCATGTTCACTGTACATCAGTTATTAGGTTATTTTAAGTGGACATCAGACCAAATTTGTTACCGAATCAACTATTCTGGCAATTCATTTCTTCGGAGTTGCTCATCTGTTTAATAATATGGACTCTGTATTAAGTTCTATGGGCGTCACAGATACTATGACCAATAATTATATTATGAGTATTTGCCTAATCTCAATATATATATATATAAAAATAACGTGATTCTTTCGAAGCAAACAGAAATTTTAAAAAATTTGCAGAGTGAACTTTAAGGGTCAAATACAAGTGAAGTTTTTATTTAAGCAATTATACGATTGCTCCATTGTCCCTGTTAGTGTTAAATAACTACGTCTATTAATGCTTCTGAGTTCTTCAAGCTCAAGAGATTGTCAAGTTTATATTTGGTCAAATCAAGTCAACGTGTCATAATCTTTCATTTTAAAAACTGGAACTATTCTAGACCCGTGACGCTAAGCAAAAAAAAAAAAAAAAAAAAAAAAAAAAAAAAAACATGGGCTTACACTAGTTGACAATAAAATTCTAACTCACCTCCTACGTATTGAGGGTAATCTGACCAGCAACCGCTACACCAGTTAAGTTTTAGAGCCCTCCTGTGGGCAACTCCAATTGCGGCGAGGGAAGCGCAAGTCTTATTCGAAGAACGGATGGTACAACTGCTTCCCTGACCTGCACGTTCACCTCACATGTTGCCCATTGAACATGTATGGGATATGGTCGTCGGGAAGTAGAATTTAAGCGAACGCGCCTACAAACCGCATGGCATTCTCGTTAACTCCACGCCAAGACGTCTAGACGCTCTGATTGCTTCACAGGGTCCTCAATTCTCAGGGTCAAAGCGCATGTATTATTTTAATCATTTCTGTATTGCCATATCCATAATATGTGGAATAAAATCAAATGTTTCGTTTTTGGCGTTGCAATTTTCACAAACAGTAGTGTATTTTATACCTCTCTTTTAACAACAGCAATTTTTTTATCTTTTCTCCTTGTGGAAGTTATATTTCTACTTAATGTTACGCCCACGCATGCTACCAGTGCTAAAAGACTGATCAAGATTACTCCAAAGATAAAATACTGTGTATCTTTATAACTAACTCTCTAACTACAATAAATATTTGACCTCTTCACGAAGTTATTTTGTGTTTGTTACGTTAGTTATGAAATGCGTGCACAGTGATAATTTGATTCGTTCGTGACTGATTTACATTTTTTTTTTCTGAATTGTTTTCCTCGATATAAATTTATCGATAGAGCCACTGCTTCATTTCTTTAATCCGGTGTTACTAAAATTCCTAAGCGTGTGTTGGAGATAATATGCTTAGCTATCAAGTTCTACCTGACGCTGGACCAAGACCCTCCATTCCTACTCCGATTCCCGCGAAGATCGAATCGACACCGCAGCCCGTGTTCGGCCCGCGGGGCACAGCTGCCAATTAAGGCCTACACACGCGTGATGTATCAGTGGTCCCTGATCCGTGCAACACGCCTCTCGTGGTGTCGCATTAGGCCTGCTGCTTGTTCTCCCCTTATTACATTTCACGCTTACACGATGCAGCAACTCGATTATAAGCCCGCCGAGTCTTGGCCAACCATACATCATATTTTTTCGTCTCTGCGATAGTACAAGGACACACGTTTCGATACAGGAAATTGGATCCTTGAAAAGTACCTGTTCTCTTTTATGTCTGGAGGCGATAAAGATTCAGAAACAATGATTCAACTGAAATAAGTGCATGACTTTTAAACTTGAGTCCCACAAGACTGTTTCGTGCAGGGCTGAAGAACCGACAAGCGCTTGTTATCTACCATGGCACTAGACTTTCATCTGCATTAGGTAGAGTAATCCTTTCAAACAGACATTATACCTTCCTCTCCGTAAGGAGAATTTACTATTCTATGATGTTCCGCAAGCCAAACAAAATTGCTGTAATAGATCACATGTAAATTCAAAGTGATTGTAATTTTGGACTTTCACCGCGCAACTCACTGTCTGAAACGCTGTGATGTGCTACTTTGTTTTAAAATAATTAATTGGCATATTTTAAGTTTATCTATCAGGGAGCTGAAGTTTTCTAGCTGTTACCTTTGCACTGGGAAGACAATTTTTTCGGAAAGTAAATGTTTCACTTGTTAGAAGAGGGTAAATTTAATAGGTTCGCTTTATCTCCTGAAACCGAAGTGTTACAGTTTTCACCCAAAAGATAGTAGGCAAATTTTGTTAAAAAAAGAAAAAAATCAACCGTGCATTTCGTATGTAGATAAGCGATATGGATTATGAATGGGAATACCAGTTGGTTAGAGTAGAAATGTCTCTGCGTAAATATTTCTGAAATGGAGAGTAATATCTCTTACATCATATTTTACCGGGAAAACACCAAGGTTAAAAAAAAAGAAAGGGCGTACGGCGTTGTTTGCCGGGAGACCCTGAAGGGTAGTTCGGCCACCGCGCCGGTTTGACAGCGTCAAATTTGCCTCACATGCGCCTGAATCGTGGCTACTCTTAACCTAACCCGGTAATCCTACCAGGTTAAAGGGACTTTTTAACGTGGAACCCGAACATCGGAAGCGTTCTGGCGTTTCTCAGATTACACAACAAGCAGTGCCAGAGGTGAAGCTAGCGTTAAAAGCAGACACAGATTACAGCCGGGGACCTTTAGATCTCTTATCAGCCGGCTTAAGCCACCAGACCACCAGACCACTCAATTCCAAGCTATGAGGTTGGATGTCGTATGGTCGTAGAAAACCAGTTTCTGGCATATTGCTTCCAGTAAGGCAAACGGAATGGCAGACTGAAGAAAACGCCATATCAATCACTATAGTATTACATGAAAATAGTATCTGCGAGACCTGCCAATACATTATCCAAAAGCACTCAGATGCCTTGAGTATTGATTTGACCTCTTGCGATGTAAGCAGACAGTCTAGAGTAACCCGCAGGTACTAGTACGTAGTATTCTCTTTCGGCTTAGTCACCAAAAACGTCATCGCAACAAGCATTATGAAACGGGATACAAAGTTAATCCTAATCACGTCAAAACTTCTTCAGTAAATGCTTTGCTGTGGTGCGATCGGAGGGAAGAAATATGCGATGGCCCACGAAAAGAGGCACTTGAACTGTTTCCATCGCCTGCTCCTTACCTTGGCCTCATAATGGTAACCATTGTTTTTTCTGATACGTTTCACGACAACGCGATACTTTCCACGGTAATCAGAGATATTAAAGGCTGGAATACAAAGATGGGGTTGGCATAAGTATAATCAAATTTTCAGAGATTTTTATTTAGTAGTTTATTTGTTGTGATTGACAGACGTGATTTGTTTTCTAAAAGCTGGATAAAATGTTGCACCATCGTGAAAAACTTCGTTTTGAAGGGTTTAGCAGCTACGCGAATTATAAAGAAGTTGGAGTAAGTTGTGAGCAAAAATTCATGCGGAATTTATATGTGGTGGTTCTTCCCTAAACAGCTGCCATCACGGAAGTAATTACAAAATTCTATAGTGCCCACTTAAATAGTAGCCTAGAGGAAGAATGTTAGATAACTGATATCACAAAGATCTTAACAGATTGTGTTCACAAAATCTAACAGTAAAAAAAAAAAAAAAAAAAAAAAAAAAAAAAAAAAAAAAAAAAAAAAAAAACTATGTTACGGTACCTATGTTCGCTAAGAGTCGATTGGAAATGCACTCAAATTTATGTTTCTCAGACATTTTTGGACATATTTAAATGCACTTCAAGTATTTGATAATATTTTAATGAAACGTAATCATACGTTCAATAAAAGTGAAAAAGTGGCATAAGATGGTAGAAATGTTCTGAAAACGCGATATACTACACTGACATCGGAAAAGACATGCTGCAATCGCAAACAATCAAATGCACCATATCTGGACCAAGTAATAAGTCACAGCATAATCCTGGATCACCCCTCTGCTAAAAGCATTACAGCAGAATGCAAAGGGCTACAAACGATCATCAGCCGGCTGAACGTAGCAATGTTTAAAAACGAACAGGTTCAATTTGACAAGGGGTCCAAGTCTGTGCCAGGTAAACACAATCCATGTCAACAGCGTGACCTTCTCTGAAAAATCCAGATATTATTAACAAATAATATCGTTATGGCACTAATATTTGCTTGCATAATGAGTTGTTGAGAAGTTGATTATGACTGTGGTCAAGTGGGATTCACGTAAGAACCGTTGAAATATTGAGTTTTTATGACGCCTCCATGAAGATTTCATTGCAACCAGACGACTGTAAAGTCTCCGTTCTTACATCAAACTTCTCTAACTGCAATCGTAAAGCTCCGGAGGTGATCTTCGAATTGCTACCACATCCACTGTAGTTGGCAGACTATGTACCTGACAAATTTATATTTCAATCTCATATTTATAGGTATGCAGTTTATTCTAAGATATTAGCAGAGTTACAGGGTGCTGTTAGATTTAGTTTTCTTTGATAGATGGGCCTATAAAGTGAAATGTCAGGCTGAGCTCTGATTTTAATTTAACTCGACCATATTCATATTAAGTTGTACCGACCTTACTAAAATTAGTAGAGTTAGTGCTTGAATGAGGTAGGAATAAAATTTTTCTTTTGGATATTAATTTGTCTCAAAAATTCGTTTTTCAATTTTTAATTTGAGACGAGTTCTAACCGGAAATATTGTTGGATTGGAAGCTGCTATATGTACAGAGTACTGTGTGATTGCAACATTAACTAACCTTGTACCTGTTGCACAGGTGACTAACTGAAAGGGGAAACGGATGGAGATTAATTATTTTATTTTTATTTATTTCTTCTTAACAATTACACAGAGACTCCTGCAAATTGCAAATAATGATTTGGGAGATTTTATAGTAATCTGCGATAATTTGTTGTATGTAACCAAATAATCCAGTACTTGCCAATTCACGTTGTAGAATTTCTTTGAGACCTATGAACTTGTTGAGACCTTTTTTAAGGAAAAATTCCCATTACGAACACCATAAATACAATGAAGTGCCAAAAGTCATAGGATCGGAAAACAAAATATCCAGGTGGCGGTGGAATAGCAGCAGAACAGTATAAATGTGCCGTGCAGTGTCGGGATTTCTATTTTTACCCTCGTAAGTTGTGTGAAATGTTTCCTGACGTGGTAATAGCCACACGACACGGATTAACAGACTTTGAACGCGTGATGGTAGTTGGCACTAGACGAACGGGACATTCCATTTCGGAAATTGTTCGTGAATTCATTTTTCCTCTATCCACAGTGACAAGAGGGAGCCGTGAAAACGTGATTTCCAGCATTACCTCCAATCATGGAATGCAGTGGCTGACCACATTTACATCCTGACCGATACCTGCAAAATGAAGCTTGGACGCTGGAAGCCCATTCAGAAGTCTCCGGGTTAAATTCCAGGTCGAATATCGACGTTCAGGTATCCCGGAGTGTCTTCAGTCAGATAAATTAATACAAGTTAATACAATTTACTGCTTGTTTCCTTCCTGTTCTTAACAATTAGCTGCATTTGCTAATTGTTTGCTTGAATTACTTTCATATATTATACGGTTGCGACAGAATGTTCCAGAATAGAAACTTTGACTGAAGTCCAAAGGAAACAATCAGCTCTTATTAACTCACTTATACCAATGTGAATGATTTAATTGTATTCAGAATTATTTTAGAACGTCTGGGTGTTGCTTTGATCAAAGTAAAAAGCTGGTCATAACTGAAAATATGTCGAAATTGGTATCCATCGTTAGTGCATCCAATGACACCTTTCAATGAAATATTCATTATTAAAAGCACTTAATAATTTTTTTATGTTAACAACTAACTTATATCACAGTCATCTCATATATTATGATGTAATAATCTTTCATAAACTTTAATAAACAAAATTTCAATGAAAGCGTAATAGAGAGTGAAAGGCCACTGTTGTGTTACAAAAGATGATTTTAGATTACTCATTGACAAAGTTGCAACTGTTGTGCATATTTCTCTTCATCTCAAAACTGCTCGCACATTGCATTAAAGTGAACATAATATAATCAAATCTAACTTAGCAACTAATACGTTCTCCGAAACTCTGTAACGTGCACCCTGCAACTCGTCATGCAACAAGTGGCACAGCAAGTATAGTCAAACGTCTGCCTGCAAATATCCCCGCCTGGAGGGGCTCCATTGCTTTCACTTTCTTGCAACGCTCTGTGTTGATATTTTGTTTAAGGAACATTAATCCGCACTAAGTGAAGAAAAACTGAATCGCAGAACATTATTATCGTTGAGATTTTCGGATATGTGCTCATTTAATCATAGGTCACTTGGGATCTGTAATAGACCTACCAGAAGATCTTCTAGTGTCTCACTTTTCCCCGTAACTTTTGCTGCGAACGAAGACCGAGAATCAGAAGCTCTCTAGCTAGTATGTGTAGCAGATTATTTAGTCGATTTTTCAAACAACGTTTCCTTTCAATAAAAATCACATCCTTCAATCATTCTTTCTCAGTGTATACAGCATTTCAGTGTTTCACTAATCATTATATCTATTTTATACGTAGTTTAATTGTAGAAGGGTGATATCTATATATGAAATTTATTGATAAAAGTGCTGTTACAATGTTTTCTAGTGATGAATAAGAGGCTAAAATCCCACATCAAGTCTTTGTGAAACAGCTTTTGCCGATCTGTCCATTATTGTTCCTAGGGTTCCAGCATTAGTGGGAACTAGATGAATACAGAGCATTTTAGCAATTGGTCGGTTATTATTGGATTGAAAACTAGTGTTACTGTATGTAGAATTTAGGCCTAGTGTCTACAGCTATTAAAATATAAGAAAGATACAAAATCTGATGAGGGTAACACTAGAATCATCAGATCGCTCAATACTATCTCGTTTACGACGTTGAAACTCTCTTTTTCCATTGAAGAATGAAGTATACGCGTAGTAATATAATTTCATAATCAGCCGTGCTTTATAGTTTCTGTCTTTTCATTTAAAACTTTTGCAAAAATTTTCTGAAATTTTTAATAGTTCAGAATGACAGTAACAGAAAAATATAGTTGTTGTTAATCGGGTTTCGAAGATTTTACATCTTCTATTCAAAGAGGATACCAACATCTTCAAAAATTACCAAAAGATATGACTTTTGTTTCTGCGTGATTTGATACTTACATACTTCCTGATAGAAACTCTTTAGGTTATACTAGCGATCACTATGCAATTTGTTTGTGGTGTTACTGCCAGCAGTTATGTTTCATAAATGTACCTAACATTTCTCTTTACGTCAACAAAAAAAGAAGAAAGAATTACCATTAGTATCAAGTTTACACGCTTGTAATCTTATGCATAGAAAATAGTTTAATACCTGCCCTAATGGCCAATATCGCATTGTACAAGCATATATCGGATCATGTCATCATGTGGTCAACTGTGACTTTTTTTCAGGAAAGTTCCTCTTATTTCTTAAGATATTTATGTTACTTCTGTCATGAAACTGTTCATACAACAAAATATCAATTATCACAATTAACAAACACTGACATTAACGCGGGATTTTTTAGAGTGCCAGAATACAGGTTTTTATATGTTGCTAACAGTAATAAAAAACAACTTAGATATTTGGAAATGGACAAAAAATAATAAAAATAATTGGAACTTCTTGTACATAGTGAGGTAAAATTTGATTAGCTGAATCGAAATAACTTTACATTCAAGCTGATTCTCAAAAGCTTTAAATAATAAAAAAGGATAACTCCAGCTTTTTATTTTTTACGAACATTTTTAAGTTTTCTTTTCGTGAAATATCTACAGTTGGAGAGTGTGAAATGAATTCATTCAGTGCATGGAACCGAATCTCAGGAAGGAAATGAGTTGGCTCATAACATATTATATTTTCGTTATTTTCAAAAAGAAGAAATTAACGTCTCCTGGTACTCCAAGAAGCTCACATGCAGCGTAGTGAAAAATGAAGAAATCGTTTAATGGTAATTTATTAAATAAATTTTATAAGGAGGTAACTTTCGATATCTAACGACGCAGGAATTTGTAGTTTCTTGGACGACATTTTAATGCAAGGCCAATATAATTCGCCGCTTGCTCCAAGCCGTAAATCGTTATATGGTCAATTATTTTCCATCTAAGAATATTGCAGAGTAAAATGTCTTTACTAGCTGGCTTCGATCCAACGGCTGAGGAATTATCTTCCTCCGTAAAGCATTCAAACTGAAGATAATAATAATGGGTCATGAAACGAAATGATAGTTCTTGCATCAAGTTTATGTTTCATGTCATCTCAAAAAATTATATGAAAGCCAAAAACATGGTTCATTTCCGATGTTAGCCACTTATTTTACTTTTTGCTCGTATATCGAGCTCAACTGAGCTTACTTTTAAATCACCGTATCCTTTATCAGACACATCAAACACAGTCTACAACCCTGCTGGGCACACTGCGATACATATAGCTGAAAGTTATCTCAGGAACTAATTTAGTTCCACTAATCCATACACCAGTAGACTTATACTCTTGTAGTCATTTATTACTCCACTTACGAAAGAGATGTGGTGTCGAGTGGTTAAGATGAGAAAGGAGGGATCATCGATTACAAACTCAATTAAACTCGTCCTGAACTTTTACGGGGCACGGATGTGACCATCCCAACATCTCTTTCAGCAAACATTTGTTCGTACGCATGAAGCTTCGTGTGTCAGATTTCACATAAAATTGCGCGATCTCTGGTTTCTAGGTAGGATTAACAGTTTGAGTGGTCATGACACAGGTGCACTGCCATGTGATACTGGTGTCGATACATGTTTCTGGCTTCACAGCTCGTATACGTCGGTTCATTAGAAACAGGATAGAACTGGGAGCAAGGAACGCGAAGGAATTTAACCATGGCTTTTTGAAGGACCGCATTCACCTGGAGTGATTTAGTGAAACTGTTGAAAACCAAAATCTGGATAGCTGGACGGGGATTCGAACTCCGAACCTTCGTCCTCTGGAATGCGGTGCCAGAGCGATACCTGTCACCCAATACGCTCGGTCTGATGTTGGCTCAATGCGGACATCTCTTGTTGATTATACAAGGGATAAAAGATGACAAGTTCGCAAAATGTAAAGATAAATTATTTAAGGCAGATTAATTTCAATTAAGTTCCATTCCTCATACTTTCCAAGACAGATTTTTTTGATTTTTTTGAAGCGATCTTTTGTATTTACTAATGTAACTACGGAGATTTACGTTTTTTTTTTTTGTTCGTTATAATATCCGAAAATATAATCATTTTTAAGTTTATTTCATATTAATGATAATTTTTTATGGTAGTTGTAAAAATACTTGATAACTTTTTCAGTTTGCTCGTGTGTGCATAATGGTTTTTAAATTTCAAGAACATGAAAGAATCAAGTGTATAGAATCAGCTTTATACCAGATATTACCTACATAACTGATACGAAGGAAATTGAATTGGTAGTACATACATCAATCATTATTTTTAAACGATCAGTATTTAATCAAGCTTGCGTGGGATGCAAATGCGACAGTATTGACTCGAAAAGATTTTTTATGGTGCCCTGACCCTGCTTATCTACAATTCATTGTTACTGACTAGTAGATAATGATACTGAGGGTACTGTTGACTACTGATAAAATTCCAGGCAACTTCAGTATACGATCAAAAATACAAACTGCATTGGCTGCGCTGTGAAGAAAATTCGAAGGTTTCTGGCCGTGTGTACAACTGGAATTGTATGAAGAATTTTTGCTTTTTACTCTGCAATTTCAATCGTGTGTAAGTTGCAGTAGAGATTGTCCTCAATTTATAGCATTTCAGAAAGCGTATTACACTCAGCAAAAATATACTTAATCACGTTTGCCCTTCTAAATTGCTTTCTGGAAGGAGGCGTTTACCACGATGCCATCAAAGACATTGCAACGCCGATGCGTACCAGGAAGAAGCAATCAGTATGCTGCGTTCTCCTGATGACTGTCCTGTTAGCGCAACAGTGTGAGAATACTGAGAAATTAGTGAATGTCATGAGCAAAATACTGAGGGAAGTTTTTGGACTAAATATAAACCAGAACAAGACAAAAGTGATGAAATTTATCAGAAATGTTAGCAATAACAGTAGATTCAATATAAATAGGATCAAATATAACAGAAGAAGTAAGTGAACTCCGTTACTTGGGAAGTAAAACTGCAACTGAAGGCCAAAGCAGGAATGATGTTAATAGCAGAGTAACAATAACGAAAAATCTTCTTGAAAAGAGAAATTTTTTAGTTTGAAATATTGGTCTGAGACACAAAAAAAACACACACACACATTATAAAACTGAACCTATGTAGCGCAGAATTTTGTGGCTGTGATAGACTTTACGTACCAGTATATCAGAAAGAATGAAATTTGAATCATTTCTAATGTAGTGATATAGAAGGATGGACAGGTAAAGTAAGAAATGAACGTGTTTTCAAAGTGATGGATTGGGGAAAGAAATTTTGTGGAAAGTGCCGCATAAAAGAAAAAATGGTAGGTTGAGACCTGCAGGATTGTTTAATTTCTTAGTGTAGGAAACAGTTATGTTAACAAGGAAAAGACTGCAGTGGTTGGGTCATGTTATGAGGATGGAGGAATGGAGGATGCCGAAAGTAGCACTGCTGAACTGTGGAAAGGGAAGGAGACCAGTTAGAAGACCTCGGGCAAGATGGTTGGACCAAGTAAAGAATGATGCAGAGGCTAATGGAGTCGTTTGGAGAAAAGTAATGGAGGAGAAATCTTGGAATGACCGACAGACTTGGAAGAGGATGTGCAGGATGACCTGCAAAGGCTGAAACGTCTAATGATGATGATGATGAGGAGGAAACAGTTGGAAAAAATGTACACGAAGACGAATATTGTACAATGAAGGATAAAGGGATATATTCAGATTAAGTGGTTAGGCTTTAGATAGGAAGAGTTGGAGGACTGCATAAAAAGTCTCGAATGATTTGATGAATTCTTAGTAAATTCTTAAATAATAAAATCCAGCAATGCACTAATGTCGAATTTGCTTGCTGGCTTTATTGTGTGAGGGTAGTGTTTTCCAAGGCTTTTCAATCCGTTAAGCATTGTGGATGGCCAGTTTCTTTTGAAAGAGTTTTTCGATTGGTTAATGCCTTTGTACATAACGGTCCGACGTTCAGTAGCAAAGAAACATCAGTCTCTAAAAGTGATGCGTCTACAATTTGTCGATCTCAATCAGCCTCTCTCACATAGTATCTTTGTAACTTCCTTACCCCCAAATTTGTAAATTCGGAAGAAACAATAAATAGTGTTGCCTCAAGAACTTTAAGGTGTCAATGAACCGGAATTTAAAGACATTCAGGCAGGGTAAGCTGCATCGTTAAAGAAAAGCCGCTCACTGTATGTAAAGCTGTACTGGATATTTAATGGAATTTCTTGAGTGGGTGCAATGAATCATCAAGGAACGTGATTCATTCAGTTTGCTGCTACTCAAGTCTTATTACACGCATGAATTCAGTAAATGTTTCTTGATAACTGTGAAATCTTAGTGCTGAAACAGTTATAAACTCGATCATCATCGAACGAGAGTAACGAGAAGCATTTCATAGCACAGTCGTACAACAGCTACGTGCAATGTGTAGAAGAAAACAATGCAATTAACAAGCATTTCGATCCAGTGTAATTTTTTCAACTTCTAACACGAAACTTCGCTCTAACGAGAATTACATCACTTCGTCAAAGAAAGATATAATCGCCATTCAATAACAGTTTAAGTAGTTTCTGTGTGTGTGTTGGGGGGGGGGGGGGCGATAACTTTTTCGAAGGACTGTAAAATCATGGCCAGTATGAAAAAATCTTTTGGATGTAACTACAGCATTCAGGTTTGGTAATACACTTTACTTTCCATAATAACGGAATTGACTTGAGCGTTGTAACAGTAAAACCAACTAAGCAATTAGTTGAACAGATTGTTAGTCTCTGTCTCCCAAGCTTTCGGCTGCTTTCTTGTTCCTTTACGTGAAATGCTAATGGCAGGAACAAATCCTTTCGTAAGTTCCGCCATCACAAATCCGGCGTTCTTACAATTTATCATACGTACTGTTTTACATAACAGAGACGCAAAGAATCTTTATGTGTGTGGCGTGCGATTTGTAACGGCCTCAGCGTCTATTATCATGCAAATCATTCGTAACAACTGAATAAACTTGCGGATTTGCTGTTACTAGTCTACTCCCTTCATAAATAAATATTAGCTAATGGACTCGCGAAACAAATTATCTGCTGGCAGCTGTCGTGTTATATTTTTGGATTCAAGTGCGATTAAGTTACTCGTATTTTTTACCATATGGACGCACGATACCCTGTTAAGTTACGTCATAAACTATATGCAGAAATGTGTTAATGACTTCAGCAGTCCGCAAACAGTATTGCATATCTAGGATGGATAATTTTCTTATCTCCTTACTGTTAAGGCTGGAAACTGTTTGTTTAGTATTCAAATCCTTCAGACGTATGTGAAGTTACTTTCTCTCAATGCTGCCATCATTTCAGTTGCTATACAAGATGGGTGACGGCACTTTTTTCTAAGTGTAACGTTCTGTCGCCGAGTGACAGTTGCGACTTGCCGTGTTTGCGCTTTAGATCATTTTATTCAGACAGATAAGAATTGAAGTTATTAGTGACTGGTTTAATGAGACTACTTTTTCTTTAGGGGTTATCATCCTGTGATGGGAGGGAATAAATCAGAGTGGAGTCTCCACATAAGCAGAAATGAGCAAAGTACAAAATTTGAAATAGCTCTTCATGAAATTATAAAGGAACTTAAAAAGTTAAAAAAAAAGAAAGGCGCAAAGGAACTGGTTTAAATAATATTACTACAGATGTATTAAAGATGTGGTATACGATATTGTATCTCATCTTAAAATTTTATTTAAAATAAGTCTTCTTACCAGAAGACTGGAAAAGGGGGATGGTAGTACCGGTTCATAAAGAAGGGGGTGACAAATAGGGTTGAAAATTACATGCCGATTAGTTTGACATTAGTGATAGGAAAAATTATGGAGAAATTGATACGCAACTGTATCAGAAATGTCTGTGAAGAAAGAAACTGGTTTGAAAATAGACAACATGGTTTTCGGAAAAGATATTCAAGCGAATCTCAGATGGTCAGATATATCCCACAAAAACAATTCCTGTAAAAATAGGCCATGTGTTCATGTAGTGACAAAAAGTTATGAGATCTTCTGAGCCAAGTCTAGACTTTAAAGTGTGTATTCACTTCACTTTATGAAACGGAATGGTTTCTCTCGGTGTCATAGATCGGTTATTTAGGGTAAAAAATCTGATGACTTGGCCATTAAGCAGGCCATGTTTTAGTTAACCTATATAAATATCTTAAATGTGTTGCTTTATCAAACTTATAAATACTTGAAAGCCAAGATTGACAAGTATATATTATGCCCTCAATTTCAGTAAAAATTATGACGTGCATAATGGCCAAGTCATCAGATTATTCCCATGGTCACTACACATACTACAGGCTGTGGAAACACAGCAACAATACAAATTAAGAAACAAACATTAATACAATTATACAGAAATGACTAATAAAATAGACATAATGAAATATTCATAATAATAATAAAATTATTGGGGGAGTTAAAGATAATGTGACAGGGTGATGAGAGGATGTACCAGAGAAATTAGGCAATTGGGTTACAAAACTTTGGTCAGACCAGTGATTGAATTTGGTGGTGTCATTGGGGTCCATATTTTAGATATCAGAGTACCTACGTGACCGATTTTCGCTTTGCATCTTTCGATTTCTGTTCAGTATGCAAGTTTTCATCAAAATCTTTAGAGAAGTTTGTGAGAAATTAATTTTATCTATTTACAAGAGTTGCTCATATAGTATAATAGTATTAAATTAGATTGGTCAGATTAAATATATAGACAGCATAAACCTGAAGGTTGGTTGGATCCTCCACAAGTAGGCTTTCTAAGCCATTGTATCAGAGGTAGGACGGCCAGTTCCTTTCCTCTGGGACCAACACTTTAACGTAGAATCCGAACCACCGAACGCCCTAGAGTAGTTCATATTATCAAATACAAATCTTAAAATTCCTTGCCCCTACCCCCCCTCGGTATCTGAACCCGGAATCATATCCAGAATGTTTTGAGTTAACGCAGTAACTACTTTTTTCTCACTAATTACATTTGAGCTGCCAGAAGGCTCCATATTTATTATACATTCAATACATTTCTTTCCCACTTCGATTAGAACTGCAGTCGATTAAATAATAAAGTAATTGTTCAAAAAATATAAAAACCGCCTTAAAAAAAAAAACACTAAAAATTTTAAAATAACTTTATACCTTTCTTAGGAAAAAGTAAATCTAAATGGACAATATTTTACATTACTGTCATTGAATTTTTTTACATTAATTAGTTATTTTTGGAGTCGGTGCCAGCTGTCACATCGCGAAGATCTAATTACTGAACTTCTTTTGGTGTTATAGGCGAAACGGGGAGAATGAACAAAAATTCCCAATATTTTACTGCATTACGTGAGGCAAATAGTGTTATTGCGTAACACAGCTCAGGGAAACAAATTAACAGTATTTTAATCTTTGGCTCGGCCTTATTGGTCATCCAGGCATATCTCTGGTGCTACAGTGTCAGTTGGTAGTCTGCATCATGCAGTAAACGATTTACAGTTAGCATAATATCGGCGTATCATATGTATGTTTCAGTTTTATTGAAACATGTTTCTAGCATTAATTGTAGGTAAGCAGTAACATGATTTTTTATGTATTATTGTTATTCATTATTGTTTTTATCTTTTTGTTTTTCTTGCTTTCGCTGGCACCAATTCCAAAAATAACTAATTAATGTAAAAAAATTCAATGACAGTAATGTAAAATATTGTCCATTTAGATTTACTTTCTCCTAAGCAAGGTATAAAGTAATTTTAAAATTTTTAGTGTTCTTTTTTTTTTTAGGCGGTTTTTATGTTTTTTTAAAACAATTATTTTATTTTTAGATTTTTAGTGGTATTATAGTTTGTTTTGTATCTTAAATATGCCGCAGCAGTTCCCATTTTGCGAACTTTCTTGTTGCTCAGGGATTAAAGCGCTTGCTTGCAAAGAAGAATTCTGTCTTTATATACCACAACAACTTCCAGAACGGGGTGAATTGGGTGTTATATTAAAGAATGTCAGTTTACATTTTGTCCAGGCTATGTTTCGATCGTATCATAACATCTGTTAAAGCTGCTGGTCGATAACTGAAACTTGTAACATCTCGGCATTAATACATACCATGTACAGAAATCTGTATCTGGAATATATCTGTTTGCTGCGGCATCACAAAGAAAATATAGATTTTTAATTCGTTTTAACAACGTGAAGGCTTGGGATCCAAGTTAAAATCTGAGGTACATGTTAAGACATTACGACACATTTATTTTATAAATATTATGCCATGACTTAAAAATAGGTTAATTGATTTTGACAGGATTTAAAACTGTAGATTTTTGTAAAGAACATTGGAAATCAAAAGGGTGAGGGTAAAGGGGAAGAGGGATTGGGCTTTTGTATACCAAATGTAGACTGCCTTTTCTGATTGATTTAAAATATACATGTGTAAATTTCTATTGATATCAGATAAAACTGTAGGTATGTATAAAAAAATCAATTAAGGGGTGTCGAGACGAAGAGTAGTTTGGTTTTTGTAAAACTAATAAGGGCACTATTTTTCTCTTTGTTTTAAAGTATAAATGTGTAAATTTCCATCGAAACCAGATAAAAACTGTAGCTTTGTGTAAAGAACATTTGCAAAAATTAAATGGGGTAAGGGAGTGAGTGAGTGGTAGGGTTTTGTAAACAGAATGTAGACACTATGTTTCCCTTTGTTTTTAAGTATACATTTGCAGTGTTCCATGGAAATCTGATAAAACTTTGTGTATCTATAAAGAACATTGGAAATTAGGAAGGGTGGGAGTAGAAGGGAAGAGGGGTTGGGCTTTTGCAACCTAATTTAAACACAATTGTTCTATGTGTTTTAAAGTATACGTGTGCAAATTTCCTTCAGAATCGGATAGAAACTGTAGATTAAAGGATGGAAAGGAAGGAGCGGAATTTGGACTCTCAAAACTAAATGTAAACAGGTTTTTTTTTTTTTTGTTTTTTTTTTTTTTGGTTTTTTTTTGTTGTTTTTTTTTTTGCCGTATGCATGTGCATACTTCCTTTAAAATCACAAAGAAACGGTAGCTTTGTATAAAGAACATTGACATTAATTAAAGGAGTAGAAAGGAGGATAGGGTTTGCGTTTTTGTGAAATTTATGTGAACAGTATTTTTCTTTTTCTATTTATTTTAAAGTATACGCATGCGTAGTTCCACCGAATCGGATTAAACTGTGGGTTTTGTACAAATATTAAGGGAAGGGGAGCTAGGATAGTTTTTTTGATTTTATGGTCAAAAATCCTCTCCAAAAAAATTACATGTGCCAACTTCCATAAAGATCGGTCAAATGGTGTCGACTGTAGCTTTCTAAAAAGAAATTGACAAAAATCAGGGGGGTGGAAACGGGGAGAGGGGTTCAGTTTTTGCAAACCAAGAGTTGGCATTATTTTTCTCTTTGTTTTATAGTAAAAATTTGCTAAGTTCTGTCTAAACCAGATAAAAACTGTGGCAGTGTAAAAAAAAATTAAGCGGTTTAATGGGGAGAGGGGGTGGTTTTTAGATCTTTTGGTTACACATCTTCTTCGTGAAAAAATACATATAAGCACCAACTTTCATGGTAATCGGTCAAATGATCGTGACTGTATCTTTTTATGAAGAACATTGACAAAAGTTAATGAGGTTGAAGGAGGAAAGGGGTTGAGCTTTTGCAAACCAAATGTTGACAGGATTTTTCTCTTTGTTTTTAAGTATACATGGGCTAAGTTTAATAAAAATCGGATAAGAAATGTTGATTTCTATAAAATTAAGGGGTGTAAAGGGAAACGTGGGGTGGTTTATTTATTTATTTAATTTTTGTCAGAAACCTTCTCCATGAAAAATTGCATGTATACGCCAACTTCAATGGAGACCAGGTAAATGGTGTCAACTGTAGCTTTGTATAAAGAACATTTGTAAAAAATTAGGGGTGGATAGGGGGAGAGGGCTACAGTTTTTTCAAACCAAAAGTTAACAGTATTTTTCTCTTTATTTTTGACTGTGCATGTCCAAAGTTTCATCGAAACCGGATAAAAAATGTGGGTTTGTATAAAAATTAAGGGGTTTTTAGGAGAGAGGGGTGGTTTTTTATTTATTTATTTTTTGGTCAGATTTTCCATGAAAAATTACATGTATACGACAACTTTGATGATAATCGGTAAAACGGTTTCGATTGTAGCTTTTTATGAAGAACATTGACAATAATTAAAGGGGTGGAAGGAGGGAGGGGGTTGAGCTATGGCAGACCAAATGTTGACAGGATTTTTCTCTATGTTTTAAGTATACATGGGCAGAGTTCAGTAAAAATCAGATAAGAAATGTAAATTCTATAAAATTAAGGGGTGTAAAGGGGAGAGGGGCAGTTTTTATTTTTATTTTTTTCGTCAGATACCTTCTCCATGAAAAACTACATCTAACTGCCAACTTTAATGGAGATCAGTTAAATGGTGTCGACTGTAGCTTTTAATAAAGAAAATTGGCAAATATTAAGGGGGTGGATAGGGGGAGAGGGGTTCAGTATTTTAAACCAAAAGTTGACAGTATTTATCTCTTTATTTTTGGCTATATATGTCCAAAGTTTCATCGAGATCGAATAAAAAATGTGGATTTGTATAAAAATTAAGGGGTGGAAGGGGGTAGAAAGGGTGGTTTCTCAATGAAATTCATATGGGACCACTTTGGAGGTATAGCCTATCCACTAAAAAAAAATCATTTAAATCGGTTCAAAATTGGCAAAGATATCGCTGAACATACATACAAAAAAAAAAAAAAATAAATACAGACGAATTGAGAACCACCTCCTTGTTTTGAAGTCGGTTAAAAATCATGAATAATAGTTCAACATTTTATTTTAAATAATCAGCTAAATTATGTATAATTACGTAATCTTTCTCGGCGTTGAGAATACAAATAATGTTCTCGGGTGACTAGCCGAGTTATAGGAGTGTTATCGTAATCACACGATATTTCGGCGCTCTGAATCATCGGCGCCATCTTCCGGTGAAGTGAGGTCAGGAACGTGCGAAGTTGCTGAGCTAGACCAGATTACCGCTGCTAACCTCTGATTGGTCGGCTGTAGAACCAGTCGTAGCAGGGGTCAAATCTCGTTGCGGCTTGAATGAAAAAGAAACCACCACACCACAACAGCAATTTAGGGGAAAATGTCGCAAGAGTGCGACAGGCACCCCTACTCAAGACCAGCCAACGCCTACGGCGTTGGCAGTAAACTGCTCCTCCTGCCTGCTTGAATCGATGCCAAGGTGGTGTAGCTATATTATGGTTTTTCTTCATTCATTCTAGTAACTTGGCTGAAACGATTTTCTTTTAGCTTTTCTTGAGATGAGACTTGGCTGCGTGAAGTTTAATTGTAGTTATTTTTTAAAAAAAGGCTTCCTTTGCATATCGAAGCTCACAGTTGCTTACTACATCCAAACATAAAACAGTTGACTCACTGGTGCATCAAAATTCTACGAGATCGCGTGGCGTTAGAATTTTGTGTGTGTGTGTGTTTAAGCTTGTATTTTTTCAAGGATGTCAGGTATGTTTTTAATTTTTTTCCTTTGAGGTATAAAAGTTTTTCTTAACGGCTTCCCAGGCAATCTCAAGTGCACATTTCCTTGCTTGAATCAAAGAGAAACTTAAATAACATCAGCAGGCAATACCCGCAACTTCTACGATAGCCGTTTACCGAGATAAAAATGCTGCTATTATGTTAATATTGTTTTCAAAGAAGTTTCGTAAGGTAAATAAGTTTTAAAAATTGCAACCTTTTAAAAGTTTTACAGTTAAACTGGTAGTATTTAATGGTAACCGCTTTTTACAATTCAGTAATATTGATGTTTGTGTTAAAGAAACATAGGGTCAAAAAGTAAATGATGATTACATTATAACTGCTAATATTATTTTCAAAGAAGTTTTGTAAAGTAAAGTATCACTTCTGACAAGCCAATATCTATTTTTTAAATATCTTGTTTTTAAATGTTTTATGCTTGAACATGTAGTGATAGTATTCCCACGGGTCAGCTAGTATACAAGAACTGTTCTTTTTAAATATATAAGAGTTCCTTGTTGAACTCAAAGAGAAACTATTAGTAGGCTTTCTGGTACCTGAATCGTTTACGAGATGGCTTTTAGAGCCTTTTTTCGAGATGCCAAGGACACAAATTGTTCTTATTTTGTAAAACTGAGTTTTTTGTAGGGAAGACAACTATTTAGGTAATCTTAAAAACAAAATGTTACCAAATATGAAATTTTCATCAAAATCGTTAGAGCCGTTTCCGAAATTGCAAATATATACAGATCGTTTACGATACAGGAGTTGGAGGGCATGTAAAGAAGAACCGTTAGATATGTTTGTGTATATTATTGCAGGACCCAGCCAGTAACTGATATGATAAAAGAGCTCGAATGGAAGACAAGAGGATGGCGAAGAGAGTGCTGGGAATATACAAGGGATATGTTGGTGTTGGGAGTTAAAAGGATATTGGTTGCATAATTAGGAATAGTGCATGGAAGGGTAAAGATTATCATGACCACAAGCTGGCACTCGATTTCATGCATAAGGCAGAAGTGAAACTTTCTCTTATGGGTAAAAGTGTCAGGAATCAAGTGAGGTGAGTAGTAATTTAACACAATCACTGAATGAATTAGAATTAATATTTGTAAATCGCAAAAGTAGATGGGGAGGAATTTAACACTCAAAATATATAAGCTAATTAAAAATAATAAGAAAAGGGTAATTAGTTGACTAAGGGAACTACTACCGGAGCATGTGCTTCGTCGCAATTAAAAATTATTTTTTTTTAAAAAAGTAGTAAGTCTTCCGACAGAGAGACACCAAAAAATTTACCTTCTTCTAATGTTGTTTCCAATTCAGCGTTGTACTTGAGGAAAATTTGTTGTAATTTTCTTCAGGGGTAATGTACGTAGATTAACTGCAGTAAAACTGCGAACTTTTCCGAGGGAAGGTAGAGTTAGGATTGAAACAAAGCTACAGTACAGTTGTTCAATCTACTATATTAACACGGTAGTACAGTGTTTCGGAAAGATTTTTCAGCATTTTATCTGTATAACAGAATCACCGAGCACCCACGGAACGAACTGTTGGTAAGTAGTACAGACCCTGAGGTGCAGAATTCAATATTTTTTAATCTCGAACTCTGTGTCCTTGTTTTATCAGTTATACTGGAACCAGAAGCTGTTTAAGAAGCATCGCAAACGTTTTCAGTCACGTAGGTCAAGCTAGAAAAAGGTTTACGAAATTGTGTTTACATTTTAAGCATAAGGCTGGTCGGATTATAATATCGATAATAAGTGATTTTCCGAAATCTTTTCAGTGGAATACCAGGGTAATATATCATTATGTATTTCTTCTGAGTAAAAAACGTAATGTTTCTGGATTCGCACATTTCTGCATCACCCACGCATAACGTCTCAGCCCTCAACTAGAAAAATTACGAAAAATTTTGGAGAGAAGGAGTGAAAATAATTGCAGGGGGTTTAGTGGACTGCTGAAAAAAAATAAAAAAATTTCCTTCAGATGGAAGCTTATCGACTCTCAAAATGTTTGGATTTTCCATTTTATTTTACGATTTGTGGAAGCTGATGATGAGAAACGTTGCAAAAATATCGTTCTTACCAATTATTTCTGATCCCAAATTTTTTTAAGTATTTACGGTGAGATTTATAGTTCTAAAGTAAACAGGAAAAGCACACCGCTTTTTCTACAGCTTGTTATTTTATTTTTAAAAAAATCTGATACTTCTTAGATGATTTATTTATATGAAAATCGTACGTTATGTTCGAAGGAGGAATTCAGAACTATGCCGTAAAATCGCTTAAAAAAAAATTATTCAATAACACCCAATAATGGAGTTTTACTGTCTTTTTGTGTTTGATTTATACATACAATTTAAAAGACAATTTCGCAAAATATTGTAAGCAACTCCGTTTACATTTTTTTTTTTTTTTTTTTTTTTTTTTTTTATAGAATAAATTTATAATAATAGCTTTTTTATTATTCGTTTCCGGTGTACCGATTCTTCTTGACTTAAACGTAGAGTCCTAAGAACAATCTTCAATCGATTTCGTGATGAAGTGTGTGTTATGCACTTTATTGTTGCATCCAGCACGAACTTCACACACAATGAAAAACTTACAATGAAGTGATGCACGATGCGAATAACCATAAGACTTGTTTGTGAACTCAAGTCTGCGTTACTTTGTCGAATGTACAGAACTTTATGTTTGTCTCTTTCTTGAGAGGCCAAGTGTCTGTTGTGAAAGTGAGATGCCTTAAATTAGCTTTAGTGTTATCTTTAAGTCTCTACATTGTTCTCAATTATATTCTGGAAGACTTTTAATACGAATGAATGGATCCGTGTTGATAGATGTCTAAAATAGTAAAGAGGCTGCCACAATACAACAATTTTTACACTTCATCGCACCGATACATACATAGCCTACTAAAGAAAGGAATTGCTTCTTTCACTGTATACATATATATATATATATATATATATATATATATACCAGGAAAAATCTTTTGTTTTAATCTGTAAGTTGCAATATTTTCATCACACTACAGAGACTAAACCTGCAAGACGTTCGACGCTGATAAAAAAAAGAGAGAGATTACATTTCACAATAAACATAATACCAGCTAGAAATATAATATAATCCGTACGTCGCTGTAGAGTTTCTTTAAGTTGTGAGACAATAGCGATTAGCGTCACGCTAAAATACATCACCATCGAAAGATCACTGTCGACGTGGTAGGCCGTATTAATATTCAAGGAAATTTGAACGGCCTGGGCTTTACTAATATTACAACGCGCTACCAGAGGAGTGTTTGCTTAAAATATTTGAAATTTAAATACTCTGAGTATTTAATTCGAACGTTGAGTGACAGAAACTATTTATCGGAATTACTCGTTATTATGTGCTGTTGTAGTTACGCTTTAATGGGGAAGGTTAAGACGCAAGGTGTGACCAGCGTCCGGCAGCTGTTAAGGGTAGGCACGACGAGCGTTTAACGAGTTTAAAATTGCGTCCAATCTTAGTCCCCGGCAGATTATCGTCTACTTAAAGTGTGAAAATCAACACCTCCACTGAGTTATGTTAAGTTGGTCTCCTGGTATAGTTGCTGCAGAACCAAGTAGAACATCCCACCACATACCACACGTAAACTGAGGAACGGTAAAATGTAGGCAACCACATATCGTCACAAAGTGTGCATCGCAGGGTTGCCATATCCACCGGACTCTTGAACACAAATGATCGTTTTTTTGTGGTGAACTGTTTTAATTCGACCAGACGGTAACTAGAAAGTCGGTGGAGAGAAGAGTTAATTTCAGAGCACCATGCCCTCTCGTGGTTGGAATCGGCTTCTTTAAAAGGTAGCCGGTGTAACTGGCATCGTAAACACAGGATTAATTGCACGAATATTTATCTCTCAGCCCGCAATGTAGATGGTAATTGCGTTACCAGAGTCGGATTCCTATGAAAGATCATAATAACACGCGCACACTGCGAGAACTTGGGTGCAGCTGTGATTAAAGCCCATCCACACAGAAGAACACAGTGCAACACGAATCACAGTTCCCTTAAGTCTAGTTTTGTTCGTCGCTGATTTGCTCAGGCAATAGGAAAACAATAAGCAAAGGTATTTACCATGAACTTTTTTTTTTTTTTTTGGCACTTGGTTACATGACCATACAGCCAGCACAAAGTTACATAATTATTACATTGTACTACTAAAGCTGATGAGTTTCATATAACACCATCTTCAAAACAATTTATAAATATACATCAAGAGACCATATTTTTTAAAAACACTTTGAAGTTATTACTAAATAGTATATTATAGACAATAAAAGTTTTTTTTTTGACTATACAGCCATTTAACAGTTTAACAAAGGTTCTTACATCCATTTACGTAACTTATCTATTTACACTTTTTCTTATCTCTATTAAGTTAAATTATTACAATCTTATTGAATCTAGGATACCGTTAATTTTGCCCTGCTGGTTGTTGTGCTTGTGCGGATATGGGGTTGTGCTGTGGTTTGGGCTTTGGGTTTGAAGTATAGTCATTTAGCTTCCAGGGTTGGCTAGAATTCTATCCCTCCATCTTTTAAGTATCTGGCGAGGATGTTAAGTGCTACTCTGTTGTTGCTGGAAAGAAGGAGGGTTATGTTAGTCGGCAGGGGAAGCCATTCTTGGAAAGATCTATCATCATTTGGTCCTGAAGTTGTTGGTACTTATTGCATGAAAATATTATGTGATTGATGTCTCCTATTGCCTGGTCTGAGCAGTCGCAATATGGGGAATCTCTCAACCCTATTCTATGTAGGTGGCTGGGGAAGTTACCGTGGTTAAAGCGGGCTCTTGATATCGTGGTGATTAATCGTCTGCTACTGTTCCAGTTGTAAAACCAAGGTTTTGGAGATATGATCGGTTGAATGGATGCATAATATGAGGCTTTGATTTTTGAGGAGATCGTCCATTCCTCTTGCCATTTTTCCTTGGCTCTTACTTTGATGTTATGTATTACATCCGAGATCGGGAGTTGCATGTTGATTACCTCTCCTCATGGATAGCTTGTTTTGCCAGGGCGTCCACCCGTTCGTTATGCTCGATGCCGCTATGAGACGGGATCCACATCAGAGTAGTCGTGATGCCAAGTTCCCTGTTCCGTTTTAACTGTTGAAGAATTTCCAATACAATAGTTTGAGTATGGCTATTCCACGTAGTATTTTGTAAGCTCTTTAGTACGCTGAGGGAGTCCGACAGGATGACGACTTTGTCCATGAAGATACTTTGACTATATCTGATGGCTTCCAGCAGGGCTTTTGCTTCAGCTGTGTAGATGGATGCCTCTTCGGGTAGCGAAAATTGAGACGATTTACCTGTGTTGGGACAGAAGTATGCCGCTCCTACTCTGTTATTTCCAGTGGTTTTCGATCCGTCTGTGAATATTTTAAGAGTGCTATTGTCTGATTTTGATAGGAATCTCGATACCTTGTGGACCAAATTTCCGGATTTGTCTTCCTCCCAGAGGATTGTGTGGACTCTTTCTAGCCGAAGCTCGAAAGGTTCTTGAAAGATCGGTAGCATGTTATACGAGGGTAATTTGTCTTTGTATTTTAGCCAAAATTTGTAGGCATTTAATAGGGGAAGACGAGCTCGACTTTTCCCTCTATTTGCTATTGTTGATAATCTCTCGAGACGTTCATGAATTGGGTGGTTATTGAGTGCTAGTCTTTCAGTTAAAAACTTTTCAGATATAGGTATGCTCGACGAATATGAAGCGGAGGAGGTTCGCCTGATTCAACTAGTAATGCATTTGTGGGAGTGGACCGAACGGCTCCTAAGCAGGCTCTTAGGCAGCGTGATTGTAGCCTCTCTAGTTTGTTCAGGGCATCTTTTCTAGCGTTTTGATAAAACATGCTGCCGTAGTCGATTAGTGGTCTGATCAGAGATCGATATATGAGGAGTAAGCTTTGGGGTGGGCGCCCCACCAGACACCTGATACCGTTTTTATTATGTAGTGGCTTTTGTTATCAGTTGATCTATATGTTGGGCCCAGTTGAGGCGGTGATCCAGTATCATCCCGAGAAATCGGCCTTGTCTTTTCAAAGCTAGACTATATGGCCCCAACTGTAGGTTGCTGGAGTTGTAGAGGATTTTCCTTTTGGAGAAGAAGACCACTGATGACTTTGCGCTTGATAAATCTAGTCCGTTGTTATGTAGCCAAATAGTAAGGGCTGAGATAGCTTCGCTCAAAAGAGTGAGGACTTCATCCTGAGTATCGCTAATGGCGTAGATCACCACGTCGTCTGCGAATTGTAAAGAAATGATTCTGGTCGGAAGATGGGAATTAATGTCCATTGAGTATATCAAGTATAGAAGCGGGCTTAATATAGCTCCCTGAGGCAGTCCTTGGATGACTATGCGAGGACCTAGTTTGTTCTTCTTCGATCTGACGTATATTATTCTCTCTGACAGGAGGGAGAAAAGTCCTGCCACAAATTTCTTCGGGATTCCTAGCATTTGCAATTTGTGCATGAGGATGGATATGTTAACATTGTCGTATGCGGATTGTATGTCTAGGAAGATCGCTCCGAGGTATTGTTTATTAAGAAATGTGAGGTTGATGTCTGAGGTCAATATAGCAAGGTTGTCTGTTGTGTTTTTCCCTTTTCTGAATCCTGTTTGGGAGTTAGGTATCAAGTTCTTCGTTTCCACCCACCATTCTAATCTATTTTTTATTAGTCGTTCTAGCGTTTTTCCTACGCAGGACATAAGTGATATGGGTCTGTAGGAAGTCGCCTTGCCAGGGGGTCTTTGTTTTGTTTTAGCACAGGAATTATGACTTGCGTTCTCCATTCTAGTGGAATTGGTTCATTCATCCAAATCCGGTTGAAAGTATTTAGAAGTAGCTGCAGTCCAGATTGGGGCATGTTTGATACATCGAATAGTGGATACCGTCTATCCCAGGGGAGGTGTCAGATGATCGCTTGAGGACTTGATGAAGTTCTTTCATGTCGAAACGGCCTGCACAGAAAGTGGTCGGAAGGCTGGTGAGGGGTTAATCTGAAGTTTGGTTCTTCCCTCGGTACTGTAGCAGGGGCGATTCTGTCCAAGATCTCTTCCAAAATTGATGCGTTGATAGCAGGGGGGCCCGTGTTGAATTTATTATTCTTGAGGCTTCTCACTGTGGCCCAGATAGAGGAAACGTTTGAGTTCTTTCCCATGGTTTCGCAGTAAGTGATCCAGCTTAGGCGTTTTTGGTTTTTTAAAATCTTTTTGGTCCTGGCATTGGTCTGTAGGAATGCTATGTAGTGGTGCAGATCAGAATTCTTTCTGTATGCGGATAGTGCGAGACGTCTTTGGGCCACTGCTTTGGAGCATAATGGATTCCACCATAGTGGTGGACGGTTTTTCCTAGTGTTGTCAAAATTTTTCCGACGAATTGCTATTTCAGCTGCTTCTGAAATTATATTTTCCAGATTTCTGTAAGTTTCGGTGCCCGTGGAGTATTCATTGGTTTGGCTTATTTTTTCCTCCATTAGTCTCCTGTAATGGGGCCAGTCCGCTCTGTTTATGTTCCATTGGATAGTTGGGTGGCTTGTGATATCCTTCGTGTATGAGCAGCCAATTGTTAACAAAATAGGGAAATGGTCTGATCCCATTGGGTCTCTCTGAACTTCCCAGTTAAAAATAGAGGCCAGGTTAGGTGAACATAAGGTTAAGTCCACAGCCGAAGGAGATTTACCTGGTTTACGGAGCATGGTAGGGTTACCGTCGTTTACGATTATCAGGTTGTAATCTTCCGCCATATCGCTAATTATCGTACCACGTGGGTCGTTGTAATGGCACCCCCAACTCTTATTGTGTGCGTTGAAGTCTCCGGCCAGAATCAATGGAGAGGTTTATTTGTCCGTTCAGTTTTGACCAATCGTTCGGTCTGATTACTGAGCTAGGGCTACAGTAAATAGACACTATAGTGAATATTAATTGGTTGGCTCGGACCCGTACAGCCACTGCTTGGAAAGGTAAATTATCCGTGTTGAGTTGGACTGGGTCGTGAGGCACGTTGTTGTGTACCATTATGGCCACTCCTCCTTTTCCGTCTGCTCTATCGTTTCTGTAGAGGGCGTATGAGTTGAACGTGATTTTGAGTTTGGTTTAAACCATGTTTCAGATAACACCGCTATATCTATTCTGCTTCTTATTAATTCTGTAATAAGGCTCTCTCTATTTGACAATACCGACCTCCCATTCCATTGAAGTATGTTTAGTTGCTGAGAGGTTAAAGAATTGCTTGTGTTGCTGTCCATAGTTGGGTGGTTTAGGTTCCGTTGTTGGTTAGTATTTCCTGTAGTTGATTGCCGATGGAAATCGGGTCGATTGGGCCCCCCTGATCTGGCCACTTCGATCATGGAAGTGATAAAAAACAGAAGATTTTCAATTAGTGGAGAGGATTTGCTAGTTGGAGTAGTAGTTACTGTAGGGGTTTGAGTTGGAGTTTGAGTTTGAGTTGACTCTAAAGTTGGAGAATGGGTTGTTGGTTCACGGAGGTTATTGATTATTGGGTTTATTGGGCCATTACTCCTCCAGAAAAGATGACTGGGGATATTGACTCTGTTTCCCGCTGCTTTGGGAGGGACCGGGTTTGCTTTTGTCCGGCGGCATGAGATAGTATTTCGGATATTATCATGAATATGGAATTGGTATACTTGGCCGCTGTAACCGTCGTGCGCTACAGAGGAAGTGGGAAGGGCAGTTGGCGGGGGCGGTTGGCTGGGTACTGCAAGAGTAGGAGCTTCCTTTAGGAATTGATTGCCTATTTCGACAGGATGCGGGGGGGGGGGGGGGGGGGTGCTGCTATGTTAGCAAATGATCGTGGATTCACGGGTGGAAACCAGAACTGAGTACTGTTATTTACCATTTTTTGCTTTCTCTCCACTCGCTGTTTATATTCTGGGCATGCCCGGTCTGTAGATAGGTGATTTCCTTGGCAGTAAATACAGTGTGGCTGGACATCTGCCGTACAGTTTTTTAAGATATGGGGCCCAGCGCATCTGCTACAACGGGGTTGGCTTTTGCATTGGGTTTGGGTATGATTATATCTAAGGCACTGGTAGCACTGGATGACAGGTGGTACATACGGTTGCACTTCGCATCGCATTCCGAACAGATAGACAAATTGGGGAAGTGTTTGTGACTGGAAAGTTAGCATGCACACTGGAAGAGGGCGGATCTGACTACCATTTTCAACTATGGCTTTTTTTGTGAATCTCCTAACCTTTAAACTGGGAAGGGAGAGGCTATTTCGCTTAGGATTTCATCTGGAGATAAAGTAGTATCTATATTCCGAATTACTCCCTGCTTCCTGGTCATATAAAAAGGGATGTATGCGTCTAAAAGGTTGTCCTTAAGTATCTTCAGATCAACTATTGAGTTAGCGGATGCACTGGAGTATGTTTCAATCCTAATTCTGTTGCGACCGGTAGATGTAATATTAATAATTTCTGATCTCAGTTGGTTGTTAAGTTGAAAAAGTATTTTCCCTACTGCCATGGGGTGGAGTCTGCCTAAATTATTATTCCTGCTTTCCACTATCACCAAGTAGGGCCCATTGTCTGTAGGTGAATACCTATTGCTTTGATTGTTTTGAATTAAAAGGTTATTAGGACTAGCTTGGTTACTAGTTGAAGCCGGCTGCGGCTGAGATGTTAGTACTGGGGTTGAGTTTGAATCGTAAGTGGGTGTACTTTCCGTGGTTGGTGGAACTATTACAACACTAGGCTGCGTCATTGCTTCTAAAGTTTCTACCTGTTGCACTTTTAAGTCAAATTGCTTCGCTCGTTTACTCACTGGATTTGGCTGGTTGATTTCCTGCGGAGAGCGTGAACGTGGGCGTGTGTGGAGTCGCCCTTTTGGAGTCTGTCGAATTTGTTGAAGAGCAGTTTGAGCTTCCAACTGGTCGAGTTGCATCTCTTCGGTGGCTGAGTGCGGGTGGAGTTCAGGGTATGCTGGTTCTTGTCCGTGTTGCGGTAGATGAGCTGCTGGAAATTGGCTGTTGTCTTGAGGTGAGAGAGGGGCTTGGAGTTCTTCGTTGACCCAAGCTGTCTCTTCCGCTGCATTCTCCATTCTGTAATACGAATGTAACGCCGCGCCCACTGACTGACTGATTGAAGGTGAATGTTCGGAGTTTTCTGCCATAGTGTTCCGAGACTAAGTCTCTGGAACACTATGGTGCTGACGAGCGTAATATTAAGATTTCTTTGTACTGTTTACTTGCTACTTCTATAGCACTTCTAATAAACAGGCGGTAGAAACACTGTTGCACTGTAAACGAAACGTGGAGACCGACTTAACCCGTATGAGGAAGTTGACTCCTCGGCTGCTCGAGTGGAACTGTACCATGAACTCAACAGCTGCTGCTCACTTCTCGACGAGTTTCCTTAATCGTTTGAAACGCTCCACCCACTCTCCAAGATCAATTGTCTGTTTTCACAATATTACCGCCATCTCTTCGGGAATTTTATTCGGACAGAGTGTGTTACTATTGTTGGGTGGATGAGCGGTAACGTTTTGGTTTTATATTCTGAATGACGGAGGTTCGCTGTCAGAAATAAAAACATTTCGTTACAGAAAAAAATTCGAGATACAAGGAAAATATTAGAATTTTCTTCAATAAAATCTGTGATTACATCGGAATGAACCTATGAGAAGAAGAGTGAAGGGTCGGGTATGGTTCATCGAGTGTCGTCCCCATCTTAGCATTGCTGTCGCCTGCAATGAAATCAGCACTGAGATGTACAGTACAGCGAAAGTATTGTTTCAGAGCATAACATGGATAAAATTCCACGTCCAGCAATGGAGATATTGGTTTTACAAGATTTTCCGAAATCGCTACATGCGAATACCTAGAACGTTCTTCCAAAAAGCTATCGCCGAATTCCTTCCGATTCCTTGTCTTCAGTCGCTTCCCGCCTATATAATGAATGACCTCGAAGAAGGCAGTGAGTAAATATCAAAGAAAAAAATGCTGTTGCCGAAACAGCACAGAGCGACCTCAATGACATGGAAGGCTCTGCGTTTATCTTTTTGTGATAACGTTCTTTTATCCAAAATAGCACTTTTAAATATAGTTAAACACTACGCCTAAAATACATTTCGGCCACAAATTTTCACTTTAATTGTATACGAAACAACCTCTATATATTTTAAAACATTCATTTTAAACGTTATTTTCAAGACATACTGAACTGTTAGACGTGATGCCTGTCTGTTTACAAATTTGTCTCTTGAAGTTTTTTTGAAACAACCCCATGACTCAGGTAATCACGCAACAATGTACAACAGAGCCGATCCTAAAGATAATAAAAAATAATTAAAAAATTATTATATCCGTTGCAGGTTAACATGGAAATTTATTAGTATAATTCTATAGTTTTATTCAGTTAGTAAGAACATTTCATCTTGTTATTGCACTAAACCAGCAAAAGTTAGGTTAAGCACATTTTAAATATATTGGCATATTAGGCCACTCGTTAAATTGTTTATCTTTAAACGAACAATTCTTTGGAAGAAATTTAATATTTAGTTAACGTTTTGATTTTCAAGTTTATGTAGATAGGTGTCTTCCCTGCAAAAAACTGGATTTTACAACAACAAAAAAGAGCAATTCTTGTATTTGATATCTCTGAAACAGCTCTAACGCCATCCCGTGGAAGTTTTAGGTACCAGTAAGCCTAATGATGTTAGTTTAGTTAAGTTTCTCTTTGATTGTAACAAGGAACTCTTATAGGTTTTAACGAACAGTTCTTGAACCGTGTATTTCACAAGGTATCGTGATTAGTTACCGAGTTGTAATACAGTAATGTGGAAATAAATAAATACAAGTATATTTGTTAGTAAAAAGCATTTTATTTGAAGAGTAATAATAAATATCACTTTTATTGTAAAAAATCTTTATCATTAAATACTGCATTAAAAAAATAATCTTTAAAAAATAAATATTGGCTTTATCAGATGTGATTTTTATATACTTCTTTGAAAATAATATTAGCAGTTATAATGTGATCATCTCTTACGTCTTGACCGTATGTGTCTTTAACACTGAATCTAGGAACTCCTGAAAAAGTCACGAACACATGCCCATACGAAAAAACATTTAGTTAATACAATTCTGCGATTTGAAACGTCTGGTATACACTTCTACGCTTTGAAATGCCTGACCTTTTGCGTTACTAAAGGTCACAGCGAAGGTTACTTTTATTGGGAATTGTTTTCTTATCATTTAGTAAGGCACAGTTGGATCAGAAGGTGTGAGGTTAATGCATGGTATGAGCATAGTTTTATCGGAGTGAATGAATTTAGCACTGATGATGTACTCGTCTAAGTCAATTATCACTAATCTTGCACCGTTAATTAATCCCTGATTAGCATTAAGATTTCTATTTAGCATAATAATAGCATTTTTCTTTAAAACAAATTTATTAGGTGGAAAACCGGACGATCTCGGAAATGGCTCTAGGTAGATAACGTTTTGCTTTTCAAGTTTGATTAACACGATTTTACACACACACAAAAAAAAAAAAAAAATACAGAAACAATAAAAAAAATAGAGAGACTAATTCTTGTATTTGGTATCTCGGAACCGGCTCAAACCTCATCTCGTATAAGTTTCAGGTACCAGTAAGCCTACTGATGTTAGTTAAGCTTCTCTTTCGTTAGATCAGGGAACTGAGCACATCAAAATGCCTAGGAAGCCATGAGAAAACTTCACGCAAATTCTTGCATATTGAATAGAAATTGAAAGATGCCGAGCGAAGATGATTTAGACTACTGCTGTAGCCAACCCCAGAAGCGAAGTTGTTGGATTCTGGTCTCACGAACCTAGAATCACTGGCTGAATCCCAGTCGAGAACATGACTGATTTTAATTAAATGTTGCCCTTGTCTTGTGCACTGCATTAACATTAAAAATTCATACTCTTGCTGAGAAAGCATATATGAAAAACTGTAGCTTATTTATTTATTTCTTAAAGTATTACTTTATCCTTAAGGTTTGTATGAGACGCATCAGAAACTATATTACATTAGCAATATCACCAGCAGGATTTTTAATTGTTTCTGTCTTTTGCATTGTTTGAATAAGTCATGTCTGAGTCTGAAATATGACGCGTTGCGAAGGGTGAGGGGGTACAGTAGTGGGAATGAGAAATGGTTTCACTGGGGGAAATTTGGTGGTGGGGGAAACGGAATGTAATCGAGCCTATTTCATGGTTTTAGCTGGAAGCAAGGACATGGAGCACGCCGAAAAGATGATGGAGCAAGCCGAAAAGAAGAGCCCTTCAGGGTTTAGCCTTCAGGAGGTGTGGGAAGTTAAGTGGTTAGAAAGACTAGGATGGTAACGAACTGACAACGGGATGCAGAAGAAATGGGATAAACAGAAGACACTTCAGGCATTGCTAAGAGAAAAGGTTTGACCTGTTAGAGGAGTCCGGAAAAGAATACCCTGATTCAGATGTAGGAGAAGATAAGGTGCAGCAGGCCTTTCGTAATACAGACGTGAATGATGAAAATAGGAAATAAGAAAGTATAGATCCACTTATGTATGACCAACTAACTTCATGCTATCAAGTTACAACTATTTTCAGTGATTGGTTAGGTAATAGACGATATACGATCTCTTAGTAGATTGTTCACCGAGCAAGATAGGGTAGTTATAATGGATGGTGCGAGAAAAATCATTGATTTAAATATGAGTTATAGGATCGACTTGAGGAAAGTTATGAAGAAGCACAGCATGCCATGATACCAGTGATGCAGGGCCTGGGGCCATGATTGGCCACAGTTGAATCCAACTGCGAGGCGGGTAATCGTTGAGGACCGAGGCCCTGCTTGCAAAAACGATATGAGATTTGTCATATGCACAGGTGGGCACAGTTAATCCAAAGCGTTAACTTCGTTAATCATTATTCCGCTACTTAAAAAGTTAACTTCGATAATCGTTAAAGCGTTAAATGTTTATAAATTTAACGCAAGTTAAAGTTATCCGTTAAAAGTTAACTAGTCAAAAGTTGTACTGATGTATTAGTATTATAGTACGATAGGTATAACTACTCTCTATCTCAAGGTGTTATGTACCATGATGCAAGTGTGGATTTATTTATAAAAATTAACAAATTTTGGTTACGCTATCGCCACAACAACGAAGTGGTATTCCTGTCTGTTTTTATCTTTGTTGAGACTGTGATCAACATAACACTTGCAAATTGTCTTACGAGAGACAATTAAGGTACTCGTGACTTTATAAAAAAAAGTAGTAAAAACAAAAACATGAATGCAGAATGAAAAGCAACAATATTATAGAAAACAAGTTGGACTGGGACATCTGAATATGTGAAAACTGCGACCAGTGAAATTTGCGGCCAACCTAAAATCTACGACCAATGCCTGTTACGGTTACCTTTGTGCCACGGCCTACCTGTGACCTAAAGGCCCCTTTAGAAGACCCGGCCTGGTTTCACTAAATCATGGCCTGCATGTTTTTACGTGAACAAATAGAACGGAAGTTAGTCAGTGACATCCTTTTACATTACACGGCCGAAACTGGCAAACTAGCTTCTACTTTAAAAAAAAAGACACACAAATGTTTCGAATTAAAATTACACATCACCTTTTTCGTAACTTATGTATTATTTCTTTGAATTTTTTCGCACTGGTTACTGAAAGTTGAGTTTTTTGCTGACCTGCAACACTGTTTGCAGACTCCAGTGCGATACTAACTATCGATCAGGCGGCCGGTCATCCACTGGCACAGAATTTCGTCCGAGTAATGCCCGATTTGACGGCCGAACAGTTTGGCCGATTAACCACTTCCGACACACACTGCCGATCCGTCGCTGTTGCTTCAACACCAACTGAACGCGATGTTTTTACTAAACGTATAATAACGACATACATTTTGTAATAATAAATACACCTCATTACAGATAGGTTATGACGCTTTTTAGTTTATTTACGTTCGCAGAATTCACAATATAAAATAGTCACGCCGCCGCCGGCTGAAAATGCTCGGCGCGCCGCCGCCAAGATTTTAGTAGGCGGCGCCCACTACTACACCGAACATACGATACGAGTGGTGGCGTGGCGCACAGTTCAAACAAACGAAAAGACGTCAACAACCTATGTAACGGACTAAAGTTAACGGAAGACCAATTTAACGGAAATTAAGAAGACCGTTAATGATTTTTTAGGTTAACTTAAAAGTTAAATTTTCGCAATTTTTTTAACTTCGTTAATTAACGATTAACGGATTAACTGTTTTGTGCCCAGCTATGATCATATGTCATACTGGTTGTAGTGTAGACATCGTTGGCAATAGGAGTATCGCTGGACACGGCCTAGATACCTATTGGTAGAAGTTACTTTCTCAGTTCTCAGTTATGATTGTGTTGGAATTGCTCCTTTTTCGGGTTTCATTACAAACAGGGGGGGGGGAAGCGGGGGAAGGGGGGAAGAGGGGGGGGGGGGCGGAATCTTATAGTCGCTTCGCTTATCCCTCTGTCACAGGCAAATAACTCTCAAACGAAACAAGATTCAGACATTAAATTTGTACGTAAGTGTTTTGTTAACCCTAAACCAAATCTACTATCTAAAATATTGTAAAATTATATCCTAAGTTGTTTCATAGAAACAAAGGACTTCTACTGTAACTATACGATATCATTAGTAGCGCGCGCAGTAACATGGTGTGGTCTCGAAAAGTCGTCAAATGAAGTCTGCATACTAGCCTGAAAAGTGCCACGTACTAATAACAGACTATACTATTAAAATCTGAAAGAAATCATTGAGTGTCTGAATGTTTGAAATGGCATGACGCAGAAACTACCACAGCAATTTGGATAGTGTTTTCAAATTTTTAGAGCTTATGGTCTTACTAAATATTCATCTTTACCATGTACTTTTTTACTCTATCTAATCTTCTTGCTTTGATTTGTTCACTGTTATTATTAACGTAACTGTGTGATCACTATGTTTACAATAAATCATACGTTTTCCTATATCCTCATTAAGTACAAATCCAACTTTTCTTCGAAGTGGAATACTTCAATATCATTCAGCTCAAATCCAATGACCTTCTAAATATGTAACTGGACTATCTCACTCTTATTATCTTATTCATGATTCTAATATTTCTAATTCTGGCATCACATGCAACTCTGTGGTTATTTTCCTTTTGAGGTGGTTAACAATTCTAGGAACAAACGATGCACTAGAACACTGTTCTTGCTTCCTCTCTCTTATTTCACGACGCCCTTTAATTAACCCAATTATTTGACTAATGTCTTATAGTAAGTTTGAGGTTAAAATTAGATCGAATTACTTTGAGAGAAAAAATGATGTTTCAGTCATTCTGTAATTTTATTTATGATAAATAGGTAAAATATGAAATTTAGATGCCATTAGTTTGCTCGAAATGATAATATTAACGTTAACCATATCCCCGCAGTCGTAATTTGTCGCACGTGGGTGAAAGTGATCATTGTGCTTCCAACAAAGTGGTTATGCACTAAACGCTGTTGGAGATTGTTGGACATGCATTAGGAGCAGGAGCGGATGTTCACCTAATGCACCTGAACCTTGAATCAGTTGGTCAACAATTCTCGTGAAATGTTGGCACTGCAGGTGTGTCGTGCACGGTAGCAAGGCCATTCAATAGCCCTCATCAGCGCTCATGCTGAAGGACTTTGATTGGAATTATACTGCGCGATGAACCTTTAATTGGCGCCATAACACGGCGAGCGCGCTCGTTAAAACAGTAAAAGGGAACCCTATACCTCCCGCGGTGTTCGTATTCAGGAACGCAGGTAAGTAACGAGGCTTAATAGCAACTACTCCTTTTAACCAGAGATACCTTCGGGGATATTACGAGCTTTTAACGCTTGATGTATATGGAGGAACGTAAAAAGAATTTTGAACCTGATCGACCAATCTAATTAGGAAGCTGCACACTTTTCCAAGACGCGAAACCTGTATACCAAGTTTTTATTAAGAAATGTATGATGTATTAAAGTTTCACTGGCTGTGTATCGATTGCAAAATTAGCGGCCTTGTGGTTCATTGCTTAAGGTTCTGACTGGAGATTGGAGGTTCCCCGGTTCGAATCCCTGTCTTGCCGGGGATTTTCATAGGCCCTTAATCCCACCTTTACCAGCTTGCTATATAGTGTGGAATACTCCAGAACGCTTCCGTGGTTCGGATTCCACACTCAACTGGAGGTCCTCTATACCCGGTAGGATTACCCTGTTAGGCTGTGCGGCTACGATAGGGGCGGATTGCGCAGCCGGTAGAAATCCTGTCACCAGGTCATTACTACCACACGAATTTAATTTTTTTACCTTGAAAATTATAAAAGCGGAGGACTTTGTGTACTCAGAAAAAAATAAGAATTTGATGACTAGGAAAATGACAGCAACGAGAATTTCGTAACATAGTACTGTAGTAGTGATGACATTATGGATCCAAAGATTTCCTGCTGGAAATCCTTACTTTCCTGCATCGGTTAAAGTATGTTAGGCTTAAAATATAAATCCTTCAAATTAAGCATAACTTTTAAAATAAAGATTAACCGACGTCTGAGCTAATTAAAGACTTGGATGAGAATTGTAAATTAGAAACTTTTGAAAGATCATAGTACTTACTCTCCCTTGTTGGTTCAGGTTGAAGTGGAACCATGATGATGTCTGGTGCACACATAGGGTTAGTTGGCTCGAGGTGCGGTGATGGAAAACGTTTTGAGAATTTGGGTTTAGACCGCCGGAGTATTACAACTGGTGGTGCAGGATTCCTAATCAGCAGATCGAGTCCAGGGTTAAATTCCAATGCTTGTCTACAGTGCTACGAAATTACGACATGCGATACTGTTGATAGTAATTCGTTAGTTGGACAGGAGCATTAAACTTGGCAGCCCCCATCACGGCCATGTCGTGCTGTGTTACACACATGCAGCGGCATCGCAAGGGAGTGCATAATCAGTGAAATTAATATACAATTTCAATCATTCGGTAATTAAAAATCTTTACGAAATGCTTTTTTGTACTCTTCTTCAACAACTTTTTACCAACATTTTTGGGTTCAGCAGCCTTCTACGAGTTTCACTCATGGTTGGCATGGTCAAATTTGGAGTCATGGTTTTACGGTCGCATACCCTTGCATTTTATAAGTACTGCCAGGTCGCACTAAGTGGGAAAGTGAAGTTTTGCCCTCTGTGTGTGAAATGTGTTCCTATATTCAGCGTGTAATAAGTGTATTTTTGTTTTACTCATCTACATCTACATATAAACTCCGCAATTCACAAAATTGTGGGTGGCAGAGGGTGCTCAGCATCAAAGCTAATGGTACGCGAGAAAAAAGAATTCATATAAGAATCAGTGCGGCACCTTATTTATCTAATCTTATCTTTCCTGCCATTCCGAATCAAGTTGGTTGGTGGAAGAAGTATTTCACTACACTCGTAAGTGAAAGTGGGAGTACGCATGTTTACCAATAAGTTTAAACGAAACGTGCGTCGTCTATCTACTAGATACTCCCGGCCCAGCCTACTAATCAGTTCTGTGACGCTTTCATTATGGACTATAGCAAGCGGTCACGAATCGAGCAGCTCTTCTCTGTACTTTCTCTATACTGTCAATCAACCCCTTACGAAACGGATCCCAAATGGTACAACAGTAGTCCAAATGTGGACGCACAAGAGATTTGTACGCTATCTCCTTTGTTCGTTACAATTTTTCAAGACACGACCTAGGAATCGCAGCCTAGAATTAGCTCTACCTACTAACGAATTAATTGTGAAAGAATTGTTTGTGAACCATGAAGTTTATGAGGCGGAGATTTGGGACCGTATCGACATTCTCCTTAATCGCTGCGGTAAACCGACTGAAATCGCTTTCAGGACTGCCGCTACACGGTGATCTGGACTCATGGCTGGTCCTTTGTACCTCCTCGATAAGCACACTGAGCCAGAGGGGCAACTAATCGCTTTTCTGTATGTGTACTATTTATGGTCGCACGCTCTGCCTAACTGCTTTCGGCACCCTTTAATTTTGTTTTCTTGTGCAGGTACATGGTTGGCGAGCGTTCGCCGAAGGATTTTTGATCTGACAGTGCCAAGTTATTATTTTTGTGTATAATACAACGCGCGACTGCTCATAAAAGTTGAGATGGCAATTATCAGAAAAGACAATTGCACGCGGTACGCGTTCATAGTTGGAGCCTGTAATTATTGACAATATTTGATTTTAATGTTAGTTTGTCCTGAGAAGTGGCATGTGACTGTGTTCTGTTTAAATCGATATTTTAAAGTAGTTTATATTTTCAAAATAAAATTGGTATTCGTATATTTTATGCAGCTTTTTTTTTCTTTTCTTTTTTTAAAAAAAAATCACAATGGGAGTTATTTTAATTAAAAATATTTCAAAGTGAGAAAATGTAGCACACGCTAGTGGCCACCTCGTATCTTTCTGATGAGTAGGCGTAAACAGACCAGCACCGGCACGTAAACAATACACTACTCTGAGTACACAAACAGTAACACATACGGTGAAAGAAAACAGGAAATTTTTCGAGGAGTTGTGACTTAGACGAATGTGGTTGCCATGCGATTCACTCATAGTACTTTCATGAGAGTTTAAAATTTTTATAGAGAATTTTAATAATAACCAACAAAAGAATTCAGTACTAGCTATTTTTCGTAATGTTATAGATGCTCCTGTCGTTTTCAGGTCAATTCAATAGGATTTTTTTTCTATCATTAAAGCCAACCTATACATCAGCTACTTGTTGTGCAGGTATCTAGTGTGAATCAAGAAGGGCAGGGGTTCCATAGACCCCACCACAGTGAAACCAAATTTGTTAGATCTGGAGCGTTAATCCCAGAGTATATTGTTTGTTTTTTCTATCTGTCTGCGAAATATGTAATTGTGTTCTGTACAATAATTGTTTTTTTGTTTGTGAAATATTTTTTCTGAAGCGTTGTTCGCTAACCGCCCCAGTCGCCTAAAAACCACAACCAGGACGGTCGACATACGGCGTCCAGGGTTCGAACCTGGTACTGCCTATTGTTATGGCGCCTTAACGCGCTCAGCCAAACTGGTGGCTTAATTGAACGGTGTGTATGCAAAATACACTGTTGGCTGCTATAAAAGTAAAGACTCGGTAGAGAAATGCTTCAGCCAGAACGGTTATTTCGAGGTACATATTCTGCTTGCCAGCAGGGTAAGAAATCCTGGAAACGTCAGTCAAAAAAACGTAACTGTAGGAGACAGAACAAAATGCTATGATTTGCTGTTAGTGCGTTCAGTTATTTTAAGATTTATGGAAATACTGAACAGCGTAGGCAGCTTAATTTGATTTCAATAAGAATTACATCAAAACATGCAACAGAACTAACAAGATGTTGAATATCAAACGTAGAATAAAAGAAGCGAAGATGTAGAGCAATCAAGATTACAAGCTGTATCCGATTCCATACTTCCTTTATAACCCAATGTACGCAGTCGTAATCATATGAGTAAATATAAAAAGCATAAATTATACGAACTGGCTGTTTTCAGTTTCGCAGAAACAGGCAAAAGAAATTACCATTTTTTCTTAATATATTACCATCTACTTCAAGTCGGAACTGAAAAACCGAATAGTAGATCTACTAAGAAAATAATATATTTTTTCCATGCTCATAAACATCATATAGTGTATGGTTCTAAAGGAATGTTGTAACTTTAGAATCTGAGGCTGGGCGTAGCAACAATGGGAGCATTGACTAAATGTGGGGAGAATATTAATGAGATGCGAGGAAAATTTGTTTCAAAAACCAGTTAAAAAGTAGATTTAAATGTGAGGACGAAGAAATACGAAGGTTGTGACTTAAGCTCCTCATTAAACATTAAAACGGAAATAAAATAAAATAAATAGAACATCATGAAATTGATTTGCTGTTGCAAATTGGACCATTTAGTGATCTCTGCATTTAAAAAATAGACGTTAACCTTACCGTAAAACTGGTCACACGAGTTCTTTTTATTTTATTTTAACAAAATGAAAAACAATGTAAAATACGAGTTTTTATGCATGGTAAGACACACTTCTTTATTTTTGCTAACGTAATTTATAGTCTTAAACGTTATGCTGCCTTCACGTGCTGGAATCTATAAATTACACATTGTCGTTGCCCTTTTCTGTACTGCAAGGTTATTCTGCATTTCCAATTCTTTGAATAGACCTACTATTTGGCGACATACAACAGACATGGCTAAAACAGTACCTGAAAAATACATAGATTTTTCACGTCACTGAATAATGCTTGAAAAGCTTCCTATCTTGACGAAATTGAAGATGCCTACGTCGAATTTACCAATGAGCCAATTTTTTTTAACAGTTGACTGAAAGTCAAATATTGGGAAAACACAAATAACTGATTTATTTCTTCCAAAAATATTTTAAATGACCTAGTCAAATTTTTGTTTAATATCCTACGATACACATAAATGTTAATGGATAAAACGTGTTAAGTCCATTTTTCATTATTTTACAGAAAATCGATCTGAATTCTGAACTGGCCATATTCTTCCCATATACGCGAAATTTTAAAGTGAAATTATCTGAAAGACTAAATAAGTTTTTGTCCTGGAATTTAGCTATCACATAGTGTTCACTAATAGTTGCCAGATTCCTTTTCCCACCAAATGGATATTGTTTTTGTATGTATTATTCATAAATATTTAAATACTCATAAACAATCGTTAACTGAGATAACAAGGAACAACCTGAACAATTTGATTCAAATGTTTTTATTTAAATATCCGTATAGAAAATGTAGACTGGACTGAAATAATACAAAAGTGAAACAATGATTGTCGTAAAAAAGTAGGTTTATCTTCAACATTCATATCTGCAGTTGTCGTTGGCCATGACAAATTGTTTATACTTATCTGGAATATATGTAAGGAGCTTACGGAGAGAGTGGGGACCACGGAGGTGTATGTTTTATCTGCCAGGATCGGGATGGTCCTGTTAACTTTCAGCATTCTGAAAGAATATTTAATAAAGCCATCAATATATTCACTTGCCTCAATATACCCTTTTTACGTTTCTGTATTTTCCATTCATTGCCTTTAGCTGGACTACCAATACCTGCAGTCCAGGATTTCGTCGTTCCGCACTTGATAAACATAAACGTATTTCGAGTTTTGCAAACCGCTTTAATAAGTTGGGCATACTTATCTGTCATTTATTCTACCCAGTGATTGCTTATTGCTCTTCACAACTGCAAAATTGAGGCCCCTCAAAGTAAAATATTAATCGATCATTCTGAAACGTCTACTGGTTGTCAGACGAGGGAGTGAATACGATTTTGTCCTTCGCAATACATAAAGTTCTTTGACTTCTTGAGGTAGCAAATTCTGAATCTAGCAAGCAATAAAAGTACGTTCTTTGGTTGGGCATTTCTTTGAAAAAAATTTTAAAAAAAAAGAAGCTGAATGAGGCAACATAATAATCACACAACAGTAACAGTATTGATAGCTACTCGGATTTGATTCATTAGCGCTGAAGACACCAACAGATTCAGTGGAACAAGATAACGGTTCACAAAACTGTTTTCCTCTCATCGAAAACTGTCCTTAAATTTTGCAAAGTTTGTTGTTAGAAAAATTCCTTCCTTCTTACATTCACTAGATGCGTCTTGGTTTACACCTCAAACTCAATATTGATAAAAATACCGTTTGTTTGCTTTTTCAATTCAGCCGTTTAATTAAAGAAAGCTGTAAAGATAAGCCATTAAAAGATACATTTAGATTCGTGTAGTTAGACATGGCGTTTGAATAATGGAAATTTTTATGAAAATTGTAAAGATAGAATTTTACTGCTGCTGATATTACTAATGAATCTGTAGATAGTCTGAATATTCCTTGCTACCTAAGGCTTCTTGTACGTTAGACTTTGTCGAACATCTGCTCAGGTAAGACATACGCAATCGCTTGCTAGAATTTATTGTTTTATAGTGGTAGATATTTCACAACTTAAAAACAAATCTTACTAAGGAAATCGTTTAAATTTTAATGGATTTCAGTGATTATACGCTGCATTAAATGTAACGCTGGCGTATTAACAATTTAAGATGTATTTCAAAAATGAAATTGTGATTATTCCATTTCTTCGATTGTTGACACCTGATCGAGGTAACTGCAATAACTAATTATGAGTGAGATCGTTTGGAAATGCTGTGAACTATTTATTTCCGTAAAGAATTTTCTTAAAACTAATAATAGTTTCTCTTATAACGTAATATCTAACTTACACATTTCTTAATATTTTTACATAATTGAAAGTATTTCAATCTACATTCCGTTCTAGTCCAAAAATTTATGTCCGTCTTGAAGTAAATGGGAAACATTTGAATCGAACAGAGAACATCTTCAAATGTATAATCCAGATTATTTAATCTAGATAGCATTATTCAACTATATCGCTCACAATAGCAGAATGTTGGAACAGCATAGTTCGTTGTTTCTACCACCAAATAATCCTGAAGATCCAAAGATTAAATTGGTGTATGAGGCTTAACTGACGTCATAAAGTCTTAACGGCAGTTGTTAATCTTATTGTCTAAAGTGCTATGTACGTACATTTCATTATATTTATCTTATTAATACTGATTTTCTTAGTGTAATTTTGAAGTGAGGTTTACTGTGAATGAAAATAATGTACAAAGCGCATATGTTTTCCACACATACCCGAAACGTATTTTAATTATGTTGTATGTGTGTTGTAACACATAGGTCTAGTAGGGTGAACGTGGACGCTGGGTAATGGAAAATGCCGCATTAGTAAAACGAGTATCACTTTCTGTTTTGATATTAATATCTCTAATTATTTAAACAGAACTGTGCATAATTCTGATATCATACATGCTTGTTGATAGTCTTGAGAATTCAAATACTGTGAGGAGTATTTTTAATGCGCATTCAATTTTTTAGGTTTGAAATGAATTTGAGAAACAAATTTTGACAGTTCATTTTTGAACACCTGAATCTATCTATTTTGGGAATGAAAATAAATGTATGTTGACCTACTGTTTTGTTTTGTTTCAGTTAAAGAAATATTATTTTTGTTTTTCACTGCTCTGCGAAAAACTCGTGCTGATAACAGGTAAGAAATCGTTGTAAACATAAGAATACGTAACATAAGTATTGTAAGGAATTATTTTGTAAGACTTGGTTTTTCAGGAGATTACGGTTTAATTAACAAACCTATCGTTTATCCCACATCACAGAATAGGAATAACCTTGAAAATATTGTGGCAGATGACTGTTTCTTTAGAGGACTGGAAAGGAAACTGAGCATTGCTTTTTCTTGCTTATGGCTAATCATTAGAGTCGGGAAAGGGCGGGGGCAAGAAACAGGAAGAAATTCGGCTTTGTCCTTTTAAAGGAAGAAAATATGAGCGCGTGAACATTATTCATGCGAATGAGTACGAGTGAGAGTTTTAGATGGCTTTATAAGTCAGGTTCATGGAATTTCTGATGTTTATTACTCTTAGTGAATTTTTTAAATTAATAATCCAATAATATTTTAATGCTTAGTTATAAAATTAACTACAAACCAATAAATTTGGCAAAATAAATTTTAAACGATTAAATCTAGCTTTTAAAAGTAAAATTTAATGAAAAATTATTATTACAAACTATTATTATATTATTTATTATATTATAAACTATTAATCATTGTTGTCATCACTGTTCACGCTTTCTACTTCCTCATCAAGCCCATAACAGAACTGAATATCCAATTCTTCATCAATATTCTCATTGTTATGTAATTCCTCTGTTAGAACAAATAAATTAGTTAGGTTGCGAAAAGCTGCAAATACATGAAAATGATTTGAGGTGAAAGTGTAATAACTAATTCATTTTGAAGTGACTCGCCGACAAAACTTGGCAATTGATCACTATCGAACCAGTTAAAAATGTCTTTTTAATATTTTGATCAGAAATAAACAAATAATACTCTTAGAATCAATGGTTACATTACTTTAATTGGAGTATTACTTTCAGATGCTACATTAACATTTTATAATCGAACACAATTTTCTCGAGAAAATGATGGTTCCCATTTGACCGGCTCAGGTATAATATAGTTGGCTCAGGTATTGTAATCTGGTTGGGAATAAGAGTAGTCGGTGGACATTAAGACTGTTGAAAAGATTAATGTGGTTCACAAGATTGTGTATTTAGTTAGGTATCGATGAACACGATACACATAGACCCTCTGTAGCATTTTAAGATATTTTTGGGGAGCAGGTTTTGTTGTTAGATTTAGACTTATAACATTTTTCACTAACCCTGAAAATTTCTTATAGCACTTTCTATGATAACCGCTTTCAAATAATTCAAGGGTTTATGTGGACCTGAACTTTGGGGCTAAACTGCCCGGCTACCGCATCTATGAACTCCGTGTCGGATATAGGAATGTCGAAATAATGGCACTGAATCGCTAACCTTTCGACATATTCTTCCATTGAATCCTCCGGCCGAGGTTGATATTTGCCATTGTACAACTATATCCTAGCCTGATTCTGATGCTTTGAAGACCAGAACGCCTTCAAAAATACCTCCTTAAACTCTGGGTAAGACATGTCCTTTTCGCAAGCGAATTTGAATCATGACCTATCTGATTCGTAAAAAGATTCGTGTATTACTAACAATTTCGTTGCCTCAGGTATCCCTTTAATTTCGAAATACCTATCCATCTCGGATAATATTTTTCCTTGAGCCGAACCTTGGCAGTTTTAATTCTATATTAACCACTGCACTTCGTCCACAAGAATGACTGTTTCCCTCATGGTTGACGCTAGAATTTTCCGAATTGTAAATCTTGTTTTCGAATTGCGAAAACTTAGAATTAGTCGATTTCGCAAATCCCTCTTGTGACAATTTTAATGCATGTTGGCTCCCCTTTAATTCTTCAACGGAACCCTCAATAGCTGTGACCTCAACAGTAATTTTCTTCAAATTACCTTCTGTTTGGTACTTTACCGCATATACAAATTCTAAAATTTGCCCGAAATTAGTGCTACTTTCGGCTCTCATTTGTTACACGGTACGACCAGTAACACATAATTTAAAAAAAAAATCGCTGTGGCAATTTTCCAACCGAGCGCAAGTTCTTGTTAATCTATCAGTGGTCTTTAACAAGTTTGCAACATTTGATTTTACTTGTGTTTTGAATTTGTCCATTTCTACTGTGATTTGTTTGTGAAAGGAAGTTAACTTATCGTCCACAATTCTACATGTTGAGTTGCTGCTTGTTTTTAAGAGCTTCAATGGTGTGAGTAGGTGGTTCTGAAACTATTTTCGTAACTAGGTTATCAGGATTTGGATAATTATCCATGCCTCTATCAGTCACATTTACCGTGAGCTGCATACTATGTTCTGATTCTGTGATCACGTTAGTATGATCTGCTGCTTCTCTTGCTAACTCAGCTTCGCGATTCAAAGGTGGTACTTGCGGCCGGCTCATTCCTTCGCGATGTATTACTGTTACCGTTAAGTTATTCATACTACAATTGAAGATAGCACCAGACCGTAATCCCACGAATAGTAATCCTACAATACATTGAAATGCATGCCCCGTTGACTCCACAGTAAATTTAGAAGCTATCACAAAACTCCCAAAATCTAAGATTTTATATCCCAACAAAATCCTTTCGGATATAATATCAATGGACACAATAATCACGAGCTAAACGCCGCAATGAATACACATAGAAACGGATACACGTGGACAAGACATATGTATAAACCACATAAAACAAGAACATAAAATTTTATGTATAAATTACATGAATCAATTTTTATTAATAAACCCATTTACTTTCGCTTCATGTATAAAATAAACAAGTGGCGTTTACAGAATTCTCATGCACTAGTTACAATCTAACTACTATACGAAATTTGCCAAAGAACATTCAGTGTCTGCGTATAACATTTCCTAATCGACTTTCTAAAGAAAGTTTATCAAATCGGTTTGATAATCGCCACACGCTTTGTCGCAATTGTGGTAATGTAGGGGTTTTGCTGCTGGGTTATTTTGTTTAGCAATCCCCACTTACCTTTTGATTCCTTATATTAATGATTTTATTAATTTTATCAATTTAATATTTTTATTTTTTTAGATTTCTTAAATAGGAAGTGGGTGCAAAGTGGTATGCTATCTTTTATCACTAAGAAGGTAAAGCCTGACATATTTATTTAAATTAAACATTCAAGGGCTACGGACGTCGGAGTATTTACAATTATTTTAATACATAAACAATCAAGGGTTCAACAAAAATCATGAACCATAAAACGTTAATACTAAACAAAATGACATATTTACGTGAAATTTAAACACGATGTCAAGATTGTATTTAGCTAACATGAAGTTAACATAGGAAGCTAATGTGAAAAATCCAATAGTTTATAAAGCTGCTCCAAATAAAAGCTTACAGAAAGAAATGTCTGCCTTTTAATTCAACTTGTGTGACATTGAGTCTTTGACAAACAAAATGCTACTTTTTGAACGATAGAAAAATTATGACAGTCTTCCCGTATCGAATCAGATTGCTTGCGGATATTAACACTCTCAGAAAGATTTGTCGGAGAGTGATACTCCGCTCAGAGTCGTTGATGGGCGAGAAACGTGCGTAATACACAGTGTTCCTTTTTCCTGGGAGAATGCCGTTTTGCAGCGGTGACAGCGACGGCGTTGCGTCTGCACGTAAGGAAGTGCGCTCGCTTCCTCCAGACAGCAGCTACAAAACCTCAAGCCCAGAGGTGGCTCAAACAGTACTCTAATGTCTGGTGGTATTCGAAACCACGACACCTCAGTATGGCTCAGGCGACGACGTAACCTCTCTCTTAGAAAGTCACCGAGACAAGACGTCAAGAAGTCGATCCTTTATACCGATGTCGTGTCGGAATTCCCTCCAACTTCGTCGAACTCGAATGCGTGGGCTCGTGGACACAGAATATACAATCAGCTAGTTATTATTTTCTAACAGCAACGTTGATTGGACGTTTTTCAGGGGAGTTCACAGTCACGTGATTCACGCTTGGATCTGGCATAACTGCCTTGCCTCGGAAACGCCCGATCGTTTCCGGGTTTTGACTTCGTCCATAAAATGTTCCATTTGCGTGCGGGGATTTCTGCTCCGATGGCAACAAAAGATCGTCTAAACAAATTGTTCACTTGACTTGAAAAGAGACGATTAGGCCGCACATGCCGGAGATAAGCGGGTCTTTCCATTTTATTGTGAAGGCCGTTGTTACTCAGCTCAGATACACAGGAGTCCCGTTACAGGAGGTCTCCCTCGAGACTTACGCAAGATATCGTTCTGCATTGCACCTTATAACGCAAAATTTTCCATTCCTTTTTAAATATTAATTATTATTACTATTTTAACATTGTATTAGTCTGACACAACAGTCTCGTTACATGTTGGAGGTAGTTGTTGGTGGTTATTTAAAACACACAAAAGGCATGAGAACCAATAAAAAAGATCCTCCAAGAGCTTGAACACTTCTAAACAAGTTCTGTGACAATCGTCTCCATCCAGGCGTAGTGGCTGACCTGGAAACGTTATTCCTCTCTGGCAGCTTTCTTGGGAAGTTTAGTGGTTCTCCCTTGCTTTCTTCAATGATAGAAGTGTATAAACGTGTCACTGCTTTGTGTTGATCAGTGTGATGTATGTTCAGTGTAGTATGTTGTTAGCCCTGGGAATGAATGGAAAATGAAGAAAAGGAGAAAGTGAAACCTGGTTCGGATGCATTTAGACATACTCTCCGGCCAATAATAACGTCTCCTTACAAGTCATGAATCACCATATACTGTGTCATCCCCAGTGTGGTGATTAGGAACTGTGCACCACACCACTTCTCCTACCTTGCCGGATAAGTCCGGATGATGAAAATTTCTGCCACCATCAGGCATCGAACTAGTTATAACCCCGTGCAAGCAAAAAAATGTAGTTTAGAATAAAACAATAACGGCCAATACATGCTATTGTTTGCATTATACCAGAACGTAATCCACGAAACTATGGCAGTGTTGTTTTGAAAAGAAGGTTGCCTTGCGACAGAACAGTACTCTTGTGTTTGTTTAGAGTAAAACAGAGAATTTACGTGGTACTATCACCGAGTCGGTAAAAAAAAGAAAAAGAAAGAAAGAAAGAAAAAAAAATGTAAATAGTTGTATGAAATCAAACTATTTCACGGTATACATGGTATTCTTCAAACTTTAGATTCTGTTTCATGACATGTGGCATCGTCTGATGTTTTGGAGCGAAACTGATTAGCTAAATGTTTCACCCACTGTTGAGAACCAAAAAAACTGCCGAAATATGCGTCACAAGTTTCGAAGCATTAGATAACTGTGGATGTAACTACAGATACATCTGTGTAACTGTAACAAATGAAGCAATACATTGATCTGCCAGAACATTATGACAACCTACCTACTATTGATATAAACCCGTAGCAGAATATTATGACAACCTACCTACTATTGATATAAACCCGTCCAGGGGATAGCAGTGTCACCTGACGAGGAATGACTGCTAGGCAGACACACGCACGGTGCATGTAGTATCAGCGAGCGTGCTATCCCTGTTTAGAATAGGAAAGGCGCGCGATAAATCTTAGTTTTACCGAGGGCACATTGTGATGGCCCGGAGGCTCAGCACGAGCATTTTTTAAACTGCATGACTTGTCGGTTGTTCAGGGAGAGTGTCTTCAACGAGAGGCGAAACCAAGGTCCAAACGTTGAGGGGTTGGGCGGCCACCCCTTATTACAGATGTCGGACGTTGTAGTCTGGGCAGGCTAGTAAAACATGAAAGGCGGCGAACTGTGGCGGAATTAACATCAGACTTTAATGCAGGGCTGAGTACAAGTGTGTCTGAACACACAGTGAACCGAACACTCCTAACGATGAGCCTCCACAGCCGACGACCCATAAATGTGCCAATGTTAACCCCACGACATCGGCAACTACGACTGAAATTGGCACGTGACCATTGTCACTGGACGTTGACGCAGTGGCAGAGCATTGCATGGTCTGATGAATCCCGATACCTTCTTCATCATGCCGATGGGAGGGTGCGAATTCGTCGATTTCCAGGGGAACATCTTCTTGACACCTGTATTGTGGGACGGAGACAAGCTGGCGGCGGCTCAATTATTCTATTCACGTGGGCATCCATGGGTCCAGTGGAGCTCGTGCAAGGCACCATGATGGCCGATAAGTATCGAACATGGTTGCAGACCACGTACACCCCTTCAAGACGACCATGGTTCCCAACGGCAAGATAATGAGCCATGTCACAAGCCCACAAGGCCAGGAGTGTGATGAAGTGTTTCGAGGAATACAGTGCCGAGTCGCAATTGATGTGCTGGCCGCCCAACTCGCCAGATCTGAACCCCATCTGGGATGTGATTGAACATGGCGTCAGAGTTCATAGCTCCTCTCCCCGGGTTTTACGGGAATTAGGTGATATGTGTGTGCAGATGTGGTGCCAACTCCCTCCAGCGACCTATCAAGGCCTCATTGCTTCCATGTCAAGAGGCGTCGCCCCTTTTATCCGTGCCGAGGTGGACATACCGGCTCTAGGTAGGTGATTTTAACGTTCTGGCTGATCAGTAGGGTTCGAATGTTTAAGTTACATTTTTTTCCTTCCTTCTTTTTGAGCTGTAATGCTGAATCACTGATTGAACGTTTCTGGTTGTATTATAACGTATTTTACATAGCATATAAATGTATATTCAGGCCACTTTCCCAGTTTTGGTTAAATTACCGTTATATTTATGATCATATGGTCATATCTGGGAAAAATCTGGTAATTTTTAATAATATCGTGAATTCACTAAAGTTATAGATGAGAAGAAATTAAGATAATTATTCTCAGAACTTTAGGGCGTATTCCTATTATACATTGTCACCGCATTGGTCGGTATTCACCAGTCAAGAATTAAAGTTTTACATTATTGTCATTCTCTAAACATTAATGCTCCTCTCGCCTTTTAACAGCAGCATGCCTGTGTCGAGCCGCGTCAATCAATGTCTCATTGTCGCTAATGCTTTGGAATATAATTACTAAGTCAGTGTTAAATCTGCAGTGGATCAGGGAGTACCGCCATGCTAATGTTTTTTTTTTTTTTAAATTTAATTTAATTTTCCAGTGGTGCAGTGAGTGCATGGAGCAAATCATGCTGTTTACTTGAAAGCGAAACTACTAGATAATATAAATGATGTATAATTGAACATGTGGTGATGTATAACAAATTTAAAGTTTTGGTCATATTTTGTCATTTTTAGGTCATATTTATCCTTTTTTTAAGGTCATACATATTTGCATGCATATTTCTCTATTTTATGGTCATAAAGATCCGAATCAGACTGAACAGTGTGTGTCATTCTACTAAAAACTAATAGCTAGTCTGTCGCTCAAGAAATCTCCAAAGAATATATCACAAAGGTTCAGGTGCATGATATTGAAGGTCCAGTTCTGCCCACACACAAAAACGATTAGAAAATCGGTTTGAGGTGACCCATACGCTAAACATTACGTCCAAAAAGTTGATTCTATTCACGGTATCGCCTTCTGGAAATCACCAGGCATTTTTGTTCAACTGAGAAACAACACTAATTCTACGCACTATTCTGTTATTAGTCGTGGCACTCACTAGTACGCTCGGGAATAGCTTTATCTCCACGATATTCTGCATCTTATATCTTGTTCTGCACGTTCGAACCTTGTATCGTTTAATTTTTAATCCCAGTTCATTTTGTGGGCCACCCTGTACTTCACTTGCATTTGAGTATTCTGCACTGATTGCAGGATGGGGAAGAGTTTGTACGCTCTGTTGCTGTCGTCACTGGTGGTGGTGGGATGGGCTTGCGAATGTGACAAGACTACAGCTCCTGTGTGTGGCTCCAATCTCTTCACTTACGCCAACAAGTGCATACTAGAGTGCGTCGCTGCCTTCCTCAGACCCAGTAAGTATACCGCTGCTCTCAGTAACCATGAGGAAATAACTGACAGGATTGTAGTTACCAACGTATAGAAACTAAGAGCATAGCATTCACACTGCTGAAAATATTCTTGTCTATTTCGCAAGAAAATAATAACAGAACGCATATAACAAATGGCTATGCTTCTATTGTGACAAGCAGATAGAAAAGATGGAAACTATGGAAAATATATTTTACTTTCCATTTCATCAGACTATCGACTGGTTTCATAAAATTCTCCCTCTTTTCCTATACCGAGTTGATCTCATTCTTTCTACGGATCTACTATAACCCGCATCTTTACTTTTCTACTTCAAAAATTCTAATCTTTGTCTTTCACAATTCTCATCTTCAACTGTCCCTTCAACTAATAGAAAATACTTGTAAAACGGACGATTTCTTTAGCATCTGTGACTTTTCCCATCGTGGATCTACAATCAGTATCACTTTGACCATCTATTTCCATCCCTTCACCAGCAGCCCCTATCCTAAAAAATACACAGTTCTGACCCAATCATCACTGGAAATGGGCTTCCTCACTGCTTTATCTGGATTAGCTAAATAATTCAATGTGTCAGATATCAACTTATTTTAATAGGAATAACAATTTCATTATAATTATAAATCAGTGATGAAGAGATGCAGTACGAGATGGGACATATCAAGGACTTCATACTATTTCTATATCTACTGGCCTACGATGAGGCATAATTTTGTTTATTTCTTCATAAGTATTATCCTTTGTATCTTTTTTCTGAGCTTATTTTAACAGAAAATTATAACTAGCAATTGATGGTATAAATTGATCTCCTGAGGGACTAATAAGATTTAATCCAATACAACTTCCACTGTTAAATGCAGTAGTATTATTTAACTTCGGTATTACAGTTACATTAGTGCGTCATGCATTAATGGAGTCTAATCACTCTCAGAGATATCAAGCACTAACTATTATAGTAATTTTTGGAATATATTTTACTATTCTACAAATATATGAATATTGAGAAACAAATTTCACCATCGCAGATGCCGTATATGGGTCTTCTTTTTTTATAGTCACAGGATTCCACGGAATGCATGAAATCATTGGTACAACATTCTTATCAATATGTTTAATACGAAACAACATAAACCACTTTTCTATATCACCTCACTTCACTTTGCATCAGCAGTATAATATTGACACTTTGTAGATGTGGTATAACTATTCCCATATATCTCAATTTGTTGATGATGTAGATAATTTATCTATTATAAATAGTACAAGTAACTTCCAATAAGTTTGAAACACTCAAGATCAATAATTATAATATTAATAATTAGAGCATCTATTTCATTGATTATCCCTATAGTAGTATTAACCATTGCGGTGATAATATAACAAAACTATAAATGATCATGAAAAAAGATCACTATTTGAGTGCAGTTTTGATCCAAAAAGATAAGCTCCTTTCACGCTTCTATTTTTTTAATTACAGTAATTTTTTTAATTTTTGAAGTAGAATTTGTCCCAATTTTACCTATTGTAATTATTATAAACCTATTCAGAATAATTAAATGAATATTAACAACATTATTTTTTATTATAATTCTTCTAATTAAGCTATATCATGAATTAAATCAAGGAGCTCTAAAATGAGCAGAATAAGGTTATAGTTAAATATAATATTTGGGTTGCATTCAAAAAGTATTGAAAAATCAATTGAACTTAAATAATAAGCGATTATCGCATTTAGTTTCGACTAGAAAGTTGGTTCAGTAACCGTTAATTAAGGTTTAATTGCAGTAAAATTCAGGCGTATTACTGTTAATAGTATAATTGAATATCTACTATTACAATTAAGGAGAAATAATGTCACTATAAAAGCTGCTATCTTATTATAATAGAGATTAAATTCCATTAATTTTTCTGGTTTATATAGTTCAAAACAAAACATTACACTTTAATTGTAAAAATAATATTGAATTGTATTTATAAATACTTTAAAGTAAAGGGGGCGTCCATTAATGATGTGACGTGTTTTCCGGACACCTCCCCCCCCCCCCCCCCTCTAAATCAACTTTCGCCTCATTTGTAGACTTTTTTCCCTAGGTGAGGTTGAGGTTTCCTGAGATTTCGCCGGACCCCTCCCTTTCCCCCTTCTATTCCCCCCTCCCTATTTCACCACCCCACGTCATTAATGGACGTCCCCTAATATAGCTCCTATACAGCTTCAGTGTATTGCTCCAAATAAGCTATTAAGTTAAATAAATAAAATTACAGTAGTATTCAAATAGTAAATATAGTAAATAAGTTTTATAATTTAAATTATATCAATTCGGTACATAAAATAATATATAGATATATAAACTATATAAGCCCTGACCATCAATTATCTCATTTCATCCACAGTCAAATTTTGAAATGAAATATCCACATTTTAATGGATAAAAATTAATAAAATTAGGTATAAATCATACAGAACCTATAAATCAACTGTTGTAAACAATCGATGATTTATTAACGTATGAATAAAAACAACAACAACATAACATATACAAGAACCAATTTAAACTATTATTATTGTCAAAAACTGTAAGTAGTAATGCAAAACAACACAAGAAAAAGCAGGACTACAAATATCGGTTGAGAAAATCGAATACATGAACACAGACGCAAAAGACCAGACATGGACAGTGAAAACTAAATATGGTGATATTAAAAGAACACAGAAGTTCAAATACCGTGGTGAAATTTTGACTCCCAATTTTAATGAAAAGGCTGCAGTTGAAGTTAAGGCAAGAAAAATGGAAACAGCTTTCAGGATTTGTCAAAAGACATACAAATCAAAATTATTCTCCCATAAGGTGAAATAAAAGCAGGTTAGTACAGTAGTGAAACCAGAATATTTTTACGCAACAGAAACACTAGCTAGAAAGGGACTGACGGAAATAGAAAAGAAAGAAAGAAAGTTTCTAACGAAAATCTTAGGAGCAAAAAAAATGACGGGAAGGGAAATTAATTTCGGTTTGAGATAGAACCAATAATTATACGACAAATTTGAAAAGTTATCAAACACAATTAAGAAAAGGAGATTAGCTCTCTGTGGACACATCAAGATAGTGGAACCAGAAATAATGGCAAAGAAAATACTCAACTTTCAAGAAAACAGGAAGACTCAAGTTCCATGGGTGAAAGAGGTCTATAAGGATCTGAAAAGACGTGGGATCAGCATGGAAGACATCGAAGACAGGGAATAATTCAGAGGAAAAATTGCGGAGGTAAAGGATCTTACTGTGGAAAAACCTATCAGGAAAAGGAGGGCATTTTCAGAGGAATAGAAAGGAAGAGTGAGCCAGAGAATAAAAGAGTACTGGCGACGGAGGAAAGAAACTCAAAAGAGGAAATGAAGTCGCGTGGTTGTAGTCCATAGATGGCTGAAACGAAAAGGAGAAAAAAAGGAGAATAATATATTCCAAACTTAATAAAACCATCACCTCCTAGATCCCGTACTGACTATTTATAGCCTTTGTTAACAACAATCATAACTCTAGGCTCTTGTTATAGGTAACTGACATCGCAAAAATCGGTACTTTTTTGTCTTTAGCATTGCCTTCTTATTTTTACCATTTTTTTTAATAGCAAACCCCTTTTATCCACTCTACATGCTCCTGCAACGCCGCACAGCATTATCGCTCTCACTGTTAGAGCAATCATTTAGTTCTAAAAGAAATTATTATTTTATTAACTGTCGGGTAGTACGTATTCCATCCATTAAGGTGCAATTCACTGTACATTGATAGCAGTTTTAGTAACGTATGACAAATCAACCGCAAAATAAAAACTTTTGATTGTTTTGCCGGACGCTATACAAACTACACTAGTTGTTAGCATTCTTTTTTTTTATGTAATACAATCCATGGTCAAGACAAATATCAAGTTTCTAGGTAACAATGTTGTAGAGACAGACTTGCTAACAAAAATAGTGTATAATTAACAACTTTTAAGGCCCTTAACATCATTAATATTCAATAAAGAAAGTTAAAAGGAATATCCTGTTCATTAACTACAATATTTCGTATTCTGAGAAAGAAAAACAAATTTCCGCCAACCCCTCTTTGGTTGCATTGGAAATTCCTAGAAATTAATTTTGCAACGTCATGAATAGGATATTATGTTTTGGGACAATGCATTTCGATCTGTGTTTATTCAATTTACCAGCTGGCAGTCTAATAAAGACGTACAGGGCGGAATGACAACTGTAGCATTCCTCTTCCTTTGGGGTTAGAACCCTAAAGAAAAAGACGGAAATAATTTTAGAGACAAAGTCCTTAACCACAAACTTCTGTTGACACGTAAATTACTTTGAGGTTAGTTAACAGCAGGTTATAAATTATCCTCTTGAAAGGATATAAATGCAAAAAAGATTAAAATTCAGTGATAGCTTCTTGATTTGCAGACATGTTAACAAATACTGCAACTGTAATTATGTGATTATGTAGTACAATTTAGTATAATACAATGAAGATTCTAAACACCAGCTATTTTCTTGCAGGAAATCTGAAGATGTTACACGATGGACCATGCACTGAAAACGACAAGATGATCTACGTGCCGTACGAGCCGAGTGAAACGGAACAGACAGCTACTCCTGGTTCTGTAGAACAAGAGGTGTCTGAAGCTGGGGGCGCACAGACTGCAGTGGCAGGTGGCGACGTGACCACGGTTGCTGGCACGGGTGGCGTGTCCAGTGAGGGAGGACAGGCTGCACAGGAGACGACTGGGGCGGTTGCTGGAGAGGCAACCACTGGGCCCTCCGTTGAGGAGGCGGTCACTGGGGAGGCAGCAGCAGGGGGGGCAACCACTGGAGAGGCGGCCGCTGGGGAGGCAACCACCGGGGAAGCGGCCGCTGGGGAGGCAACCACTGGGGAGGCGGCCGCTGGGGAGGCAACCACTGGGGAGGCGGCCGCTGGGGAGGCAAACACTGGGGAGACGCCCGCTGGGGAGGCAAACACTGGGGAGACGCCCGCTGGGGAGGCAAACACTGGGGAAGCGGCCGCTGGGGAGGCAAGCACCGGGGAAGCGGCCGCTGGAGAGGCAAACACTGGGGAGGCGGCCGCTGGGGAGGCAAACACTGGGGAGGCGGCCGCTGGGGAGGCAAACACCGGGGAAGCGGCCGCTGGAGAGGCAAACACTGGGGAGGCGGCCGCTGCATAGCAGAGCACCGGCTAAGGAAGAAAGCACTGACTAATGCAACTAGCACGAGATATTATATTCTGTTGACATGTTACCAACAGTCTAAAGTATCATTAAATGAAGTTGATTACTGATACCATCTTATTCACAACAACTAATACCTTCAATCATCCCAATATTTCACTCTCCTATTTAGTCACTGAAGTAAAGATGATTTTCAAAACTTCACCCGCACAAACTAAATATATTTAAGGAAGTACTTCTTACATAAATAAAATTTTACTATACCAATAATTATTAAAAATTCTCGAATTCACGTTCCTTTCACGAACAGGACATCGTTTATAGTAGATAGGAAAGAGTGATTGAAGCCCAAACGCGGAAAAATATTTGTCAGAAGAGATGATTAATACCTCCCTGGTAATTTGGTAACTGATGAATAATGGATTTCCATCCTTCCTCCTTGCCGGTGGTGTCTCACAAAGGAAAACACTGCTTTTGTAATTTCAGATTCTCCAGCATAAAAGAACTATTTGCTATCCAAAAATGTGATTATTAATGGCTTCCTGGCTGGATGCTCTAAATGTAACCTCAATCGGAGCGATGGTGATGAGGCGTGATTATTTATGTTTTCCACCCTGTCCCCTTGCCGGTAGCTAACATCAAAGGGACACGTGCTAAACCTGACCGGCGGCAATCGCCTGTGCCTTCAGTAAGTTCATGACAGTTTATTCACTCCGCTCGGAGTTTTCCACTCGTAACCTTGTTACTTTTTATCCGATATCAATCAGCAACATTTATAAGTGTTTCCAGATTTTGTGGCAACACAATTAGTCAAATAACTGTTCCGATCACATTACTTGTCTAAATGACAGAATTCTTGGATTAAGAACCATATGCCCACCGTGGGTCTTGCCATCTTCCATAATGTTTCGTATACAGACCACACAAGTTGCTTGGTCTGACTTTTGTAACAATACATATCTTTGAGTCCGATAAGCGACGGGAGTGTCGCTCCAGAAGCAAATTATTTTAATCCACTTCTGTTTATGTGAGATTATTCCAAAAACTTCTATCCTCGCTCATCATGTCCAAAACACGTTCAGTCAGTCCAAAACACGTTCAGTCAGTACTTTACACGCTCCTTTATTTTTCAGCATCGTTTCCAACATATCAAAAGCTTCAATTGTCCGTCTTTCTCGTCTTCCTAAAATCTCTACTGTACTATTATAAACTGCTATGAATCAGTCTGTACAATACGTGTTTCTGAGTGCTAGAGCAATATCTAAATCGTTTCTCTTTTTCAAGAAGGCTCTTTTATTTAGTGCTATTCTTCGTTGAATATCATTCGTACTTCGTCCATCAGTTGTGATTTTATTTCGGAAGTAATGCTATTTCATTTCAACCCATATTTATTTTTAATCTACTCAGATGATCTACATAGATTGTATCACCAATCACTTGTGAGAGAGACACACATTTCGAAACAGCAAACCGTTTAGTTGTACGGATTAGACGAAAGAGTGGGGGTGAACATAATACATACAATTACTTCTATGCGCCTACAAAATTCATAATGTATTCTTAGCTGTTTACATTTTTCATTCAGATGTATAGAATAATTGTATGTTCTGTCTTCTCTGTTCTCACAAACTGGTATACTGCGGAAGAGCTTTATTTGTTTGTAACATGTAGGAACAAGTGGACTACGTGGGAGAAGGGAGGATCCAAGACAAGCCACGTAGCTTTTCATTCATATTATTTATCACAGTTAAAATAAGGTACAGAAACTCCAGCATGTCGATATTTATTTCCATCATTTACATATGTCTGTGTGTAATTTAAATGTTCTGTATACTGACTGTGCCACGATACGTGTGACTTTAAGTCACAGCGTTGGGTTGCACGCGATTGGCGCAATTGAACTGACAGGCGACGGTGCAATACGATGCGAAAAACATTAGATATGTCGTACCTAGATTCAAATTCTCTTACAAATGCCACCAGGCGTTTTCCAGAGTAATGACATTTCGTAATTTTTTGATGGTTTGAAATAGAGCTGTTTTGATTAGGATCGCCCACGTGTCACTAACCGCTCGTTGATAAAATAATTCTAATTCCCCACTTCATAATCATAATCAACCTTTAACTTCTTATCTGTGTACTTAATAAGCTGGATCTTTTTTGCATTTATCTTCATTCCATGTTGACTCACGCAGCTAGTTATCCTATCTATATGACACTGCAGCTGTTTACAGTATTCTACCGTTTTGATGCTTTTATATAAAACTAGCTTTGCCCTGCTTTGCAATCCCACTTTCTATATCTTAAGTTGGTACGCATATACAAAACATACACATTTACCTGTTCAAAATAAACGAAAGACAATTATTTTTATGAATTAAATTAATATTGAAAAATTTTATTCTAATACTTTGGGGTATACAATATTTTTGGTCTTTCGTTTTCTGCAAAAACAGACCCATGGTTTTTAACTGGTCTTGATAATACTTAGCTCACCCATATTTAAACTCAGTGGTTAAAGCTCTTTATTTCAAACGTTTTTTGGTCTGTTTCCAGCTTCAAATTCCGGAGGAAGCAGGATTTTTTAACAGTTGTATGTGACCAATTGCTTAGAATGCTCCCTTCGGCAGGATCTAACCAAACTTCGAGTTGTGGATTAAGTTAATTTTTTTTTTTACTTTAAAACACAGAGAAAAATACTAACTACAGCGTTTCGCGTCTGCCGGTTATGAAAGCTCTAATGTTTAATCCCTTTTGATCGGATTGTAGTAAAAATCCTCCATCATTGACAGTTTTCCCTACCGAAACAAAAAACGGAAAAGTTGCTTGTATAAATTAGTATTAATAGGGGAGAAGGGGAAGATCGAGTGCAGTTTTGTAAACTAAATGCAAACATAATTTTTCATTTATTTTAAAACATCTAAGCGCAAAATTCCTTAAGGATGGAATAAGAACTGTGAATATTTAAATTTCAAGATCGAATTTCTTGGTCGGCAACTGTCCCATCAGAATCAGTCCAACGCCGTTTGACAGGAAATGTTGAGGGCTCTCAGAATATCACGCATATTCACACCCACTTAGGTTATTTTTCTACCACTTTCGAGACATTCGCAAAAAAGAATGAATAGTTCCAATTGTAAATTTTGCATAAGGGAGAGTGGCGGATTTTTGTAAACCAAATGTGGAAAATATTTTTCTCATCGTTTTAAGGTAAACGTGTGCAAATTCCATCGAAATCGGATACAAACAGTGGGTTCGTATAAATAACATATGCAAAAATTAAGGAGCGTAAAGGAGGAGATGGATTAGCTTTCTGTAAACCAAATGTAGGCAGTATGTTTATCTTTGCTTTGAAGTAAAGAAAGTAATTATGTCCACAGCCCGAACGTTTGTTGAATCCCCCAGAAGGAGACATACTAACCCACTGTGTCAGAGGCAGGAAGGTCAGTTCCTTTCTTCAGGGACCTGCAGTTTAATGTGGAATCTAAACCACGGAACTTCCTGACGTCGCTCAGGTAGTCAAATGCAACTGCTAAGAATTCCTGCTTCATCCTGGATTTTAAACCGCGACCTAATACAGAAAATTTTGTAAGTAATCACTTTAACTATTCAACTACAGACTATTTTGTGGCATACGTGTGGTAAGTACTAACAAAGTTTGATTAAAAACTGTGTGTTTATATGAACAATGATGGAAAAAAATTAAGGTGAGAGGGTTGGGTAAGAAGAAGACCGTTTCCTTTTTGAAAACCAAATGTAGACAATACTTTTCTGTTTGTTAAAAAAAAAAAATAAAAAAAAATTCCAACTTAGTCCACATCTGGAAGGTTGGCTGAATTATCCCAAAGGTTTACTAAGCAATTGTGTCACTGGTAGGACGGTAAAACATTTTCCTATGAGACCTACAGTACAACGGGGAATCAAACCACGGATCTGGCGTACCTCATGTGATCAAATACCAAGCTTAAAAGTTTCAACTTCCACCGTGACCTAAGCCTGAAAACTTTTTAAGGTAAGCCCGTTAACCAGTGATCTTCCAGACCACTCATTTTTAATTATATATGACATCGAGTCCCAACCACTGAACTAGGTTATATGTTAAAGTTGAAATTCGTAGAGGGCATATGTAGGTGGGTGCAGGAAAAGTGGACGTGGGTGTGTATGGAAATTGCCACCGGAGCGTGCGCTCCATTGCAATTAAATTTTAAAAAATCTAGGTCATAAAAATTTCTGCTTGTACGGGGATTCGAACTCACGACCGTCGATTCAAACCATTGCCGCTTTAACCATTGCGTTACCCGACCAACCTAATTTAAAGCACATATGTGCTCATTAGTACCAAAATCGGATAAAAACTATGGGTTTGTATGAACAACGTCGGCATAAATTAAGGGTGGGTTAAAGAGGAAAGGGGTTAGGACTTTTAAACCAAACGCAGACAATATTTTTCTATTTGTTTAAAGTATACATATGGAGAGGCCATCAAAATGGAATAAAAACTGTGTGTTTGTGTGAAGAGCGTTGTCAAAATTTTAGGGTGTGGTGGTAAGGTGGGAAGGGGTGGTTTTTAAAAAACAAATGTAGACAGTTTTTTTCTGTTTATTTTGAAGTTTATGTATGCGAATTTCCATCGATTTCTGACAAAAACTTTTGGTTCGTATATCGAAAATATGAAAACAATTGAGGGGTGTTTACTGGGTGAGAGGGTAGGTTTTTCTTGATTTTTTTGTCAGAAACCGTCGCAGGCAAGCACAGAACAACTCATCAAAGTTTCATCGTAATCGGATAAATAGTATAGGAACGCGTAGAACACGAACAATCCAACCAACAAATAAACCAACAAACATTTTTATTTATTAGATTAGGTCATCTGCAAACAATCTAAATTCTGACAGTAAACCATTTAACACCATCATTCATTAGAATAACGAATATCAATGGTCCAAATACACCACCCTGTAAAACTACCATGTTCGCTCCTACTTATTTTTGACACTGCAATTCCTGCCCTAACATTTTTCATTATACCTTTTAGGAATTCTTCTACCCAGCAAATCACCTATTTATTAACTCCAATAGTTTTTCCATTATTTAGCACCATTTTATGGTTCGCTCTGTCAAAGGACTTCGAAAGATCCAGTGCTATGCTATCAACTTGACCTCCCCTGTCTATTTCATCATAAATATCTTGCATATAGCCTACTACCTGAGATTCGCATGTCTATCCTTGTCTAAAGCCATGCTGCACACTTGAAAATCACTTATGTTCCTCACAGACATTTCTGCATATTAATCTCTCAATTAATTTACCTACCACTGATATCAAGTTTTCGACCCTATTTCTCACCCCTCCTTTATGGACCGGTACTACAATCGCACTTTTCCAGTAATCTGGTAAACGAGTATCCAGACTCAATAAAACAATATTTCACGATAAGGTACAATGTCACATCCTGCTATCTTTAAGACAAGCGTATCAGGTAACAATATACGCGTAGGAGACCGGTCATAGTACAAAACTTCGACATTCATTGCTTTTGAATCATAAATTATTTTGTCCAGCATAATAAAAAATCGTTGTTTGTAAGATATAAAATATGACTCACTGTGCCAACCTGTCATTACCTGTAGATAGAACCAATGAAAGCCTTCAGATTGGTGACATCCACCGGCTCTTCAAACAAAACTAGGCTTCTCTTCACATCTCGCAGGTGACGGCCGTTTACTTGGATGCTTGAGGAATCCGGTGGCATTTAAACCACGCGATGAAATCGTCCGATGTCCGAGTCGTATTTCTTACGGGCGACCAAAAGCAGTTGTAATTTACGACTTTCGTCGTTGACATTAACGAAGAGGATCAGTAGGCTGCCGCTCGATTACGTGATTACAGCTAAAATCACGGGAACAGAAGTTCAACAGCAGCTACTTGCTTCCTCTGTCACGTTTACACTTAAGTCTACAGTAGTCGCACTGTTCACTTAACACGAAAGTACACTATCCAAGTGTCGTTATCGACTTCAGGATGGACATTTCATTCCAAGAGAGTTGTTGTGGGGTTTATGGGAAGGTTTACTGGTTATATAGCAGCTTCCATCTATCCGAACCGTAAACGGTTACCTGATATCTAACTTATCAAACAAATTCTGAAATAGCAGCACCCGACACAGATTGATTGCTTTAATGTTGAAAATATTTCCCACATTCTTATCACCATGAAATCCTAGAAAATGACTGGGAAGATTTATACTTCTGTCTGAATTTACCAGTAATGACATATAGTGAATATAACGTTTATAATTCCTGTATAAAAAAATTCTAGATTATATCAATTTCTTCTTTTTCCTTTAATTATCAATCCGAGGATTGATTTGTATCATTTCTCCATGCATGCCGCTGCTCTACCTTCCTCTGTAATTATATGGCTACCACATTTCGTGTCATTCATATTTATTTATTTTTATCATTTAATGTGAACAACAACGCGTTGTCGGATAAAATAATTGTTTTCCACATTTAACAATATTAAAATGGGAATCATGAAAATGTATTAAAACTGCTATTATTAAAATTACTTTGAGGTGCAAAGTAAATAGATCACTAAACGGATTCACATAGGAAGAGAAACTTAGGTGGATGTGGTCAGTTACGCCTATCCATATGTCTTCTTCATCATCAGGTAATTCAGTCATGAATTTCATGTACGCTAAATAAAATCTCGCCTATTTCCGTGTGCTCTCGCCGTACAATATTATTTCATCGAGCTCTCAACTCGTAGTTAACGCTCTACACACTTTCGCACTGGTAGATAGACTCTTTGCTTCGTGCATTCTATGAATTCTCTGTTGAATGCATAAGATAAAAAAAATAAATTATTATTATTAAAAACATTCAACAGAAAACAAAAAACAGGTATATCTGGTCACCTTATAATAGGTAAGTAGTTTTCCAATCTGAAATGTGAGAGACACGAAGTGATGTTAATTCTGGTGTTGCTCATGTGAGTATCCGGTAGCTTAGAGGAGGTGCCGCGCCCACTGTCCCACGCTGAACCGCCGATCCTAAGTCGCTACCGACACTTAGAAGCGCTCGGGATTAACGTCACATTATGCCCACCCTATTGGGCCCCATCACAGGCACAGCCTTTTGATATGGAAACAAGCCGCGACGCTGCATCACCTTGTTAGATCGCTCGCCGAACCAACAACACTGAGAAATTTTCGCTGATATTTGAAATTAAGCTCCTCTCCTAAATTACAAATCGATTTCCATGGTTTAGTCAGCTTCGCTTCTTTTAGTTCTTTTTTTTTAAAGTATTTTTCTTCTGTCAACGGTTTTATTAAATGAGGCAATTAAAATAAACTAGTGGCATCAGAAACTTTAACGTTGTTTCTATCGACAACAGTACTTGTGCTGACAAATTGTTTTTGAGAACGATAATTGCAGTGAGTCATCTACGTGCTGCGCATTGATAAGAAAAATTCCCAAAACTAGGTTCAGGCTTTCGGAGTATCTGTTTCCACCGAATGCAATGAGTTAAAATATTACCATTGAACTAGAACATCTAACAGCTTCAACAGAAATTCATCAATATACTCGGCCGCATTGTACTGTCAGGTAGGGGGAATAGCATTACCGGTATATCAGATTCACATTGACCTTCACGTTTACAGTGCAAAGTTACAGAAGTGTCGATACAACAGAAAGATGGTAGTCAGATAATTCTAGACTAAATACAATAGAAAGCAAAATAAAAATGAACTGGAAAATAACAGCAAGTAATAATAATAAAAAAAATCATTTCAGGCCTGTAGAAATATTAAAGCGATATCATTATTAAGGATATAGTTATGATATGGAAACCACATCAAGGTCATAATAATATTAATTCCGTGTGGTTGTAATGACATGGAGACAGGGTTTCTATTGGCTGCGTATTCCGCCCCTGCCGTAGCCGCCTTAAACTAACCCGGCAATCCTACCGGGTACAGGTGACCTACAGTTTAACGTGGAATCCGACCTGCGGAAGCGTTCTGGCGTACTTCACATTACACAGCAGGCTGTGCCAGAGGTGAGGGTCGGGTAATCGCCTTTGAAAATCCCCGCCGAGACAGGGAGTCGAACCGGAGACCATTCAATCTCCAGTCAGACGCCTTAACCACTGAGCCACCAAGCTGCTCATCAAGGTCATTGTAAGTAGCCTTTATTACCTATTTTATAAATAAATAAAGATAAGTGTGTTTCAATTACTGACTAGAATCGAAAAGAAAATTTTGAAATAGATTCTTCCATCATTAGCAGTTATTACCACGAAAATATCTAAACCAAAAATAAATTCAGGTATCGATAATCAGGTGTACAGTTAAATTGTGATAAAAATAACATTTGGTAAATCAAGTTCGAGGATACATATTAATGGAAGGAGTGATTACGCTTTCAGATATTCATAAGTAGATGGTCTAAGTAGTTAATGAAAGGGTCTCTGGAACTAAACAAATTTATAGAGCATGTCCAAGGTGAAAATACATTAAAAACGTAGTTGAGATAATTGTGGCTAGAATCTATTAGATACGAGTAGACGAACAGACAGGTACAGAGTAGCGATAACTGGAGGCATTATAATTAAACGTTCTCAGCGGAATAGTACATCTCTTGAGAAACCACGTAGCAAGATGGTTGCAAGTCTTCTTCTTCTTCTTCTTCCTAGCACCGAGGTTCCCAATTAGTGGTACATATACCCTCAGGGGTACGTGAGGCTGCTTCAATTAATAATTAAAAAAAATTACGCAAATATTATTATCACCAAATATATTTTTTCTTGAAACGGTACTCGGGAAATACTAATTGGGAACCACTCGTCTAGCATTTATCTCGCATTGCTTTAGTGGACTTCTTCCATTTATGCCGATCTTGTGCATCCTTAGGTAGAACATTAAAAAGTCGCATGTCCTCCCGCAAGGTATCCAGCCAGCGTTTCCTGGTCTCCCTCGTGGTCTTCGGCCTTCTGGACTTATATCGAGTGCCGTTCTCGAAACAGAAGTGTCGTTACTGCGCAGTACATGGCCGTACCATCGCAGGCACTAAATGCCGCCCGAAGCTTCTATTCCTGTTGTTGTTGTTGTTGTTGTTTTTATTATTATTATTATTATTATTATTATTATTATTTGGATTTTAGGGCGCGTCGACGACGGGGTCATTAGCGCCCTCTTCTATTCCTCATGCAGGTAAAATAAGGACATATAGTGTATCAAGGAAGGAATACCCGCATAACAAATGAGGATTAGGTAAAACTCCATGGAGTCTTTGTTATTATATTGTATTACACCCCATCATTTGAATACATTTTCCAGCTTCGTTCTTTGTATTACGTTGTTAGTTCCAAATTAAAGTTTTTTCTATAATTTACTGCCTGTAAGAAAGACCCAGAATTTAGAGAAAATACTAATGTCATATGAAAAGTATTAATATAATATTAGTATACAGTAAGTAATAACTTTCCGAGAGGGATTAAGTCCTGTGTACAAAACAAAATTTACACTAAAATCTGTAGCAGTAATGATTTATTTGGAAAAAATCAGAGGTTAGAACTTAAACACAATATTCGTTAGAAAACTCCTTAACACTGTCACAGTTGTGTGTAATCAAGCACAAAACATTTCGTATTTAACAAAGTTAATTAGCTTTTCATTTTAATCATTTTACTGGATTACCGTAATTTTTTTAAATAGAAAGGTAATAAAATGTGAATAATATCGTTTGTTTTTGCTTAGCACCATGGATTGAAGTTTTTTAGGGAAACTTTACTTTCAACTGGCTGACATTGAAGCACACGAAAGAGATAATAATTATTACTACTCGCGAAAACAGAAGAATCATGGAAACCGTTGTTCACAGCTATTCTTAGTATTTTCGACGATATTATGCGACCATACAGCAATTCAGGATCAAAGAATTTGCCACTACATTCTTTTCTAATATCCCCAAATCTAAGATTTAACGTATACATTTAAATAAAAATAAAAGACATGAAACTTAAATAATCTGTTAATATTAAATTTACGTCAAGTTTGATCTATCGCAATACATCTGTTTACCTAAATATATTCTTTCCTCAATTTAAGTTTTAGCTTACAATCTACTACAGGGCGTTCGCCGGAAAACGCTACCCTCCCAGTCTGTTGCCGTCGGCAACTTGCTCGGTCAGTGAAGCCAGCAACTCCCGCCACACGGCACCGTGAATCACCGCACTGTTTAACACCTCCGATGCCCCAACAGTGCAGTGCAGTGACCCTTACATTGTTAAGAACGGTTTCTTTGCATTGTAGATAGTTTGTGACTTCAGTCTCTTATTAATCAGTGTTGTGAATAAACGTTTCTTTGCGGTTTGGCTGGTTTGGGGCTTCATACTCTTATTAATCTGTACCGTGTTTGAGTGTGAGTAAAATTATGGTACGTTACAGTTTGCAACAAAGAATATTTCTCTACGATACATATGTGAAGAAGAAGTCGTTTAAAAAGTGTCGCAGTAAATTTCGTCGCGAATTTCCTGGCGCTTTACTGCCAGCTAAATCAACAATTCTGCGTCTGGTTAAAAAAGTAAGAGAAACGAGTTCATTTTTTAACAAAAAGAGACTGTCGGTCAACCGTATTCTCACAGAGGAGAAAATTGACGATATCGCTTTTCGACTAGAACAGTCACCCAAAAAATCATTAAGTCAGTTAGGGCAGCGTGTGTCTCGAAATATGTTCAGAAGATGTGAAATGTGCATTACACAAGATGGTCAACATTTCCAGCATCTTTTATAAGGTAAGCTAATGAATTACGTCACATTTAAATGCTTAGCACACAAGTTTATGAAGCGTAATTATTATGAAATAGTCCGCGGCCGACGGTCGAACAATGCCGGAAACTGACCGCCAGTTTCTTCCTTGTAGCGCTAACAGTGGGTTGCGTTTCCCGGCGAACGCCCTGTAGAAACGGTTGCATGAAGAAATGGACTGAAGAAAATGGATGAAGCTAGAATGTAAACTGTCGTCTTAACGAAATTATCTACTATTAATCTGAAAGGACGTAGGGACCAAATATCTTAGATATATTTTTACTAAAGCCTGATGATAACGTTATGCCGTCTCAAGTAATTAAAGGATTAAGTGATTATAAAGTTGTTCTGATGGATGTGAAAGTCTAGTAAACCAGTTGCCAAGATTGAAGGTTAATAGATACAGTTATAAAAAGATGCAAGTATCAGAACTGAAAAGATATTTCAGTGGAAGGTTCAGTTTAAGGAACTAAAGTGGAGTTGAAATGGGAATAGTTCAAGAACTTACTAAGAAAGAGGACAGAAATGCTAAAAAAAAAAGGAAAGTAAAGAGAAGTACAGAATCTACATACTTTAAAAGAGAGGTGAAGAGATTAGAGAAATTGAAGAGACGAGAACACAACAGAGTTGATAGAAAGGAAGGCAGTGGGGATTAGTCGGTACTCGAGGCCTGAGGTCTGAATCCTCGGCTCGCTGTGTAATTTAATTCATGCTCTAAGCAACCGAAGACTATTTGTAATGTGATACAAACCGTAATAAATGAACAGTTCTGTCTTGTCATGTCGTGTCTACGATAATAGTATAGTAGAAAGTACTAACCTCTGTTTAACAGTTAACTCCGTTCTTGATAAAGCCTTTGGAACACTTACAATAATGAATCATGTACCATTTTCACATGTCGAATAGTTAAGATTTACGATGTAAATACCTTTTCGGATACTTTAGACAGTTCCCAAAGAGTAGATTACAGCGCTGGCACAAAACTGTCGTTAACATATAATACCTAAAGTCAATCTAACTATTCCCTGCTCAAGCATACGATAATCTGGACATCATACAGCAGTCTTTTTCAACAGCTCAAACGCCGCTCAATTAAAACGAGTTACTCGTGATCCACTTTGCTCCAGACGCGTGTAGTGCGTAGATCCTGCCCTACAATTACTGTCCGCACCCTGCCTGAGCATCACATCCGATTAGCCAGGCTGCTACACAAACACCTTAACTGAACGGAGTGTCAGTAATTATGGCCGACACTTATCTCGGACGCCCTTAGTTCAATGGCCTGCTGGCTGCAATTTATCACCCTGCCGCACTGACTTCTGCCAAAGTACTAATCACAACTTCCCTCACGTACGCTCTGCCTGTCTTGAATACTTGCCTCCTACACTTATGAACATTTTAATGGTGCAGAAGACATCACGATCCGTGTATGGTTGTATCAAGGTAGAATACTGTAGATTTGTTCGGTCGTTTGCGGGAATATTTAATTAGTAGCTTTTGAAATGCACTGACACCAGGAGAGACCATCTGAACTGGATCCGTTAGCTAAATATCATTCTTCATGTAATTAGTTTCTCACATGCGTTTTTTTCTAAACGCGATGTTGATAGAAGGCGCTTAACGGACTTGTTAGTAACTTAGGAATCATTGTCTCGATTTATCTTTCATTTGTTACAGAAGTATCCTTCACGTCAACTATGATGCATTACAATACTGTTTTTAGGAGGGTTCATACAAAAGACATTGTTAATCACAGTCGTACCGGGCCGTCTTTGTGGTTTTAACTGTCCGAATGTTACTGAATTCAACAAGACGATGACTACAATGGCAAGTGTTATGTTGCAAGGTAATAGTAGTCTGTCAGGCATTTTTCCGATAGTAGACGTGGTTGTAGATCTCCAGTGCATCAGTGAATAACCAAACAACAAAACAGGAAATAAATCAAGAAATCGGGATGGCCTCTGAGGAGAAGGAAATGCCACTATATATCCTGCTTCGTCAAGCCTTTGCTGCTTGTCGATGTCTAAGATCGTTACGGCTGTCACAAGATGGGGAGCAAGAGATGGAAATTAATTCACCAGTACCCTCCTGAAGGAACAATCGCGTTTTTTGTTTGGGGATTTACGCCTCGTTGACGTGGAGGTAATTAGACGCGAGGAAAGAGAAGGAATTCTAGTATTCCTTTTGAAGGAAACACTCCGTTATTCATCTGGAGTGATTTCAGGAAACCATGGTAAAACCGAAATCTGAATGTTCAGACTGGCATTTGAACACACGTCCTCCCTAATGAAAGTCCAGAGGGTTACCACTCTCCCACCACGTTCGGTGATCTAATTCGGCTTTTGCGTTGAAAATTTTTGGAAAACCATGAAGAAACGGAGCTGGCTGGATACTGATTAGAACCCCCATTCACAAGAACGCCAGGTACAGAAGTTAACCGCTCGCACCTACAGACTTAGTGAGACATTATTATGCTCCCCAAAGCATTCCAGAATGATGCTGCTTCGTTTTCGCTGACAAATTGTCCTGTTGGAAGCTATGACATATGTCTGTATAATTTTCGTCAAATGTGACTTGTTAACAATAAAGTTCTTTTACGATGAAATTCGCTCCATATGATAATGGGCCTCCAAACATATAACACATAAAATTTCAGTGTATTCGTGGTGTTTCCATCCGATTTGGTAAAAAAAAATAAAAAAATAAAAATAAGTTTGTCAGTTTTATAGAAATAGGTTTTACAACTTTACAGCGTGATCATTAGACCAAAACGATGATTGAGGGTATCGAACGCAAGGATATTCGGCCATGGTTTTTATAAAGCAACCATACCTACATTCGACCAATCACTAGAGGTATTTCAGGAAACCATGGAAAACGAAAAATCGAATTCACGTCTATAGAAAATTTTTCGTCTCCGCTAAAATATATGAATGCATTAGCCTAGTGTGATAATATAATCGGCTACTCAGTACCCACAAAAATGCTGAAGTCCTTAATGAGGAACAACAAAATCATTCATTACATTTATATATATACAGGGTGTTACAAAAAGGTACGGCCAAACTTTCAGGAAACATTCCTCACACACAAACAAAGAAAATATGTTATGTGGACATGTGTCAGGAAACGCTTACTTTCCATGTTAGAGCTCATTTTAGTTTCGTTAGTATGTTAGTACGCTCTCCTGACCTCAACCCTCTTGACTTCCATTTATGGGGGCATTTGAAAGCCCTTTTCTACGCAACCCCGGTACCAAACGTAGAGACTCTTCGTGCTCGTATTGTGGACGGCTGTGATACAATACGCCATTCTCCAGGGCTGCATCAGCGCATCAGGGATTCCATGCGAAGGAGGGTGGATGCATGTATCCTCGCTAACGGAGGACATTTTGAACATTTCCTGTAACAAAGTGTTTGAAGTCACGCTGGTACGTTCTGTTGCTGTGTGTTTCCATTCCATGTTTAATGTGATTTGAAAAGAAGTAATAAAATTAGCTCTAACATGGAAAGTAAGCGTATCCGGACACATGTCCACATAACATATTTTCTTTGTTTGTGTGTGAGGAATGTTTCCTGAAAGTTTGGCCGTACCTTTTTGTAACACCCTGTATATGTATATATAAATATGGCATTTCGTCGATTGTGCCTGACAGCCTTCTTCACTGATTTGATTCATATTATCCCCAGTCAAGTACATTGATCTCAAAGTGTTTCTTACTTTTGAAGCACACTTAATTAAATCCACCTGTCCTCCAGGGCGCACTCCAGGGCATGCGGAGCCAACGCGCTGGCTCTGCGCTATCAGAGCTGGCTGCTCCATGTCGGGCGAGGTACTCAGCTGGCGCGCAATTAGTCGGTTTTATTACTGAGGTGGTCACGAGATGGCTAGACCACCGCCGAGGGACCTCCCCGTGGTCTCAGGTTCGACCACCCGCTCCCCAAACGAGGCAATCAATTACACCGCACAGCAGAACGCAGACGGCGCAAAGAGAACAACAGCAACAGGCACAAAGACGACTATAAAGGAGCCGACCCTCAATGTGTGTTGGAATTTCATTGCCGTGTCCCACAGTTAGCAATTTTTGCATTCACTAATTAAAATATGCTAAAAAATTTATATAAAAAATTCATGTATTTCTTTTTTGATACAACTAGAGTTTGGTTTGAGAAAAGTTTATTCCTTTTACGCTAAACCTCTTATAGTTACATTGTTGCATTGTTAACAAGGAACGAAAAGGATTCTGGCAAATGCTGTTTTAGGATCTTATTTAAAATTATCTTGCCGCAATTTCTCAAAACGATCTAGATCGAAAAAGTATATGGCAAGAATGGTAATTAAACTCAAGTGACTAATATTGTGTATTATGTTTCATGTATCTGAAGAGAAAAAAATGTTTACATTCAAATTTTGTGTTCTTTAAGCATTCCTTTAAACGCGAAACTATTGAATTTTGTACTTGTTAACACGATTAATAATGTGGTTTTTTTTTTCAGTAATAGTTTTAATTCGTTCCACGTTTCTTAATTTATTTTGGTGGAGGTGAAATCATTATTTCAATTCAACCAAAAAGGTGATAATGTTTATTTAGCTTGAAATTTTACCTTAAATATAAACACTTTAAGCCTAACAAAACCGTTCTAAAGAGTTATCTCTACAGTACTTCCATTTTTAATTATAAGCGGTCCTTACTCCAGAATTAACGTATAAATGTATTATTACGTCAGAGAAGGAACGTAGCTAACACGAGTTATCATGTGTTCAATTAGTTCAGATTTGTTTCGGCAATAGTATTTTGAGTTTATTATTACTATTTTACGGTTTTACGCCTCTCCGATGTCGAAGATGATGTCATTAGAACCGAGTGAATATTGGGGAAAGGAATAAGAAGCAATTCCGTCATGTTTTTCTTGAACGAGCTACGTTGTCGTACGCCTGCAATGATTCAGGGAACCATGAAAAACCAAAACGTGGTTGACTGTACTGGTAATCGAACACCCGGTCTCCCGAATAGTAGGCCCAAACGTTAATTGCTCACCGACCAAGCTCGGTAAACATACATAGAAAACTACGAATGATTCGGAATCATCAGATCAATCCTTCTCGATAGGACATTAAGGTTTTGGTGCCGAATGTGACCACTGTTAATCATTACTAATTCCAAAACGCAGGGAAAATATTGATATTTGGATTTTATGGAATTGATTTCATACTTCATAGAAACACTGTTTCTTCCTTTAAGCCTTTACTTCGGGGAAACTGTTTTAGCCTGATCGATATGAGGTCTTTCAACGACAATATTCCTCGGGAAGTATCAGTAAAAGAATTAATTATGAGTTTTCATTCAGGTGGTATATTATAGAAAAGCGGGAAGTAGTTGAGAAATCAAGTAGTTTTTGAGAAAATAATAATTAGTTGTAGACCATCTCGGTACTAAAAGGATTATCTGGAGCATAGATAAACTTGACGGCACGGTAATGATGACGTCGCTACAGTGGCCCGTCTGAGTAAGCTGTTTGGGTGCGGCCCATCATCAGGCCGAGTGCCGTAAGCCGGCTGTACTACACATGTTGATGTTAAGTAAACCTGACGTATGGCTCTGAACCCCAGCCCCTGTCCGACGCTAATTCGAGTCTACGTGCCACCGTGGTGATGATCCGCAGTCGTAGCTTATTTAAGGTGAAGGGTGTCTTACGGTTTTCATAAACTTCCTATTTGTAATAACAAAAACGAGAAAGGAAGCTTAAATATGAAGCCTTCGTTCCATCAAATCCTTAAAGCGATGTCTTTCTTAAGCTTCTTTGTAGCTGTCCTTAAAATATTTATGAGTGGTTATCCAAATGGGAGAATATATTTTTTACTCCTGAGTTGGTTAAAGCAGTCTGTAGCAAATTTGATCACTCGTAACTCTGGATTGTAGTCAAATACTACGATGTAGTTTTAAATATGAAACGCACCCACGGGATGCAGGAGGATGAAATTAAACCAAAAAGATTAACGAGGCTCCTCCACATGTATTACATTTCTCTCCATTTCCATCATTTTTCTGTAATTCGCAAAAAACAGAGTTACAATAACTTTGACGCCCTTTTGCTCGGTTATTAACAGCTAGTATCAAGAAAAACTTTCGCTCTTTATTCTTAACTTTCCAACATTATTTTTGCCGTCAAAATATCTTACACATTTTTGATGGAGTAGTAGTACAGTATATCTCTGGTTTCCAACGAAAGAGCCCATTTGTATGGTTGTTGCATAATTTCTATGGTATTTCATACCTTTTACGGTTAAAAAATTAAATCAAGTCTGCTTTCTTGTCAGATGTGCTACAGCAAATAGTTCTAGTTGAAATATCTGTGTGGAGTGTTGAGCTACTTTTATCACACTCGGTCATTCTGATGGTATTACATTTCAAAACGTTAGTCATATAATTTTGAACTATCGTTTCTTATAATTTAGTTTTCAGTAACTTCAAAAAAAAAAACCAAATTTTTTATTATCCCCACGTATTTTTTCCTTATGCATAATAGTATCTGTTACCGAAACGATCTTTTACCCAGATTCAGTTCTCTGCAATAAATGGGGATTTAAAATCTTAATCATGACTGCTTCATTTTCTATAGAGGTAAACTATCACCGGGCGTGGGGTTTGAGCGGTAACGCTCTGGACTGTCATTCGGAAGGACCAGTGATCAAACCCCCATCCGGACATCTAGGTTTAGGCTTTCCATAGTTTCCCGAAATCACTCCAGAAGAATGGAGGTATTTTCCCTCCAAAAGGCGTGTAATGAGATGCTATAAGGAGGGGGGGGGTACCTTCATGTTTAAATTTATCTCGGGAATATGAATATTAATTTTCTAATTTGGTTAACAGGTGAACTCGAATCTCGAATGCTGCAAGAATTTAAGTTACCCAAAAATATTCAATTTATTCTGTCTTCAGGCTTATACAAGGCCGGGCATATTTAACGTTACGTTAACCACAATATAATCAAAGAAAATATGCAAGCAATACACAAGCAATACCCGGCGTTTACAATTAGCCAGATAAATTCAAACATGAACTAATTTTAAATATTTCAAAGATTTTGCAAAGTCAATATACATTAAAGTGGCGTAGCAGACAACAAGTTAAAGTTAACATTTACAAAATAATCCCAGGGGCGCCATTTAAAGTGAAAATCATCATCTGAATTAAGATGCTTAAAATTTGAAGTTATTGAACATGGAAAGTTGGTTAGCTCAGTAAAATTGTCGTGAAGAGAGCGGAGAGTCTAATCTCGGGAGTCGTTTACGGGTTTGCAAGCCTCGTTAAAACCCTATGGAACCATTGACCTTTGAATTGGTACTTTACCGTTGTTGCATCTGCTCGATGAAGTGTGACATGCTGTGTCACTATTTGGATGCAAATTCATGGACCCATCCGCGCTAGTGCATCTGTTGATCGCCTCTCTCAGGTGAGACACTCTGTTTCCAGCAACATCTGAGCCAGAAAGCGCCTAGCTCCAACCGTGGACCAACAGCTAGGAGAATGTGTCGGACGATACGTCTACACTTCAGCTCGTACAGCAAGTCCTCTCTCATGCCGTCCTCCTCCCCGCCACGGAGAGTCAGTTTCCCTCTGCCCGTACATGAAAAAGAAGCCTTTGATTAATAAATGTAGACCCTGTAGCCATGCACGATTGGTGAAACGACGTAGCCCACAATCACGTGTTTTGTGACATACCTTAGCATTCGTCGCTCGTTTCGCGCACATTTCCCTGACCTTTCACCCCTCAAGCGGAGACCTGGAGGACGTTGGCCTCACCAGGTAACTGTATTTGCTGGCCTCCGATGGCCGTTCCATTGTGGGCCAGGGCGCCAGATTGTCGCCGGCATTCAGCATTGTCCGTTTATTCGAATGCTCAACACTGCCACTGAGTTCAAACATTTTCCACATTTAATACTTTCTTAATAGCAATCTTGCAATGAATTAAATTATATAATAATAAATTTTGCCGCCCAGGCTTAATACATAATTATTTACGCATCAATTAGCCCTACAATTTACATTTTTAATAAACAAATATATTAAAATTGAATATTAATTATGACTATTAATATTCATTGGGGAATGACTCTGTCATACCACAGGCGATGGGCGAATTTCTTCCTTTCAATAAGCCCTTTACCACCTCTAATGACCACGATGTCGACAAGACGTAAAACATTAAAAAAGCAACAGTATCCGCATGACAAATGATGTATTTAAGTGTAAGGCATTCCACTGAGGTAAGGTAAAGGCTACTCTGGCCTTAATGATCTGGTAACAGATTTTTAACGGCTGCATGAGCCACCCCTGTCGTGGACGCCTTAACCTCACCCGGTAATCCTATCGGCTATAGGGGACCTACGGTTTGATGTGGAATCCTAACCACGGAAGCTTTCTGGAGTACTTCACATTACAAAGCAATCTATGCCAAACGTGAAGGTCGAGTTAAGGTACTCTGAAAATCCCATCGTAGACCGCCTTTCGATTCCTAATCGGGCGCCTTAACCACTGAGCCCAAAAGACCGTTACTCTACCTAGGTGTTTCCAACGGTCGTGTTTTTGTTGCCAGTCAATATTTCACTAGCCATATTATTATTATTATTTGCGATTATTCTCCTTTAGGCGAGCGATTGAACTTGAAATCACGATTTAATATTCAACTGTTTCTCCTCTTTTCTTCCCAAAATCTCTTCATCCTCTCGGAGTGCTCTCTCTTCCGTTTATCTGTCCATTTATTTCCAGGTTATCGTGTTGTTCTTTGCTCCAAATTAGTATTTGTGATCTTATTATGACACTCAATGCGGTCTTCGAGATTTTCTATGTTGATCTGTTATAGGTCCCTCTGGACCTTTTTCAGCCATTCCGTATCGCATTTACTATTTGTTATGATGTCAAGTAATTTCTTTGCTGTTTTAGTGTTTTCCATTCTGTAGATGTGGGTGTAGAACTTAGCTCGACGATTTCTGATTTCTTCTGCAATTGTGTTGATATTTTGATCACTAGCCATATTATGAACGGAAAAATAATTAGTTAACAATTAATGTTACACCTTAGAGAAAAGCCTTTAATTTATTAAGACAAGTGTAATATTGCGATTTGTAAAAAAAATGAAAAAATGGGTAGTGTTAAATCTGGGAAATTAAGCTAGACAGCAAAAGAAAGAAATATTGTACAGCCAGTTGAAACTGTAGCATTGGCTACAGAATTATCCTTCGGAGTGTCTCATACAATCAATCGATTTGTCAGAAAGCCTGAACACATCTTCAGCTGCACACAAACAAATAGGAATAACACTCCCTTCGTTTCTCTGCCTATTATTTTGGTTCATTGATTGTTACTTTACTATATTTCTACTTGTGTATTACAACCGACGCTATCGATCTAATCCAAGAGTGAAAGACGAGTGTTTCATCTGTCAACAAACCGCGTAAGTTTCATGCATCTGTAATGCAAGAGCAGAGACCCTCTCAACATGTATACAGGTAATTCAAAGAACTGTAAACCGTGTTTCTGGTGGTCGATGCGAAGAGATCCTGGTTTGAACTGAAGTCCAGCACGATCGACCAAACTGGTGGTTACACTGAACGTTTATAATCCGTCATCTTAACCAAACATCTTCCTGTATGCGTCACTTTAGAAAGAGAGTAAATCCATCAAAGGTTCAGATAGTTTGCTGGACTGCCAAAGTGACAAATTTTCATTTTCCTTGCTATCCACCTTTGACATGGGTACCATTATCTAACCTTGTAATCCTATGCAAATAGGGAATTAATTGAAATCCACACCAGCGTACAAAAATGATTATACATATTGCTTTCCTCAGCTTAGTGGAACGGCAAAACAAAAATTATGTACTTAACAAACACCATTTTTATTTGAATATTAAAAGAAATTAGTGAAGATATATTGTGATAACAAGTAAACCTACGTGTGCAACAAGATTATTTAAAAATCAATGTTAATCGTTGTTGTCAAAGACAGCAGAGAATATTATTATTTAAATGATTGATTTTGGCCATTATTCCCTATCAGCTAAGATAAAAGATACTATCCACCTTGTGATTAAAATAAGTTGCACGTAATTTCAATTTTAAAAACTTCAAAAACATCAGAGCAAGGAACAAACAGTGATAACGAAAAGAAAAATTAAAAATTCAAGAAATACGGTTTCAGCAGCCGTTTTTGTATGTGGAAAAGCATGGTTAATGAAATAATGTATCTTATCTCATTAAATTTAACACAATATCGTTTACAGTCTACCGCAGATGTGTTTTGTGTATTTAATAATAGAGTCGATGGTATTAAACGAATTAATATGGTATCTAGAAATAACGTTATAAGAAGTATAGGTAATGGCGTTATATGAATCAACTATGTGGCGTCTTTGGTCTAATCGGACAACATTGAAATCACGTAAATGAAGGTAATTTTAACAATTACAACCATTAACGATAAGGAATAAACTGAACAGTGTTTTTCGTTATGATGAAGAGCACGCTCCGGTGGTGGTTCCCTACTCATTTAATTACCACTTTCATATTATTTTTAATTATTATCTTATCTAATATCTTTAAACAAATAATTCTTGTATATATATGTATATATGTACAGAGGTTGGACAAAATAATATGAACACCATGCGATAGAGTACAGATTGTTGCATGTTGGCACCACTACTTCCGTGTGAATACTTCGATACGCATTTACGGAGTAGTTGACGTGGCAGGTCTTGTAGGTTGTGTCTCAGTGTATTAAACGCTTTGTTCTGCGACGGTTATAACAAGCGATCGGTGAAATGAGTGATCTCTCAGACTTCGAAAGAGGGCAAATCGTTGGAGCTCGGTAAGCTAGAGTGTCTGTGACGAAATCATCCGAACTGTTTAATGTCTCACGAGCGACAGTATCCACGGTAATGACAGCATACACAAAACATGGTCAAACATCTTCGGCGAAGAGGAATAGTGGACGAAAACCAAACTTAACTGAAAGAGACCGACGAACATTAAAAAGGATTGTGGCCAGACAACACAAAACCACCGCTGCAAAAGTGACAGCAGAACTCAACACACACCTGAGTAATACTGTTTCGACAAAAATAGTAAGGCGGTAGCTCCACAAAGCTAATATTCATGGAAGGACCGCAATTGCAAAACCCTTTAAAATGGCAACCATCGCTAAGCTGCGAAACAAGTGGTGCCACGATCATAAAAACTGGATACTTGATGATTGCAAGAATGTGGTATGGTCCGATGAATCATTGTTTACATTCTTTCCTACTGACGGCCGGGTTTATGTATGGGAACCCCAAAAGAAGCCTACGATTCGGACTGCCTGCGTCCTACAGTCAAGCATGGGAGAGGTTCCGGTATTATTTGGGCGGTTATATCGTGCTATTCAGCTGGTCCTCTCATTCACATTATTGGCCGGATGACTGCGAATGAATATCTCGACATCCTCTATGATGAAGTACGTACTACGACTAGCATACTACTGCCAAACACTGCCATCTTCCAAGATGATAATGCGCCCATACACACAGCCAAAAAGGTTCTGTCCTGGTTCGAGCAGCATCAGAATATCATCAAACATCTTCCCTGGACATCACAATCGCCAGACCTCTTTGTGGGGAGTTTTAGAGCAGAGAATAAGGAGCAGATTTCCACCTCCAACTTCTTTGAAGCAATTGGCGGATGCTTTGGTACAAGAATGGGACAACAATCCGTTGGAAACTATTCAGACACTCTACGAACCTATTCCGCGAAGAATTGCAGCTGTTTTACAAGCAAAAGTTGTTGTATTGGATCTTAGGAACGGCGCTAACGATCTGGGTGAAATTTCATATTTAGATAACGTTTTGATTTTTAAGATTATCTAAATAGTGTTCCTCCCTGCAAAAAACCAAATTTACAAAATACGAACAATTTTTGCTCTTGGTATCTCCAAAACGGCTCTAACGCCATCTTGTAGATGATTCAGGTACCAGGAAGCCTACTAATATTTTTCCCTTTGGTTTCAAGGAACTCGTATATTTAAACAAACATTTCTTGTATGCTTTAAAATTTGGCTTTGTCAGAAGTGATACTTTACTTAACAAAAACTTCTTTGAAAATAATATTGAAAACCTTAAAGAAAATGGTCTCAACCAAGTTACTCGAACTTCGCAAAGTAAAGCCTCAATTGAAGAAAATCCTGACGATTATTCAAGATATTTATTTAACCGACTGCAGTTCTTATGTAAGTAAGAAGGAAATATATAGAATTTATGACAAATATGGAGCGATCTGGCAGCTCAAATGTAATCAGCGGGGAAAAGGTGGTTACTGCACTAGCTCTTAATAAATTCTGGCTACGATCCCGGGTTCAAATTCCGGTGGGAGCAAGAATTTTTAAGATATGTTTGTAACCATATAAACAACGGTGGGGCGTTCTGTGGTTGGGATTATACGTTAAATTGTAGGTCCCAGAGAAAAGGAACTGCTTCCTTCTACACAATCTAATACTTTTATGTGAGCAACTCTTGACTATCGATAAAATGGGGGCTGTACCATTTTCGGAACCTCGGCGAAATTAATGGTAACCTGTTGAATTTTGGTTTAATTGCTTCGTCAGCATGTCCTCTTCACATTTTTCGCTCTTGCTTTGCGGAAAAGTCCCTAGAAATTTAATTAAAAATGCCGAAATTTGAAGCTGAACAACTGCGAAATGCTATCAGCACTGCAAATACCACAAAAAATTATCGGTACAGGGATCATAACAACCACAACAGTTTAGTTTCGTCATAAATTTCGTGGTTAGGTTGAAATACAGCCTGGACCAATGGAAGCAATCGATTATCTCTGGCTGCTCGTTTCTATATGGTGAAAATCACCATATTACAACTCAGATAAATATTGTCTATTTGTCAATTATATGCGACTTTTTCCAACCGAGAAAAACTGAAACGGCAAGAAAACATTACAACAAAGAATTAAATCAAAATTTTAAGACTATCACTGATTTTTCAACGCAGACGGCAACTAACGACTTTGCGTCGCTGTCATATTTCGGCATTTTAATTAAATTCCTCACAAGTTTTCCCCAAAGCAAGAGCGCAAATGTAAAGAGGACGTAATGACGAAGCAATTAAACCAAATTTCAACAGGTTACTACCAATTTTGCGTCGGTTCCGAAGGTGGTGCAGTCCCCGATAAAATTAATTTCTCACAAACGACTCGAATGATTTTGGTGAAATCTTGATTAGTGAACAGAAATCGAAAGATGCCGAGCGTAGGTCGGTCACCCAGGTACTATACATTAAGTGTTAAAATACTCCACCAATCTACTTTTGCCATTTAAGAATTTTAATTTTAAGTCCTTGCAGCGTTTTCGGCAAATCACTCATCATTTCCTTTGGTAATTTATTGTAATCACTGACACCATTCCCCAATGACATTGCTGCTCCATTAATCAATTCAGAGTCTACAGCTCCCCATCAACACACTATACTATCAACTTCAACCTTCAGTTTCTAGAAATCTTAAGGAAAATGTACATATCAGTGGTAGCTAATCTCATGAACAGTATCTAAAGTGTGTCATAATACCTAAATTATCACGGTTTCTATGTGATCAAATAAGATCCAAAGAAAATCATGAAACATGTTGGAGAACGCGTATTTTTGTCATTGGTATAATTTTCCGTAGAGGTGATATACTTTGAAAGTCGCCGCTGACAGCGTATGTGAGATCCGTGAAGCGCCGAGACGAGTATCGCTCCTGGAGCAGTCTAGTGCCGTTACGTGAGCTACAGGTGGATCCGGAATCAATCAGCGAGCATGACGGGGCACCGCAGCCTGCGTGGGAAACCAAACCAAATCACATTGAAGGCACCACGGTTCCCGAACAGACGCGAGGCAAACAGCCACTACAGAACACAATGAGGGTAATTCTCCGTCGATAGTCCACTAAACAGCACTTCATTCACCTTCTCGCCCTCCGTCGCTTCTTGAAGAACTGTTTTACGCAACTCGTAACAAACGCTGTACAACAGAAAATCCATAATTAATTAAAACTCTTAAAACAACCTATGTTAATATTGCGGGTCAAGTTCACATCGCGATACAGTGACTGTGTTCTTGTGCGTACTATAGTTCATTCGCAAGTCATACTGAAGGTGAAAAATGAAGGAAATTGTGGTAATTTATGCTACGCTAATTATGAATGCTTATGTAGAAAATGTTGCCACTACTCGAATTGTAGTTCCGATTCATTTAATGCGTTAAGGTGTGGATAGATAATGGATAGTGTAACGATACGGTTGCTTTCCCTTCCGCGTTTTTAATGTAGCGTGGTGTTGGCGGAGAAACATCGCTGGACAGTGAGTCGTACTCGAGCCGTGGAAAATCGTAGATATTTTATACGTGTGTTGTGGCCGGAGATCAATATTGGCCACATGTGTTTCAAATTACGTTGCGTACAGCTATGAACAAGTATCGGATTTCTACGAATGAATGTGTTCGTAATTACCTGGAGACAGGGTTTCTACTGGCTGCGCATTTCTCCCCTATCGCAACCACCTTAACCAATCCCGGCGCCGAGCCTGGTGGGTGAGCGGTTAACGTTCTGGCCTCGCATTCGGGAGGACGGCGATTCGAATCCCCGTCCGGGCATCCAGATTTGGGATTTCCATGGTTTCCCCAAATCGCTCCAGGTGAATGCCGGGATGGTCGCTTCAAAAGGCCATCGCCGAAATCCTTCCCGTTCCTTGTCCCCAGTCCCATCCCTGCCTCTAATGACCTCAACGTAAAGCCATAAGTAAAAAAAAAAAATCTAACCCAGCAATCGTACCGCGTACAGGGGACCAGGGGACCTACAGTTTAACGTGGAATCCGAACCACGGAAGCGTTCTGGTGTACTTCACATTACACAGCAAGCTGTACCTGAGGTGAAGGTCGAGTTAAGGGACATTGAAAATGCTCGCCGAGACAGGGATTCGAACAGAGGAGCTTTCGATCTCCAGTAAGAAGCCTTAACCACTGAGCTAACACACCGCTCACGCTCATTGTTTGTGTTGTACAGGACAGATTTTTTTAAAGAAAAGGTTCACGGTAAATTATCATATATTGAACTATTTTTACAGGACGTGAACTTAGTGCTAATTCCTCTCAAAGGAATCTGCAATCTTCGGACCTAGAGGTTCCGATTAACTATTATAATTAACATTTGATGGTGGATTAGTGGTGCGTACCAATAATAAACTTGCGCCGGACGCCACAGTGCTCTAAACGAGTGTTTTCTTGTTAATAATCCTTCCACACTTTAAACGAACTGGTTTTGGTAACACCTGGCAACATCGACATACACCAACAAATTACTTAGAATGGTTCAAATTAATCATAAGCAATCACGCAAAACCGTTAAATGACTTTACAGTGGCCAAGACTGTGAATTATTATTTAACTCGTTATAGAAATACTGCCTCTACAAGAAAGTTCTTGTTACAGCATAAGGCATGAAGAATTTGGTTATTATCTACTACATAATTCCGTAAGCTCACTCATTTTCTCACCTCGATAACTACTAGCTGGAGAACGGTCTCAAGTGTCAGCCTTCGCTCGCAAAACAGCTGCGAGAGATATCATTAGAAGAAATTCGTGATGTCCACAATTTAATAGCTAAGCAGTTGCTATCAAATTAATTGCCACAATTCATTAATTAAGTTTGCTTTTCGTAGCATTTCATAGTTAAAAAAAAAATTGGTAAATTTCGAGTCTGAAAACACGTGGATCTGTTTTCAGTAACATGTAAAGCAACTTAAAGCAAAAATTAAAAAAGTTTAAATTACTCATGGTCTCTGCTGTAACTACTAATGCCAATTGTCATTCCGGATTATGATAAATTTCAGTTAAACTAAACTTTCGCTAATGATGTTGCTTGACCAAGTTTATGCATTACGGTTTATTTGCTTTTTAGGTATTTTACTGACCACTTTCGGTAATGGATTTTGTTCATGTTCGCTGTACGTGAGTTATTAGGTAATTTTAAGGGGACACCAGACCAAATTTTTGCAATTCTTATGTTCGGAGTTGCCCAACTATTTAATAATATGGAATGTGTATTAAGTTCACTGGCCGTCACAGATACTATGACCAATGATTACATTAGTGTTTGCCCAGTCTCAATAAAAAACGTGATGGTTGCGAAGAAAACAGGAATTTTTAAAATTTTGCAGAAAGAGCTTTAAGGGTCAAATACAAGTCAAGTTTGTATAGCAAGTTGGAAACAATTATACGATTGCGCGATCGTCCTTCTTCGTGTTTAATACATATCTCTATTAATGCTTCTGAGTTCAAGCTCAAGAGATTTTATTCACCCTGAAACACAGGTCAAGTTTATATTTGGTCAAACCATGGCAACCTGTCACAATCTTTCATGCGTAAATATGGAACTATTCTATACCCCGTGACGATACACAATAAAAGGTCACGGGCTTACACTAGTTAGTAATAAATAAGCTACTTTAGTGACGATGTGTATCGCGATGTAAACTACTCCCAATATTGTTTCTTGGAACAGAAAGTTTCTACTTTAAGCCATTGAATACATTCGTTTTTAAGTGAAGGATCTAACAGGTATTTACAAAATATTCAACATTAAATAAAAAGAGCTGTTTTGTTAATCATATGCTACTGTTTACTACTGATTTCTACAAAAATAATTTGAAGAAAAACTGAAAAAAGGGGATAGTTACTTGGCTAAGTTTTAAATTTTTATAAACATAATTTGCAATGTTACAGAGAACGTATGGTAGAAAAAAAGAAGACACTTAGGAAATAAATTGAACCGACGTCGAAACCGTTACATATTTACCATTAACATGCAAATACAATGACATTTCGCGCACGACCAGTTTGGTACTTTTAGTAAAACCAGTTTTGTGCTGGTACACTCTTAACATTTTACAATTTTTTTTTTTTTTTTTTTTTTTTTTTTTTTTTTTTTTTTTTTAAGCTTTGATACTTTACATATATTATGATGCATATATAAGGAACGGAGTTACAGTACCTGAGGTGTCATACTATTTTATTTCATGTACGCCACTTAATACATTTCTTCGTGAACTTAAAATTAAAAAAAAAAAATAAAAAAAAATAGGTTAAGAACAGATTTATATGTCTTACTCCGAATTATTATTTACCAAGTGCATCACTTTTAGCGTTTGTAAACTAAACGCACACATGCATATATATTGGTTTTATGTCTGAAAAGCAGTGTTTACGACTCGTACTTAAAAAGCCAAGAGTAAACGTGGCGCTGCCGCCTGCGAAGTAAATAACTCTTTGGTGTTTGCTAATTAATAATGGCAATTTCTAAAGGAACTATTCGTTTATGTACGATAAAACCTATCCTATGCCACTAAGCACACAATTTACTTACTCTGTGTCAAGTTCCATCAAAATCTGTTGAGGAGTTAAGGGGTGACTGAGACAGATAGTACACCCAAACATACATTCTAACTTTCACAGTGTAAGCCCGTGACCGTTTTTTGCGTATCATCACGGTCTACAATAGTTCCACTTTTTAGGGTTATAGATTGTCACAGATTGACCTGATCTGATCAAATACGAACTTGAGCTGTGTTTCACTTTTGCGGTGCATAAACTCTCTTGAAAACTCAGAAGTATTAATAGAAGTAGGTGTTAAACACGGACAGGGATGATCGCACTACCGTATAATTGTTTAAAAAGTTGTAGTCTCGAATTTGCTGAAATACAAACTTGACTTGTATTTGATCCTTAAAGTTCACTCTGCAATATTTAAAGAATTCTTGCTTACTTCGAAAGCATCACATTGAGGCTAAGCATTAATAATTTAATCTTTGGCCACAGTGTTTGTAACGGCCAGAGAACTTAATACAGATTCTAGATTATTAAACAGTTGAGCAACTCCGAAGAAATGAATTGCCAGAATACTCGATCCGGTAACATATTTTAGTCTGATGTTAACTTTAAACAACCTAATAACTCACGTACATCGATTATGGACAAAGACCATTAACGAAAGTCCTCAGTAAAATACGTAAAAAGTAAATAAATCGTAATGTATAAACTTTGGTCAAGGAACAACATTAGTGAAAGATTTAACTAAATGGAAATTTATCCTAAACCTGAATGACAATTGGCGTTCATGGTTACCGCAGAGACCATGAGTAATTTTAAGTTTTTTATGTTGTTTTCATTAGCACATGTTACTGAAAAGCAGTTCCACGTTTCTTCAGCCGTAAAGTTCATCGATATTTTTTAACTATGAATCGCTACGAAAAGCAAACATAATGCATGTATTATGGCAATTATTGGTAGCAGTAGCTCCGCTGTTAAATTGTGGACATAACCTTGAATTTCTTCTAATGATATCACTGGTAGCTGTTGATTTGCGAGCGAAGACTGACACGTGACACGTATCTCCATCCAATAGCTATCGAGGTGAGTGAGTGATTGAGCTTAGGATATTATATAGTAGATTAGCCACAAAGCCCTTCAAAAATTGAGGTTTTAACTGGCATGTTCTGGCAGTTAATTTAATAATGCTCAATGTGCTGTAATTTCTCGTCCCTTGTGATGTAGTAAAAAGTTTTTAGTTGTCAATTTGGTCCACGTTGCATTTCAGTCTAACTACTATCTCTGCTAATATTGCCGCTAGAAAATCAAAGCATCAGTCACATGCGAATTAATATATTACCTGTATCACATTTCAATGTCATCATGCATCACTAGATAAACTTGATCCAAATTCTTCACGTGTTCTTACATCCTTCTTTTTTATTATCTGTGATGAAGATCGATGTTTTAACAGATGACAGAGCATACATGCGGTTGAAATAATGACCATAGTGAAAAGGAAGGATGCTAAAAATAAATCTTAGCAACTCACGTTATGCCACATAATATAAGTTTTAATTGTGGTTTAGACCGCATAGATAGCGATCAATTTGGAACTTATTTCATTTAAACCAAGTAATGATTTCAGTAAAAAAGAATCAAGTGATATACCAATTTTAACGAAATATATATTTTTCTTTCAGAATTCTGGCAATTCATTTCTTAACAATTGTTTAAATAAATAGAAAAAATAAAGCATAATGTAATTCATAGTGCCTTGCGCTGTAACAAGAGGTTTCTGTTGCTATACCGGTCCAGGTTGCATTTCAATCTAACCACATACTACACTAAACTTGCCGCCAGAGAAACAATACTTCAATTACACACATATTAATACATGTACTGTATCACATTTTAGTGGCAATAATGCATCGCGATATAAACTAAATCAAAAATCTTCACTGGTTTTTATATCTGCCTTTAGGTTATCGGTAATTCAGATCGATATTACAACTGTTGAATGGCTAATGCAGTTACATACGGCTGAAACGTGTCATCAGTAAAAGCAAAGGAAATTAAAAAATATTAGATTTAATTGTAGTCTAGGCTGTATAGATTGCAATCAGTGTGGAATAGCTTACGTTCAAAGGAAGTAATGATTTAAGTAACAGGACACTAATGAAAACAATTTAAATTATTTTATTATAAATAATTTACTTATGCCCTCTTTAATGTCAAGTGCCGGTTATAATACCCATCTAATCATTGCTACACGAAAGTTAAAGGTTTTAGCTTGCACAGCGTAAGCCAAAGATTTTAACCTTTACTTTCACATCAACCGAATCTTAAATAAATATAAGCAACTAATAATTATTATGTCAATTTAAACGAAATACGTACTTTTCTCTCAGTGTTCTTACAGTTAATTTATTTACTGATATTTAACTAAATAAAACTGTTATCAAATAACGTCTATAACATAGAACAACATCTCTCACCATAAGTTGGACAAAAGAGACGAAAAGGGTGACGTCTAGAGCGACGTTATAGAGTGAACTCATGGCGTGGCAGATGACGTCATAGATGACCAAGAGTTGCTTATTATAAGTAAAAATAGTACAGTAACTTCCATAAACAAACTCTCCTAATTATGTGCTGTATGTTTTGCTTGATTATTTGAGGTGATGTATCTCTTAATTCGAATATCAAATGATAGTCTAATCACCAGTTGTGGTAATTAACTAATTTGCTAGGTTGCACCAGGAAGAGGCAAACTAGTTTTACATCGCGCCTTAGAGGGTAATTAATTATAAAACTGTAATTAATTATGCAACTATGATGGCTCATAAAAGAAGAAAGAAAGAACCTTTTCGAGAAGGAGAATACACAAACAAGCACCATCATTTTGGGAAATAATAGGAGGGAGTGTAGAGAAAATGGTCGGGGAAGATATTTATTGAGATGCAGAGATGAAACCTGGGTCTTAGAGAGAAACGAGATGGCTCCTTAATTTGTTCCGATATCGCGCTGTTCATTCTCGATGAGTATCTTGCAGCAAATTATAACGGAATGAGTAACCTAAACCATACGTCTTTCCTCGACGGCGCTGACACGTGAAAGGAATGCTTCCGTGATCTCTCCGGAAGAAGTGGAATATCTCAACTTACGGCCTGTAACGCCGTGTCGACACTGTTAGCAAGAGCACGGCTGTTACAGCGCTTATGACTGTAGAGCGTCTACACGAGCCCGGCAGGGCTATGTTCGTTTCGCGCGCAGATAAGATCGACAGCCGCCGCAGCACAAAGTGGAAATTAGCTCCTTGATGGGCGCTTATAAATATTTATCCTCTTTATCGACCGCTCACATGGGCGACATGGCTCTCCCTGACACTCGGCGGCTACGTAGAAGATGAACACTAACTATACTCCACAATAATTTTCTTCTTCCTACTGCAAAATGGATTACCATTTGAGAGTTTTCCTCTTTTAGCCATCTTCAACGCCGATATTCATAAATCAATGTACAGTACATATGCAGAGACCTATCTACAAGTATGATCGCAATATCACTTATCGAACATTAAAAACTGCTTTACTGAATGCCTGTGATATGTGAACATCGAGCTCGCTGGGTGAGTGGTAACGATCTGGCCTCGCATTCGGAAGAACGTGAGCTTGAATCCCTGTCCGGCCATCCAGACTTCGGTTTTCCATGGTTTCCCTAAATTATTACAGGTAAAATCTTGGACGGTTCCTTCAAAAGGACATGGATGATTTCTTCCCGTCCTTGACCTCATCCCATCCCCGCTCAAATGTCCTCGATGTCGATGTGGCGTAAAGCCAAAAAAGAAGAGAATTTGTGAAAGCGTTACCTTCCAAACCTAGCTTATTGCAACCAATCACTGTGGCACGTAACTACTAATACAAAAGCTAAATTCTGTAACAGCAGATACTTCAAGATACTTTCTCTTGTCACTTATATAGTGATAAATTTCGTGATCATTTCATTATTTTCTAACTGGAATGTTGTGGAACCAATTACTGATATATTAAAATTTTCTCACCACTACACTGTTCTTACGTAAAATAATTCATTTATGATATGAATCTTGGGTTAATCACTTATACTTATACCTTGTAATACTTTTGCCTTGTAATTTCATAAGGCGAAAATCAACACTAAATTGGAACTAATTTATCTGATTCTATTCATTGACATGAATTTAGCTGTATTGGTCCTATCTTCTTCTGGAATGAACTAGAGCACCTTCATTTGAGTTTTAGAAATATCTTGCACTATTTTTAATTACCGTTCATCCATTTATCAAGTCTATAATAAGTTACAAACGCCATAATATTACAAAATCCCAAAAAATGATAACAAGAGTTGAACGTGTATTTCATCGGATCATCGAGCGGTTCGAATCCCTGTATCGGCAGGGATTTTCGTAGGTCCTTAATCCGGCCTTCACCTCTGGCACAGCGTGGTGTGTAATTTGAAGTACGCCTGAACGCTTCCTTGGTTCGGATTCCACGTTAAACCATAGGTCACCTATACAAGGTAGGATTATTGCTTAGGTTAAGGGGCTACGAGAGGGGCGATATGCCTTGCCAATAGAAACCCTATCACCAGGTCATTATGACCACACGGATTTATGATTATTATGTATCTTCAAGCTTCTGCGCTGGTTTACAACACGATATCCTAGTGGTTATCTGTCACTCGTAGAGTAAACAGCTTAGTTCAAATGCTATTGATAAAAGTTAAACCAAAACAAATAATATGGAATTTTTTCTAACTCTGGCGCAAGTGGCGAAGATATCCGTGAGGATGAAATTTTACGGACGTTTTTAGATCATCGCCGTCTATCGAAATGTGTCTTTTACGAGACTTAGTCACGAAATTTTGCACGTTACATCGATCTCGTTAAGTTTATAAGTACGAGTGTCTCTCTTAAATCGATTGTGTCACTGTTAACCAGAAAATCGTAATAATAAAGAAATACGACGCCGCGCATAAAAATTTCGACTGCAAAAATTGCCGGAAGTAACTAAATTCGAGCTTTAGTTTTAACTTGAATCGCATTCAAGGAAAAATGGATACTATTTTGCGAATTTATCAGTTTTCCAACTTCACATAGAAAATGCAATGTATGGTTTTGGGCTGCACATTATTCGAATACTTATTTAAATCCAACCAGTTGTTTCTACATGAATCGCATTCAGCGAAAAAAGAATTCCGATTTAAATTTGTCAGCTTTCGGCATTCATCGGCATTCACAACAAAATGAAACATTCCCCTCCCCTCTTGGATTGCACAGCACATCATTTTTCGAAACCCTATCCAAATCCGAACAGTAGTTTTTCTGCGTATCCAATCAAACAACAGCCGTGAGCAGGGTTAGCTACACGTTAAGTTGATTTCTACACTTGAAGTTTTTACGACGTAGAATACAAATAAAACCAAGTAGCACCATTAATTATTGGGTAAAAAATAGTTATATCGTCAAGTAGTAAATATTTTGATTGTAAGTGGGATTATGTTGCGATCAAAACGTAATAATTACATAAATTCAAATTTTACAAGAAGAGCAAAAAACTAAATGACATTCTTGCAGTGAGATTTAGGGATGGTTTTTTATTTACTCATATGGTGTTTTGAGCTCTATTTAATATAATGTAAAATCCAAATTTCTATCACAAATAAAACGGAAGATATTCAAATTTGAAAAAATCACTTATGCCGTTTTGATTGCCACCGATGCAATTATTACGTTTTGATTGCCACCAGGGCGCAAATAAACCATTTTGATTGCAAACGCTAAGTTATTTGAAATTTATGTTAGGGTAATTAAAGCATAAATAGTTTAGGAAACCTTTATTTAATCTACTCTATTAACATTTTAAATTTTTAATCATTAAAAAATTAAGTCTCATCTGAAAAAAGTAACTACTTTCATAAATTAAAAAAAAAAAAAATGTCGAAGCAGATGGATAAAGATTTCTCTAGTCTCTGCTCACTGATTTCGTGAAGCGGCTTAGAGCGTAATTTATGGCTTTTTAACTTTGTCCGAGTCTTCTCCTTTTCTTCTGAGATCTCTTGTAATCTCCAAAAAAATACAAGTGCTGCGGACATCTGTCACCGAAGACGAAAATCCAGTGTCGAAATGCTACTGAAATACTATTCCAAACATCGTATGCTAAGGCATTTATCTGCATCGCACTATTCATTGTACTACCATGCTCATATTAATCCGAACGACCTGAATTGCACATCGCTACATTTCCTCCTGGGACTTATTCAACCCATTATACACACCTACCAAGACAGTACTATACCCGGTAGGTGGTACATTCACGTTACTATCCAAATTGAGACTCACCCACCTCACAAAAAAACGTGACATATTTTAACATATTCGTTATACAAACGAAAATATGGATTATATTTCGTTAATAAAAGAGTTGTGCAGACATTGAATGCACTTCATTTTAGTTTTTTTTAAAACATTCAAGAGAAATTACGTTTCCATACAGAACATAAAAAATTACCGTGTTCAAACAAAAAATTAATTTTGAACAAACGCTAGAGTCAGAAGAAAGTAAGACATTATACCGATCATCTGTCACTTAAAATAACTAACTATTAATGATAAAATCAATATTTGCGATGTAAAGATAGTTTTAGGTGAGTGCGTTGACAAATAATTGCAGCTTTTTGAAGTTAGTTAATTTTGCGGTGTGCTATGAAGACATGTTGTTCTTTTACTACTACATTTAAACTTATTTTAGAAACATACGGAAAAACTTATAACTTAATTACTGTTGTCGGTGACATGAGATGTCGTCAACGCAGTCTGAGTTGACAGTATTTTAGCGTCAAAAAACTTATTTTCACCTACCATTTATAACGAAAGCTGCTTAAGGCGAAATGAAAACTCTTTTTAAAACAAAAAAGATGAGGGTTCAGTAGTTGAAGACACAATTTCGCATAGTGTTGTCACCTTTGTGGTTTTAGTGGTGTTTCATAAGCAGGCAAAGAACAAAAAACTAATAAGGCTTTTTCGCTGTAGCAATATTCTGTGGATGGTGCTGTTAAAACTCAAACGACAGGTGAAACGTTGATTTGATGTTCTTACCAAAAACGTAATTGGCAAGTATCCAAGGACAGGCACTAAAACATTTGGTAATTAACGAACTGCTGCGTTTGCTAGCGGACACGTACGAAATCATTAGTTTATTTCGCGATTTATACGCTTCTTGCTACTTGAAGTTATTATAGTATACCAACTTTTCACTCCATTCTGATGTTAATACTACGGTGAACTCTTCCGACAGTAGTCCGTATAGAACCTGCACTGATTTAAGAGGTAAAATTGTTACCAGTCAACTGGTAACCCAGAATACAACCAGAAGTTTCACAAGTGCGAAAATTTTAGAAGCTCATACTAATCAATAACGAATGACAATGAACAATTGTTTTTATATTTCGTAACTGTTGTTTATGAGACATAAAGTTTGGAGGAATACACAGGAAGCTGGGAACAAGGAAACGTAATGCTGGTCAACACGTGTATAAGAGTTGTTGCCCCCTCTACTGCGGTCTTGGTAGGACTCATCAACTAGCTCTTATAGGCGTCACGGGTGCCGACCCGGAAGCATGGTGGCTAGCGCTCGGGTAGTTCCTGGAGCAGACGGTTCGAGTCCAGCCTCGGACATAAGTGATTTTTATGAACTGTTACGTTCTTCTTGTGTTTAATCTACTGTGGATCACCAAAATCACAACATACACCAACTGAGAAGCTAAAATAATGGAGAGGATGCACGTATCGATAAACTAATACAAATGCTTTATTTTTTAGCAATTCAGTCTTTAAATGTATTTTATGTTCTTGAAATGTCACAGGAACGATTATTTACCAAGGATTGGAAAGGAATCCGGCCACGGTATTCAAGTATGAACTAGTCCCCTGTTAGCCTGAAATTATTTCGTTAATCCTCTGAAAACCAAAACATGGATTTTCTTGACCGTGACATACATAAAATTACTGACAATATACTTGAAAGTGGACATCCAAAATGTCAGTGCTAACAGAACTGGTAAAAATTTCAACGATTTCATGAAAAGAAGTGCAGCTTCAAAGGCTTACTTTTTTAACTTAGAAAGGCGATCCAAAGTTTCGCTATGATAGGTAGATCAGCAGTCACTGATTCAGAATGCTATTCATGCATCCTATCAGAAGAAATTGTTCTACTGTCTTCGTTGTATAGGCCTACGTAAGTGACGTTAAAAGCAAAATTGTAGTCAGAATGGATAAACTTCTTGATCATAAAAATCTAACAATTTCCGTCGAATCGCTTAAAACAGTTAATGGTGGTTTGTTACTGCGATCTTAACTGTCTCCTGTAGCATGCTTAGTAGTGAAAGGAAATTATTGATTGATATTCACCAATCTAATCTATGTATCAACAAATTTGCTGTCATCACAGCTATAGCAGGATGGAGTTCAAAACTGTGAAGGCATAACAAAGTTTTTAATTGGTTGGGGCTTTACAACCAGCCGATTTCAAGGTCATTAGGGCCTGGAGAACGCTGGGGAAAGGAACGCCAAGTATCGCAGCCATGGTAATTTGGGAAACACGTTGCGGCATTCGCTTGGAGTAATTTCGGAAAACCATGGAAAACCGAAACCAGGACAACCGGTCCGGTGATCTAACATGCGACTTTTGAATTCCATTCTCGAGCGTTAACCACTCTCCCAACTTGTTCGGTGACAAAACAACTCCAAAATACCTTCCCAAAAGAAGAACAGGTTATACGTGGATCTCACGTTTCATTAAGTCTGAGTAAAGATCTCAGGTAAGTTATCGAATTACTGAAGCTGTTGAGCCAAAAAATAGTGTCAAAATACTAAAATATAACAGCGATGAATGAGGACAAACTTTACGTAAGGATCCGAAATATCTTAATATTTCGAATATTGAAAATTATGTGTCAGCTAAAAAAAGACTCTGCGATCAAGGACGACACTGCAAACTGTTCCAAAATTTTATAGTTTAGCGCTGTTATTCTATGCAGTTGGTTTGTAGAACAGCAGTTATAGTTGAAGGAGGAAATTGTAAGTTTACGCTGAGCATTTGACTACTCGGAACTTGCTTTCCATTTAAAACAGAGGGTCTGGCTGGGAGTAATATTATAACGTCTATAAGCTGAGTAATGATAAAAATCTACATTATCATCTGTTTATAAAAAAGTTTTCTCACTGAAAGAAAGTTATTATTTGACTTGTGTAATTGCTGCGGATGATTCTTTTCAAACATTTCTAGGGCTTAATTTCAGTGTTATTTCGTTGTATGTGTACTAAGATTTCATATACGTCATGATGATGTTTCGCATTGTGGTTGATAACTTCCCTGAGTTTAACAGAATTCATTTTACATAAGGCCACTATTAAAACTGATTACAACCGTCTGCTTCCGTAAAAGTTTTTAATCGCTATAAAACTAAGTTTTGTGAATAGAAACCTAGAATACGTGGCTACGAACGTGAAAGTAGGTATTTAAATAATCTCCCAGTACAGTGGCTTCTCACGAAACGTAGCCCACTTCTGCAAGATTTTAACTCAACTGTCTTGTATTTAGGCAGCATTAGTCAAGCAATATATTTACTGCAACTTGTCAGTTCCTTTCCTCCAATTTTTCCATGTGTTTGTTTCATTTATAAAAAAAATCCATCTTATTTAACATATGCTGATGCGTATATCCGTAACAACTTTTCTAACAGGTAGAAGAATAAAAAATCCTTTTCCGACGCCATAAGCATATCTGTCGATTTCGCGTGACACATTGAAAGGAACAGTAGTCATTCCACTAATTTTTGTGACTGTCGGGCATTTAAACGTATTTTTAATTACTAGAAATTCCAAAATAAAATTTGTCAGTTTCTAGTTTGATTTATAGAGTATCAACTTCTATTCAGAATATTATACATTCAAACTAGTAAAAAATTATGTCTTTTTTTAAAATATAGTTTGCTTCCCATTTTGCGAAATTAGTTTTTCAAATGGTATATACAAATCAAACAGAAGAAACGATTTATAAATCTTAGATAAATTGTGAAAAGCTTGATGTGAATTTTAACAACATATTTACTCTCCGAATCGTGAAATTCAGTAAGAAAGGATTAATATAAATTTTTGTCATAAAAATTGTCTGGAGTAGCATTTAATTTGTTAAAATTACCCATTTAGTTATTTTGTGAAAAACGGAAATCGCTATTAGCTCTTCAATATAAACAAAAGGAGAATGTCGTTCAGAATGAATTAACTGATCAGTAGTTTCGTAAATACAGCGAGGAATTAGATTTTTCCCCCCGATTTTTACAAAAACTTAGTAGAAGTCGGCAAATAAAAATGTAAACATTTTAAACGTCACTGGTTTCATTTCATCTGTAAAAAGATTATGCCAAGAAAATTTTTCTTGAGTCTGCCAACAAGATCTTTATTATTTTTTCCCATCCCATGTTTTTTCAAAAATTAAAACTAAATTAAGGTTATAAATAATTAAAGTCGTTCGCAATCACAAATATTAAAGAACGAATTATTTCCCGACGTTGCCATAAATACAATTCTCTCGGGTGACAAGCTGAGTGAACAAGTGTTTCCCAACTTCGTTTTTATCGCCGAAATATAGAGTGGAAACTCTTTGTTCACTCCGCTTGTCATGCGAGAGGATTATTATATCAAAGTTTAAGGATTCAGATTGATAGACAAAGAAACAAACAGTATAACTTAGGGCGTTGGCATGTGTGTGTGTTTCTTTAATTGATCTTATCGTTATGTATTATCAATATTGTGTTGAAAAACAAATGTTTGCAGTTATTCAGATAATGGAAATAACGTAGAAACAAGCTTCGGCTGGACCTGCTGCACCAAGCAGAAATTAGGAACGCAGCAAGCTGCTCGGAGCCTGAATGGACAGCATAGGCACTTTTTACACATTGTGTTTATGATCTTTAAGAACTTCCTTTCTCATTGGAACTCGACTGTAAGCTTAATGAGAGATATTCCATCTGCAGTATTCTGACACTGGCTTGAGGTGTTCTGAATGTTAAAACTTTTAGATTTGTATATTTGTTACTATTTTGTTGTTGAGACGCATTATAACGTATTTTAGCTGTCAAGTTTATGGAGATAAAACCTACCAGCCTTTCTGCCAGTCGTTCATTGCCTTTTAGCAGACGTCTTTTACTAGGTCCATAGGACTGTCAAATCTATCTATATATATAAAGATGAATGTTAGGTTTGTTAGTTCTTCATACAAATCCACAGCTTTCATCCGTTCTCGATGAAACTTTGCACACTTATCCTTTGAAACAAGGAGAAAAATACTGTCTAAATTTGGTTGAAAAATTATCTGTATAAATAATACATGTTGTCTCATAATTTCGAAATACTACTGAATGGCGATAGACAGACGCGTTGGATATGGACGTCTCTATATTGCCTGTTCAGTGTATCGGTCAGACAGCTGAGTGGTTAAAACGTTTGCTTACGAATGTTTGGCTGATCGTCTCCGGTTCAAATCTCCGTGGAGGCTAAGATTTTTAAAAATTGTTTTTGATCGTAAGAAGTCACGCCTGGGCCGTAGGTTATTCGGATTGAATTTTAAACTGTAGATATCACAAAAGTTATGGGTGCAATGCGAGGCAAATCGTAGGTAGTCTTGCAATGCTGTAGGTGTACAATTTTTTACGTTGTAATGGTTCTTCAGGGGTTGTTAGCAGTCAGAGAGAGAGAGAGAGAGAGAGAGAGAGAGAGAGAGAGAGAGAGAGTGTGTGTGGGTGTGTATGTGTGTGTGTGTGAACCGCAATAATAATACTATAGATACGGAAGTAAGTCTCTTCTTTTTGTTACATTTTGACGACCAAATGGCTATATCGATGTTGATGGAATTTGACAAGAAAAACGGTTTGAAGGGCCTAGGATATTTTCTCCGGTATGTTTAGTAGTTGTAGTCACAAAATTTTGAACCTTATCGAATGTTGACAGAAATATGTTGGAAATTGATTCTCTTCAAGAGACTGGTTCGACGGTAGAATGACATAGTGATAGCTTTCCTGTCATATTATGCCGACTCGGTGTTGTCTGGTTCCAATCCTTTGTTACCAACAACTTTCTATATTCAATTCTGGCAAAAAATTCTTAACCCACGCGTATGAAGTAGCGCTTACGAGCTAGTCGTAAATAAACCCTGCCGGTTGGAAAAGATATTCATGCTAGCATTTGAAAATAACCCTATCGTCAGCTATTGTTGTTCCTCCCCCTTTTTCATTTTTCCTTTGCCGAAGTGCTATTCTTTGTTCTATTGTTCATTTAAATCCAGGCTAACTTTAAATCCATGATAAAACATAATATGAATACCCATTTTAATGTAATGCATCATTGCTTTCATCTAGTGATTTTTCAGATGATTTGAAAAACATCAAGGATTAAGTTCTCAATACTGACTCTTTAAGCTGTGAATGTTTGTGAGATGGTGAATGTTGGTCTAACAATAAGATGTGGCGATCGATAATAAGGCAAAACTTATTAGAGAGATTTTATGCAGTGTTATTAGGATTTATATTTAGAATATATTACGAAGTTAGAATGGAAGGCAGAAACACTGCTTACACATTTGGTTTATTCCGTTAAGAACTTTCCTTCCTCTATCAAATTCGACCGTACAGTTGAAACAATGATTTCCTTCTGCAGCATTCTGATGCCAGGAAGTTCCGTATAGGTTGGTTTGTTTACCGACTGTATGAGAAACTCCTCATAGCACACTGTATGATCTAGTGGTGAAGTTTCCGGACTACTAACGGTGCGGTCGTTTGTTGAAACTGTGTTGGGTGATTTTTTTTCCCCCATTCGTTTTCAAACCAATTCAACATACCCACTCTTACATATAACGTATGTAATTTCTGTAATAAACAATAGATAGTAATTGCCACATCAGTACAATGAACTGTTTCTATTAAATCTTGCCGAATAAAATCTTCTCTAACCGAAAGCAATGAGCTATAAAATGAATCATCTCTTAAATTCACTCCTCATAATAAACGATTTCTAGCACACTCATCTCTGGAATTTTTGAAAGAGTGACTATTTTCAAAGAACTTACCAGATATAGCTTTTTTTAGCTTATGGCTTTACGCCTCGTCGATGTCGAGGTGACGGACTGGGGACAAGGAACGGAAGGATTTCGGCCATGGTCTTTTAAAACACCCATCCCAGCATTCAACGAGAGTGATTTGAGGAAACCATGGAAAACCCAAATCTGGATGGCCGGACAGGGAGTGAAATCTGTATCCTCCCGAATGCGAGGCCAGAGCGTCACTGCTTATCCCATCACACTCAGTCATTACAATCTGTCACAATGCTTAAAAAACTGCTTCGGCAAAAAAGGTGATTATATAGAAAAAATAGATAATTTTCAACATTTAAAATAATGAATATATTACAGAAAATAAATTTATTTTGTATCTACAATTGGTTTGTACGCCTTACTTTTGGGATTTCCTTCGTACAATAAATAGGGATTCCCACTGTATTTTTATATATCAGCCTGATTATTTAAGTTGGATAATTGAAGACAATTCAATAAACTTTTGAACTAATGTGCTGGTGGTAAATTATTTATTTTACGAGTTATAGAGCCGGTAAGAGGAAATTTAAGATTTATTTCCTCATACAACGTTGTCAAACTTCCTGCATCGTTGTCACATTGTCTGCCTTCTAGCAGTGCTGAAGAGTTTTCCGTGTTCAGGGAATAATGTCTCATAGCTAGTAGACGTTATCAAAAGTAGAAACACATTTCCGTTTTCCTCCTGTTTGACGTATTATATTACCTTTATGTAATTGATTTCTTCCTTTATAACGGTTTGATTCTTTATACAGATTGTCAATAACCATTTAATTACGAAATTTTGTTTCTTTATATATCTTTACTTCGCTTACATGATGGATGGGGCGCTTCGACCTGCAAGTCGTCGCATCTCTGTGGTTGAGCCGTGGTGATGTGATCCAACTGTCGTGAGTTCGAGGCAGCTTCAAGTTGTGTATTTTTCGTTCTTTATTTCCTTTTCACTTGTTAAAAAATACATAACATATATGTGTAAAATATGAAGTGACTACATATGGGTAATAATTATATTTTACAGAGAATGGTTTATAAATAATTTCTATTCTCAAACGTCATCAAGACTGAACAAGGAAATACCTGTCATTCTTCCTTAAATTGGCTTTATGAAAGTGCTCTGTGTGTCCATTGGCAAGTGGCAGTTCTATTCGTACCATATAGTTTTCTAGATTCGCCTCTAGCGTTAAAAGATCATAAGCAATGCAGTCACCATTACAATTTGCTACGCAACTATCGTGCCTGGAATTATTTACAAACGGGAAAGTGTCTAGGAGTATTGTAGTTAGAAAATCACGAATCTGATCCACGAAACTGTCTTTGTAAACTGGGCAATATTTTCCATTGGTTTCTATAAATCCCTGAAAGTTAACCCTGTTCTTAATTTAAGAAATTGTAATTTAATGATGCATTTTTAATTTCGCCCAGTTTTAATTTTAAAATAAGTTGGTCCTATCTGGAAGTATTATGGAAGAATTTAAAAACAGCAATAGCACTTATTTATAATCGATTAGAATATTCCGGTTAATGGACAAACACGGGAATAACCATGTTCTAGGAGGTAGATTTTTTTGTATTATGAAATTACAGAAACAATCACAAAGAGATTATTTCGGAAAAGTGTGTCTGCAAGACAAATTGAATGATACTGTCTTCCTTAGCTGCGTTGCCAACTGCAAGAAAGCAGTCAGAGCGCCATGGTCCTGTGTTTAAGCGTTCAAGGTTGCTAAACGGACGGTTCTTAGTTCGAATTCAAGTATTTCATATTTTTTTAAATTTATTTTTACTCCCTTTATAAACGTACTGAACCTACACGTAGCTTATGCGAAGAATATATCCTTGATTCTTTCCTAACTGCGTCAGGGAATATCACACTCGAAACTGAAAGTATCAAATATTTCTTAACCAGCTGTCGACGTAAATATGAACGCTTCCGTGACGTCTACAGTGAAAGAAAGCTACTCGTGATTCTAGTCTCGCCAAAATCACATTGTCTGTCCCTTATCAAACGGCACACATGTTTCCATTGGCGGATCCAGGATTTTGGTTTCGGAGGGCCTTGAGTGGTTTTTGACTATGATTTTCGCGGGGGGGGGGGGGCGGTATCGGGATCCGACACTGTATGTTTCCAAAATAATTATTTCACTATAGAGCGAACTTAATGTTTCAGAAACTAATAATTTTTTGTTGGAATTATTTCTGTAATTCTGTAGGTGGACTTTAATGTTTATGTATTATGTATATACGTGAGAGGAAATGGCAAGGAGCTAATTATTAGTGCAATAAAAAATAAATTAAACTACGATTGTCACTTAAAAAATTACCACCGGATTATTATCGTAGGACAAATATGAATTCTTTTATAACTGGTATAAGTAAAGAAAGATCGTTGAGAATCGGGCTTATAAGCAGGAGTTCTTAAATTATCGTTTTTTTTTCGTTTTCTACAATGCTGTTAATAGTTTCGGTATACACTTACTTTCTGTGCTTTACAGCATTGCGATTTAATGTATACAAGGGTTCAATACTAATTACTTAGTGTGGCATGAAATTTCCTGCGTTATTCTTTGTTTGGAATTACTACAGTATAATAACATAAATCAACACCAGCATTTAACTATGAATGGTGTTGCCACTAGCGTGATTGTTCTTTAGTCTCAAGTGAAAAGTTGAACGCTCACGTTTCGTCACCCGTGATAATCGACTCCAAAATCACCTAAGCCTCAAGAATTCAAAAAAACACAGTCTACCGGTAAAATAAGTTTGATAGCGTCTAAAGACCGGAAGAACGAACGTCGTGGGTGAGCGGTATCGCTCGGGACTTGCATTCGGGAGGAGGCGGCTTCGAATCCCCGATCGGTCATCTAGATATGGGCCATCCATGGCTTCTCCAAATCACTCCATACAAATGCTAAGATGATTCTTTTAGAAGGCCAGGACAGAATTCCTTCCCGATAGTGCGGTAGGAATAGTGGCAAGGATGTCGGCCATGCCATTTTAAAGGAACCATTCCAGTTTTCATATGGAGTGATTTTGGGAAACCTTTGAAACCCCAAATCTGCATGACCGTACGAGGATTTCAACCTATTTCCTCCCGAATGTGAAGCCAGAGCGTCACCGCTTTTCTCAATCTTTAAAACAGTGTTAATAAATTAAAGAAAATAATTTAATTCTGTAACTATAAATTATTGGGAGACCTTACTTTTTGAATTGCCCTCGTACAATTAATTTGTATTCCCACCGTATTTTCAATTACCAGCTGTAATTTCCAGCATTAAGTTGAATAATTGTAGTGAAATATATAAAATCTTTTGCCGAATGTGCTGCTCGTGTTAAATTATTACGTGTATTATTATCGCGTTATAAAGGTATTCTTCTTGGTCGAAGGAAGTAGGAAAGTTAAACCTATTTCCCGGTACGACGTTGCAATACTGACTGTTTACAAAGTTGCCACGTCTTCTGATTGCTGGCAGTGGGGTAGCAATCTTTATATATAAAGCTGAATGTTTGTTTGTTTGTTTGTCGGTTTGTTGGTTTGTTAGTTCTTCATAAAAATCCACTGTTTTTATCCGTTCTCGATGAAACTTTGCACACTTATCCTTTGAAACAAGGAGAAAAATACTGTCTACATTTGGTTGAAAAATTATCTGTATAAATAACACATTTGTCTCATATCTTCGAAATACGGCGGTAGACAGACACTTTGGATGTGGACGACTCCGTACCGAGTTTCGTCGTAGTGGCCTGGCAGGTGAGTGGCTAAAGCGCTGGCTTGCGAATGTCGTGGTCTCCGGTTCGAATCTCCGTGGGGGATAAGATTTAAAAAAATTGTTTTTCATCGTAATAGTCAGGCCTGGGCCGTAGGTTATTCGGATTGAATGTTAAACCGTAGATATTAGAAAATTAGGGGTGCAATGCGAGGCAAATCGTAGGTATTCTTGCAATGTTGTAGGTGTATACTCTTTTACGTTATAATGATCCCTCAGGTTTTGTTCGCAGTCAGTGTGTAAGTGTGAACCACAGTAATCTTTATATATGAAGATGAATGTATGTTTTGTTGTTTGTTGGTTTGTTGGTTTGTTTGTTCTTCATACAAATCCACAGTTTTTATCCGTTCTCGATGAAACTTTGCACACTTATCCTTTGAAACAAGGAGAAAAATACTGTCTACATTTGGTTGAAAAATTATCTGTGTAAATAACACATTTGTCTCATATCTTCGAAATACGGCGGTAGACAGACACTTTGGATGTGGACGACTCCGTACCGAGTTCCCGCGTAGTGGCCTGGCAGCTGAGTGGCTAAACCGCTGGCTTACGAACGTCGTGGTCTCTGGTTCGAATCTCCGTCGGTGATAAGATTTTTAAAAATTGTTTGTCATCGTAAGAGTCAGGCCTGGGCCGTAGGTTATTCGGATTGAATGTTAAACCATAGATATTAGAAAGTTAGGGGTACAATGGGAGGCAAATCGTAGGTATTCTTGCAATGTTATAGGTGTATACTCTTTTACGTTATAATGATCCCTCAGGTTTTGTTCGCAGTCAGTATGTAAGTGTGAACCACAGTAATATTATTATCATTAGGGATGTAAGTCTCTGTTTTTTTATATGTTATGACGACGAAATGGCTATATCGTTGTGATGGAATTTTATAAGGAAATCTGTATGATGGGCACAGGATATTTTTTTAGTATGATTAACAGTTGTAGTCACGAAATTTTGAGATCTTATCGAATAGTGACAGAAATATGTTGGAAATTAATTCTCTTCAAGAGGCAGGTTCGACGGTAGAATGATATAGCGATAGCTTTCCTGTCATATTATGCCGACTCGATATTGTTTGGGACTAATCCTTCGTTACCAACAACTTACTATATTTAATTCTGGCAAAAAAATTCTTAATCCACGCGTACGAAGTCGCGGGTACGAGGCTAGTTTTCCTATACAAGCAATCGTGTCTCATAGCTGAACGGTGTGGAGAGAACAGACACATTGGCGAAATGAAAAAATATTTATCTTCCAGTTTGATCTAGAATATTTTTATTTGAATTATTACTTCTGTAATAACAGTTTTATTCTTTATACTGATTACTCAAAATTCTATATCTTTATGTATATATCTTTACTTTGGTTATATAATTCACGAGGCATATTTGCGTAAAGGTGAAGGTGACTGAGTGGTAACCCACTGGCTTCTCGTCCTGATGGTCTTGGGTTCGATCCCATGTCATCCAAAATATTTTTTCATTCATTTTTTACTTTTCACTTGCTGCAAAATACATATTATTACATATGAAAAAAAAACAAAAAAAAAAAAATATTATTACATTATACGGCAAATTGTTTAAAATTAAAATCTGATCTCAAACATGAATAGACTTGTTGGTCATAGAACAATCATATTTTTAAGGCCACTTATTCTGTGAATATAGGAAACAGTAATTAAAAGCTACAATTACAACGATTTGATTTCTATACAGTTTAGCAATAAGCATTATATTAAGACGTTTTAGACTAGTTTAAAGTTTTGAACATTCTTTTCAACAATACTGAAAGAATTGTCTCAGTCCACAAATGTAATAGCAAGATTGGTTGTTTATCACTTAGCACTCCACATTTATTTAGCTCATGCGCCACATTAGCACTAAAATCCACTAAACACATCAGGTTACATTGTCTGAACAGTATTTTAAATTTAAAAATACGCATTCAACCGCCATGAGCTAAACAAAGCTATATCTGGTATGTTCTTTGAAAGTAGTCACTCTTTCAAAAATTCAAGAGATGAGTGTGCTAGAAATCGTTTGTTATGAGGAGTGAATTTAAGAGATGATTCATTTTATAGCTCATTGCTTTCGGTTAGAGAAGATTTTATTCAGCAAGATTTAATAGAAATAGTTTATTTGTCTGCTGTGTTAATTTTTATCTATTGTTTATTACAGAAATTACATAGGTTATAAGTAAGAGTGGGTATGTTGGAATGGTTTGAAAACGAATGGGAAAACAAAATCACGCAACACATTTTCAAACCAACGACCGCGCAGTTAGTAGTCGGGAATCTTCACCGCTAGATCATACAGCCTGCTATGAGTAGTTTCTCATACAGTCGGTAAACCAACCAACCTATACGGAACTTCCTGGCATCAGAATGCTGCAGAAGGGAATCATTGTTTCAACTGTACGGTCGAATTTGATAGAGGAAGGAAAGTTCTTAACGGAATAAACCGAATGTGTAAGCAGTGTTTCTGCCTTCCATTCTAACTTCGTAACATATTCTAAATATAAATCCTAATAACACTGCATAAAATCTCTCTAATAAGTTTTGCCTTATTATCGATCGCCACATCTTATTGTTAGACCAACATTCACCATCTCACAAACAGTTCTATCACATTCACAGCTTAAAGAGTCAGTATTGAGAACTTAATCCTTGATGTTTTTCAAATCATCTGAAAAATCACTAGATGAAAGCAATGATATCAGTGGCTGATATGGATTTTGGTCAAATAACTGCATTACATTAAAGTGGGTATTCATATAATGTGTTATCATGGATTTAAAGTTAGCCTGGATTTAAATGAACAATAGAACAAAGAATAGCACTTCGGCAAAGGAAAAATGAAAAAGGGGGAGGAACAACAATAGCTGATGATAGGGTTATTTTCAAATGCTAGCGTGAATATCTTTTCCAACCGGCAGGGTTTATTTACGACTAGCTCGTAAGCGCTACTTCGTACGCGTGGATTAAGAATTTTTTGCCAGAATTGAATATAGAAAGTTGTTGGTAACAAAGGATTGGAACCAGACAACACCGAGTCGGCATAATATGACAGGAAAGCTATCACTATATCATTCTACCGTCGAACCAGTCTCTTGAAGAGAATCAATTTCCAACATATTTCTGTCAACATTCGATAAGGTCTCAAAATTTTGTGACTACAACTACTAAACATACCGGAGAAAATGTCCTAGGCCCTTCAAACCGTTTTTCTTGTCAAATTCCATCAACATCGATATAGCCATTTGGTCGTCAAAACGTAACAAAAAGAAGAGACTTACTTCCGTATTTATAGTATTATTATTGCGGTTCACACACACACACACTCTCTCTCTCTCTCTCTCTCTCTCTCTCTGACTGCGAACAACCCCTGAAGAACCATTATAACGTAAAAAATTGTACACCTACAGCATTGCAAGACTACCTATGATTTGCCTCGCATTGCACCCATAATTTTGTGATATCTACAGTTTAAAATTCAATCCGAATAACCTACGGCCCAGGCATGACTCTTACGATCAAAAACAATTTTTAAAAATCTTAGCCTCCACGGAGATTTGAACCAGAGACGACCAGCCAAACATTCGTAAGCAAACGTTTTAACCACTTAGCTGTCTGACCGATACACTGAACAGGCAATATAGAGACGTCCATTTCCAACGCGTCTGTCTATCGCCATTCAGTAGTATTTCGAAATTATGAGACAACATATATTATTTATACAGATAATTTTTCAACCAAATTTAGACAGTATTTTTCTCCTTGTTTCAAAGGATAAGTGTGCAAAGTTTCTTCGAGAACGGATGAAAGCTGTGGATTTGTATGAAGAACTAACAAACTAACATTCATCTTTATATATGTCGGACCTGAGTATGGGGCTAGCTGCTAGAGGGCGCCACAGATGCAGCGAGGAGCGCCGCAGCGACATCTACGAGGGGCTACTTAAAGGCGGCGCACAGCACACGGAGGTCTCTTCCTGCTTGACCGCCGAGGCGACATGACTCCGTTATCTGTCACTGTGGTTTGCGAGACTGAGTCTAATAAACCGGATCCTTGTTCCCGCTGTGTTCTCGTAGTTACTCTCCACTGTCCGAGGGATATCCACAGCCTACCTTCGCTGACGAGCCATCTGTCTCTAACTGGGTACTCCATTCAACCCGCCCGATTCCTGATCTTTCCCGGATGGATCCGACATCAGAAGTCGGGTCGCCCGCGGACTGGAGAGAGCTGCGGAATGGTACAGCCCAGTGCAGTATCATTTCGAGCCTTGTGGGATGCCAAGCAGCTAAACCCGACGGAAGTCATCGCGGCGATAAAGCCGCCCACATCTGGCAGCGAACTACCATACTCGCGTAAGCAAACGACTGCTTCAAGGGCTGCAGTCTTCGCGGGTCACGTAGACGCATTTCAAGGAGTTCTTCCCCCCAAGATACGACCAAGTGAAAAGCGCCATCACCACGCTGAACACTAGTCAGCAAAGGCAACCGAGCACCGACGAGGAACACGCAGCCTAAACATCGAGACCACGCTCGCAGGATTTCGCCGATGATAAAATAGGCTTGGCTAATATTGTGGCCAACCTAACCCAATCGCAACAGACAGCATACAACAGGGAAACTACTAGAGACTTGCCGATTCGAGTACTACAAGCAACCACATGCCGGAAGAGGAAGCTGACTTCGGACACGCGCAACAGTAGCCGCATAGTACTGTTCTGAATGTCACCGGATGCCTACTACCGTAATGGAAGTGTTGGGGAAGACAGCTTCACCGATCGACGAAATGCCGAGGACGCAGTGGGCATCGGACAGCAGAGTACCCATGATAGCAGGCACTTGATGGAGAGCCAGCGGAGCTGCTGCCCCCGTCACCGCCTACAAACGGGTCAACAGGTCCACCAGGAGCTGCGAGGTGTAAGGCTGAGTAACAACGGTGAGTCTCTTCCATTTTACTATGGCCTCGGATTTGAACGACTCCCCCCCCCCCCCCCCTCCGTGCCAAAAAGTAGTGACATCAAATTGGCTGGAAAATGGATACTCCTGACCTTGGTGTCACTATGTTTGGATGCGACGCGCGCTAACTGCCAGATCTCGAGCCAGGCAAAGATGTTATGATCGTAGACACGTTTTTCAATGCGCTTTCTGACCACAAGCTAGTAAACATGATATTAGCAGGGCAAGAAATCTTTTAACAAGGAATCGACGCTAGGTCAACTAGTCACCTTTAGCAGAAGCCGATAAGCGCTTGGACGTAGCAAATTGTGGGAATCCGACCAATCTAACCACCACCAAAATAATCAGATGTCCCACCCTAATATTGCCCACCCTCGCTAAATTGCTTGCGTTCTACACTCTTCACGGATAATGGACGAGGCGTTATCATGGGCGTATGGCACAAGCGACTCGTAGACCCATGGCGCATAGTCGTTTCGGCCCCATAAAATGGCACTAAGCAACAAAATAGACCGCAAGGCAGGAAGTCTCAGAAACGCAAATATAACGGCGTGAACTTCGCCTTACGTTAAGGCCCGTATTACCGGTCCAAAACCATCTGTTCCGACAGCACATTACTAGACAATAGTCAGTTCAATGACAATATCATCACAGATGAATTCCTATTGCCTCCCAATTGAAGACCATATAGCAAAGAGTTAACTTGTTGTTTTTTTATATTCTAAGTGACTACCATCAAAAACCTGCAACAGAGCACTCACAAAAAAAAAAAAAAAAAAAAAAAATCCTACTGGAGCCGCAGTTTTCAAAGGATGGACGTAAACGCTTTAGGCCCAGAGTAGCGTATACGATAGCAATAGCAAATATTGACGACATTTTCATCCAACCATGACATGATTTGAAGGTCTAAAAGACGGGCTAAAAATCGAAACCGCTGCTAGTTTCTTTAATACAGCCAGATACACATTTCTTAAAATCCATATTGAATGCTTAGGATTTGTCACAACAGATCGAATCGTTTGACCCAACCTAAACAGAATATCCGAGCGCACATATCAACTTCCTCCTCCACCATATGGATCACGCAACTGCGACAGTTTATAGCGCTTTAATTTTCTACAATTCATACCCCAGTTTACCAAGTTATGGCCACACTCGCAGGAAGAAACACGAATACGCTAGACTAGCAAAAGGACAAGGAAATCCGTAAACAGGGCAAGCGTACCTGCAGGCCTTCGATTTGAACTTAGAGCACCAGGAAGGAAAACGGATGGCACGTGTTGACCTCCGTACCCGGAACAGCCGCGCCGCTACTAACAAACAACTACCGCTGCATGCCACGGAAAACCAACTTTGTTAGACAATTGGCTACCCGCAGAGTATAACACCCGGAAGTCTAAAAGTTCAAAGCCGATATGCGTCCGAAAATCTCGACAGCAGGCACGTTCCAAAAGATGCAAAATTCGTATTACTCAACCATTCAAAATCGCTGAAGTGCTAGACAACGAAAGATACAAGCTCAAGGCACCAAACTCAAACCGAACGTACAAGTACGCCCATGACCGCACGCGAAGCATGCACAACAACCACCACTTCAAGAGACTGACAAGTAAACAAAAAAAAAACAAAAAAAAAATGAACACCAACCACCGCCTCCCCTCCCCAACCACCACGCCGGCAAACCTCAGCAGGGAGATTCCAAAGTTGTGTACTTTGTTGAGATTCCGAAGTTGTGTACTTTGTTGAGATTCCGAAGTTGTGTACTTTGTTGAGATTCCGAAGTTGTGTACTTTGTTGAGATTCCGAAGTTGTGTACTTTGTTGAGATTCCGAAGTTGTGTACTTTGTTGAGATTCCGAAGTTGTGTACCTTGTTGAGATTCCGAAGTTGTGTACTTTGTTGAGATTCCGAAGTTGTGTACTTTGTTGAGATTCCGAAGTTGTGTACTTTGTTGAGATTCCGAAGTTGTGTACTTTGTTGAGATTCCGAAGTTGTGTACTTTGTTGAGATTCCGAAGTTGTGTACTTTGTTGAGATTCCGAAGTTGTGAACCTTGTCGACAGTCCAAAGTTGAGTACTTGGCAAGGACAACAGTGGCAACATCGCATCAGAGTAAATGTTGTTACATTGTACCGGACCTCGCATCAGAGTAAATGTTGTTACATTGTACCCGACCTCACCCTGAAGAACAAATTTTATGATTTTATTTGGACCTTGCCCTGAAGAGTGTATTTTATAATCTGGCACCATGAAACTTTACTGTCATCAGACATCACTACAAGAAAGTCTATGTATGGTCCTATCAGGAAATTTCGTTCTTTTGTAAGGCTTGGAAAGAAATTTGTTAATGTTAGTGTCCAGAAAACACTTTTCAAATTTCCCTGGGATTTCGCAAGGAAGAAAATGAGTTTCTAAAAACTTGCTTTGATGTTAAGAAAGTACATATTTTTCCCTGTTAAATCTGAAAGGCATACATTAAACCTGGATTATCTTAGTATTTCCTCATTACTTTGATAATGTCAATCAACAAAATTATTCCTTAAGTCAGGATAGCCGAACATACTGCGGTAAACCATCTTTTGTTTACAGACTCTTCACACATTCGATGGATGCTGTGATAAGGAGACGGCCGTGAAGCAACGCCAAACCAGCCTCACCAAGCCGGGCAACCAGACAGCCATAACGGATCCTACAAACCCTTCCGGGATCACAAGGAAGCCAACAGAGCACCGCCTGAGACGCATTTTTGAAGACTCCATTGCAACAACCAACTACCAGCCTGATATCGGTTGCCATGGTTTCCCAAAATCGCTCCACGCGAATACCAGGATGACTCCTTCTTAAGACCATGGCCAATCATTTTTTTTCTTCATTTCTAGCTCCGACAAGTCACACCCGGAGCCCATGAGCGACAGCCAGGGACGGCTGTCTCAGCAAGATGGCCGTGTCGGACCTGGAGTATGGGGCTAGCTGCTGGAGGGCGCCACAGATGCAGCGAGGCAGCGACATCTACGAGGGGCTACTTAAAGGCGGCGCACAGCACACGGAGGTCTCTTCCTGCTTGAACGCCGAGGCGACATGACTCCGTTATCTGTCACTGTATATTGGGAGACTGAGTCTAATAAACCGGATCCTTGTACCCGCTGTGTTCTCGTAGTTACTCTCCACTGTCCGAGGGATATCCACAGCCTACCTTCGCTGACGAGCCATCTGCATCTAACTGGGTACTCCATTCAACCCGCCCGATTCCTGATCTTTCCCGGATGGATCACGACATATATATAGATAGATTTGACAGTCCTATGGACCTAGTAAAAGACGTCTGTTAAAAGGCAGTGAACGACTGGCAGAAAGGCTGGTAGGTTTTATCTCCATAAACTTGACAGCAAAAATACGTTATAATGCGTCTCAACAACAAAATAGTAAGAAATATACAAATCTAAAAGTTTTAACATTCAAGCCAGTGTCAGAATACTGCAGATGGAAATCTCTCATTAATCTTACAGTCGAGTTCCAATGAGAAAGGAAGTTCTTAAAGTCATAAACACAATGTGTAAACAGTGCCTATGCTGTCCATTCAGGCTCCGAACAGCTAGCTGCGTTCCTAATTTCTGCTTGGTGCAGCAGGTCCAGCCGAAGCTTGTTTCTACGTTATTTCCATTACCTGAATAACTGCAAACATTTGTTTTTCAACACAATATTGATAATACATAACGATCAGATCAATTAAAGAAACACACACACATGCCAACGCCCTAAGTTATACTGTTTGTTTCTTTGTCTATCAATCTGAATCCTTAAAATTTGATATAATAATCCTCTCGCATGACAAGCGGAGTGAACAAGGATTTCCACTCTATATTTCGGATATAAAAACGAAGTAGGGAAACACTTGTTCACTCAGCTTGTCGCCCGAGAGTATTGTATTTATGGCCAACGTCGGGAAATAATTCGTTCTTTAATATTTGTGATTGCGAACGACTTTAATTATTTATAACCTTAATTTAGTTTTAATTTTTGAAAAAACATGGGATGGGAAGAAATAATAAAGATCTTGTTGGAAGACTCAAGAAAAATTTTCTTGGCATAATCTTTTTACAGATGAAATGAAACCAGTGATGTTTAAAATGTTTACATTTTTATTTGCCGACTTCTACTAACTTTTTGTAAAAATCGGGGAAAAAAATCTAATTCCTTGCTGTATTTACGAAACTACTGATCAGTTAATTCATTCTGAACAACATTCTCCTTTTTTTATATATTGAAGAGCTAATAGCGATTTCCGTCCGGTTTATATTTTTCACAAAATAACTAAATGGGTAATTTTAACAAATTAAATGCTACTCCAGACAATTTTTATGAAAAAATTTATATTAATCCTTTCTTACTGAATTTCACGATTCGGAGAGTAAATATGTTGTTACAATTCACATCAAGCTTTTCACAATTTATCTAAGATTTATAAATCATTTCTTCTGTTTGATTTGTATATACCATTTGAAAAATAATTTCGCAAAATGGGAAGCAAACTATATTAAAAAAAAATGACAATAGTTTTTACTAGTTTGAATATATATATATTCTGAATAGAAGTTGATACTCTATAAATAAAACTAGAAACTGACCGATTTTATTTTGGAATTTCTAGTAATTATAAATACGTTTAAATACCCGACAGTCACAAAAATTAGTGGAATGACTACTGTTCCTTTCAATGTGTCACGCGAAATCGACAGATATGCTTATGGCGTCGGAACAGGATTTTTTATTCTTCTACCTGTTGAGAAAAGTTGTTACGGATATACGCATTAGATGTTTTTTTTTTTTTTTTTTTTTTTTAAATGAAACAAACACTTGGAAAAATGGAGGAAAGGAACTGACAAGTTGCAGTAAATATATTGCTTGACTAATGTTGCCTAAATACATGACAGTTGAGTTAAAATCTTGCAGAAGTGGACTACGTTTCGTGAGAAGCCACGTACTGGGAGATTATTTAAATACCTACTTTCACGTTCGTAGCCACGTATTCTAGGTTTCTATTCACAAAACTTAGTTTTATAGCGATTAAAAACTTTTACGGAAGTAAACGGTTGTAATCAGTTTTAATGTGGCCTATGTAAAATGAATTCTATTAAAATCAGGGAATTTATCAACCACAATGCGAAACATCATCATGACGTATCTGAAACCTTAGTACACATACAACGAAATAACACTGAAATTAAGCCTTAGAAATGTTTGAAAAGAATCATCCGCAGCAATTACACAAGTCAAATAATAACTTTCTTTCAGTGAGAAAACTTTTTTAAACAAATGATAATGTAGATTTTTATCATTACTCAGCTTATAGACGTTATAATATTACTCCCAGCCAGACCCTCTGTTTTAAATGGAAAGCAAGTTCCGAGTAGTCAAATGCTCAGCGTAAACTTACAATTTCCTCCTTCAACTATAACTGCTGTTCTACAAACCAACTGCATAGAATAACAGCGCTAAACTATAAACTTTTGGAACAGTTTGCAGTGTCGTCCTTGATCGCAGAGTCCTTTTTTTAGCTGACACATAATTTTCAATATTCGAAATATTAAGATATTTCGGATCCTTACGTAAAATTTGTCCTCATTCATCGCTGTTATATTTTAGTATTTTGACACTATTTTTTGGCTCAACAGCTTCAGTAATTCGATAACTTACCTGAGATCTTTATAGACTTAATGAAACGTGTGATCCACGTATAACTGTCTCTTGTTTGGGAAGGTCTTTTGGAGTTGTTTTGTCACCGAACAAGTTGGGAGAGTGGTTAACGCTCGAGAATGGAATTCAAAAGTCGCATGTTAGATCACCGGACCGGTTGTCCTGGTTTCGGTTTTCCATGGTTTTCCGAAATTACTCCAAGCGAATGCCGCGACGTGTTTCCCAAATTACCATGGCTGCGATACTTGGCGTTCCTTTCCCCAGCGTTCTCCAGGCCCTAATGACCTTGAAATCGGTTGGTTGTAAAGCCCCAACCAATTAAAAACTTTCATTATGCCTTCGCACTTTTGAACTCCATCCTGCTATAGCTGTGATGACAGCAAATTTGTTGATACATAGATTAGATTGGTGAATATCAATCAATAATTTCATTTCACTACTAAGCATGCTACAGGAAGACAAGTTAAGATCGCAATAACAAACCACCATTAACTGTTTTAATGAGATTCGGCGGAAATTGTTAGATTTTTATGACCAAGAAGTTTATCCATTCTGACTACAATTTTGCTTTTAACGTCACTTACGTAGGCCTATACAACGAAGACAGTAGAACAATTTCTTCTGATAGGATGCATGAATAGCATTCTGAATCAGTGACTGCTGATCTACCTATCATAGCGAAACTTTAGGATGGCCTTTCTAAGTTAAAAAAGTAAGCCTTTGAAGCTGCACTTCTTTTCATGAAATCGTTGAAATTTTTACCAGTTCTGTTAGCACTGACATTTTGGGATGTCCACTGATATTTGTCAGTAATTTTATGTATGTCACGGTCAAGAAAATCCATGTTTTGGTTTTCAGAGGATTAACGAAATACTTTCAAGGCTAACAGGGGACTAGTTCATACTTGAATACCGTGGCCGGATTCCTTTCCAATCCTTGGTAAATAATCGTTCCTGTGACATTTCAAGAACATAAAATACATTTAAAGACTGAATTGCTAAAAAATAAACCAATAAAGCATTTGTATTAGCTTTTCGATACCTGCATCCTCTCCATTATTTTAGCTTCTCAGTTGGTGTATGTTGTGATTTTGGTGATCCACAGTAGATTAAACACAAGAAGAACGTGATAGTTCATAAAAATCACTTATGTCCGAGGCTGGACTCGAACTGTTTGCTCCAGGAACAACTACCCGAGCGCTAGCCACCATGCTTCCGGGTCGGCACCCGTGACGCCTATAAGAGCTAGTTGATGAGTCCTACCAAGACCGCAGTAGAGGGGGCAACAACTCTTATACAAGTGTTGACCAGCATTACGTTTCCTTGTTCCCAGCTTCCTGTGTATTCCTCCAAACTTTATGTCTCATAAACAACAGTTACGAAATATAAAAACAATTGTTCATTGTCATTCGTTATTGATTAGTATCAGCTTCTAAAATTTTCGCACTTGTGAAACTTCTGGTTGTATTCTGGGTTACCAATTGACTGGTAACAATTTTACCTCTTAAATCAGTGCAGGTTGTACACGGACTACTGTCGGAAGAGTTCACCGTAGTATTAACATCAGAATGGTGTGAAAATTTGGTATACTATAATAACTTCAAGTAGCAAGAAGCGTATAAATCACGAAATAAACTAATGATTTCGTACGTGTCCGCTAGCAAACGCAGCAGTTCGTTAATTACCAAATGTTTTAAGTGCCTGTCCTTGGATACTTGCCAATTACGTTTTTGGTAAGAACATCAAATCAACGTTTCACCCGTCGTTTGAGTTTTAACAGGACCATCCACAGAATATTGCTACAGCGAAAAAGCCTTATTAGTTTTTTGTTCTTTGCCTGCTTATGAAACAAGACTAAAACCATAAAGGTGACAACACTATGCGAAATTGTGTCTTCAACTACTGAACGCTCATCTTGTTTTGTTTTTGTTTTAAAAAGAGTTTTCATTTCGCCTTAAGCAGCTTCCATTATAAATGGTAGGTGAAAATAAGTTTTTTGACGCTAAAATACTGTCAACTCAGACAGCGTTGATGACATCTCATGTCACCGACAACAGTAATTAAGTTATGAAGTTTTTCCGTATGTTTCTAAAATAAGTTTAAATGTAGTAGTAAAAGAACAACATGTCTTCATAGCACACCGCAAAATTAACTAATTCAAAAAGCTGCAATTATTTGTCAACGCACTCACCTAAAACTATCTTTACACGCAAATATTGATTTTATCATTAATAGTTAGTTATTTTAAGTGACAGATGATCGGTATAATGTCTTACTTTCTTCTGCCTCTAGCGTTTGTTCAAAATTAATTTTTTGTTCGAACATGGTAATTTTTTATGTTCTGTGTGGAAACGTAATTTCTCTTGAATGTTTTAAACAAACTAAAATGAAGTGCATTCAATGTCTGCACAACTCTTTTATTAACGAAATATAATCCATATTTTCGTTTGTATAACGAATATGTCACGTTTTTTTGTGAGGTCTAAATTTGGATAGTAACGTGAATGTACCACCTACCGGGTATTGTACTGTCTTGGTAGGTGTGTATAATTGGTTGAATAAGTCCCAGGAGGAAATGTAGCGATGTGCAATTCAGGTCGTTCGGATTAATATGAGCATCGTAGTACATAACGAAACAAAGGAGAAATGAACAGAACGACTTAGAGAATTTTAGAATTATACAGAGCACACAGTAAGGGCAAGGTACATAACGAAACAAAGGAGAAATGAACAGAACGACTTAGAGCGTGTTAGAACTATGTAGAACACACAGTACCGTCCAGGTACTACCATGCTCATATTAATCCGAACGACCTGAATCGCACATCGCTAAATGTCCTCCTGGGAATTATTCAACCCATCATACACAACTGCAAAGACAGTCCTATACCCAGTAGGTGGTACACTCACGCGACTATGAAAACTTGTCACTAAGTCAATTCACAAAAAAACAGAATACATTTCAGTTTATTCATTTCACAAACTTGATTAGTGATTACAGTAAGGCAATAAATGTATTATACAGACATGAAATGAGTTGATTTGTACTTTTTAAATAGATTTGAGAGTTATTTAGTGTCAATAACTAGTAAAAAAAATCACCTCTTTCAAAAAAAAAAAAATATTAGTTTTGAACAAGACGTAGGACACATAACAATTTATGTGTTACATTCGTCTTCAAGAACATAAAATAACTAGAAATTTAATACAAAAAATTATGTTTGCACTGAATTAAAATTTGTGGAAACGATACAGTCATTAGAAGCAGCTGTCTGCTACATGGCACATTATACATTTAAAAAATTAATTTCTTTAGCATTAATTAAACGAATTTGCTTGCCCTAGCGTTCTGTTATCCGGATCCACTCATAAGTCTGTTTTTGACGGACAAAACTGTAAAAAAAAGCAAAGAATTATTAAGTAAATGTTGCCGGCAGCATGAGATGGAATCAGAGTGATATGCATTAGCAAAAAAAAAATAACTAAGTTTGTGGATGTATTTTAGCGAAAGAAAACTGATTTTCTCTCACTACAACTAAGAAAAACTCCTTAAAACACTGAAAATTCCTACTTTCTTTTAAAAAAATTAGTTATAAAAAATAAAAGTCCAGCTTTTTCAGTATTTGACTGAAAATCAACTTCATAACTGAATATAGTAAAATATTACACATTTCACTTCCGTATTCGCCTGCTGTTGTAAAGGTGGAAGGTATATCAAAAAATGATGGACTGGAAGCTTCCGTAATTAACAATATTGTGCGGCTATTGGTGGTCACGAGTGGAGTTAATGATGTATATCATGTATTATGTTCCATTTGTGGCATCAAGTTATTCTTGTAGGCCAATCTCTTAGTCCGATCTAATGCTAATATTACTCCTACTCCTGCCGCAGGTAGACGGTAAAAATTCTCACCGAAGTAAAAAAATTGAAACTACAATCCGGACCAAAAGATAAAAAAAAAACTAAGCATCAGTAGTAGTTGGGTGAAATTTCACAAGTTTGATTCTAACGCCTAGTTTAATGATGTACAGATGTCTTTTTTTAACGTGTATGTGTTGTTTATTGAATTTAATGCTTCAAGGAAGTGACAGGACAGTTCTGCGACGCGGAAAAATGTTTGCGCCGAACGAGTTGTTATGAGCTGGTTAGTCTCTAACGCTATGGGTCGCTCAGATTGGCCGATGCCGAGGAGGAAGATTTGTGACTAGGAAGCGCCCTGTCTCGCGGAAGAACGGTACGCGGTTCAAGTCGGGCTTCGGGCACGAGTGGTTTAATGAAAGTGTTACGTTCTCCTCGTCTTGCCCGTACATCGGGAGACCAACAGCACATGATTCACTGATTGGGAAGTTAAAATAACAGATTTGTTGCCTGAATAGATTAAATAATCCAAATTCATTTTCGTCGTTATTATTTCAGTAGAGTCTTTAATATAATTTTTGTAATGACACGAGAAGTATTAGCTGTGTAACAAAACAAATTTCGGTCTCACTATTTAAGTAGGATCAATTCCACGTTCCCTAACGTCATTCTGGGAACTCTACGAAAACCGAAGTCTCGATGGCTGGACCGTGAATTTAAAATGGTTACTACCTAACTTCGATGCAATAGTTGTGAATCACCTACTACGTTGGGTTTTTCATTCCTGTATTTGGTTTGAAAGTGGAGCTCAGAATTTTTTATGATAATAAAACCATAAAAACAAAGAATGATTCCATGGAAGGCATAACTCAGTCTTTTAACTGAGGAATGCTTGGAAATGTTTTGATACAATTTCAAAATCGTCTGCTTAGCAGTTGTTGAATATAATGCAATTAAGACCTCTTTGTATCTTTAGATTTTGATATACTGAATCCTGTGTATGGTGATGTATCGTTAAAGCCTGAATTGTAAACCTAATTAATTTCATAACCATGGAATTTGTAAAACTTTTAAACTTTTCATAAAAACCAGTTTGTAAAATTTTGTAATGTCAGTGATCATCTGCTTTATATTTATCTGAACCACTGAAAGAAGTACGCTTCAGAGTGAAGTAAATTATTGATTGGTATTCATTTACCTAAACTAACCACTAAAAGATTTGTTTTCCACTGTCTCAGAAGATCGAAATTTAGTACACCGTAGTATATTAATAAATAAACATTTGGAAAAAAGAGGAGCGCTTGTATACGAATCTTACGTTCAATTTATATGGAGCAAATTTTTGTCAGTTACCAAATTACAAAAAGATT
>JARYHS010008074.1:287734311-287854928 GCA_031002005.1 Vandiemenella viatica
TTAAATCTTGCTGAATGCAAGTCCCGAGCGTTAGCTCACCCACGACGCTCGTTCTCTCCGGTCTTTAGACACTATCAAACTTATTTTACCGGTAGACTGTGTTTGTTTGAATTCTTGAGGCTTAGGTGATTTTGGAGTCGATTATCACGGGTGACGAAACGTGAGCGTTCAACTTTTCACTTGAGACTAAAGAACAATCACGCTAGTGGCAACACCATTCATCGCTAAATGCTGGTGTTGATTTATGTTTTATACTGTAGTAATTCCAAACAAAGAATAACGCAGGAAATTTCATGCCACACTAAGTAATTAGTATTGAACCCTTGTATATATCAAATCGCAATGCTGTAAAGCACACAAAGTAAGTGTATACCGAAACTATTAACAGCATTGTAGAAAACGAAAAAAAACCCGCTAATTTAAGAACTCCTGCTTATAAGCCCGATTCTCAACGAACTTTCTTTACTTATACCAGTTATAAAAGAATTTATGTTTGTCCTACGATAATAATCCGGTGGTAATTTTTTAAGTGACAATGGTAGTTTAATTTATTTTTTATTGCACTAATAATTAGCTCTTTGCCATTTCCTCTCACGTATTTACATAATGCATAAACATTAAAGTCCACCTACAGAATTACAGAAATAATTCCAACAAAAAATTATTAGTTTCTGAAACGTTAAGTTCGCTCTATAGTGAAATAATTATTTTGGAAACATACAGTGTCGGATCTCGACCCCGCCCCCCCCCCCCGAAAATCAAAGTCAAAAACCGCTCAAGGCCCTCCCAAACCAAAATCCTGGATCCGCCACTGGAAACATGTGTGCCGTTTGATAAGGGACAGACAATGTGATTTTGGCGAGGCTAGAATCACGAGTAGCTTTCTTTCACTGTTGACGTCACAGAAGCGTTCATATTTACGTCGACAGCTGGTTAAGAAATATTTGATACTTTCAGTTTCGAGTATGATATTCCCTGACGCAGTTAGGAAAGAATCAAGGATATATTCTTCGCATAAGCTATGTGTAGGTTCGGTACGTTTATAAAGGGAATAAAAATAAATTTAAAAAAATATGAAATACTTGAATTCGAACTAAGAACCGTCCGTTCAGCAACCTTGAACGCTAAACACAGGACCATGGCGCTCTGACTGCTTTCTTCCTTGGCAAAGTGTATGCAACGCAGCTAAGGAAGACAGTTTCATTCAATTTGTCTTGCAGACACACTTTTCCGAAATAATCTCTTTGTGATTGTTTCTGTAATTTCATAATACAAAAAATCTACCTCGAAACATGGTTATTCCCGTGTTTGTCCATTAACCGAAAATTCTAATCGATTATAAATAAGTGCTATTGCTGTTTTTAAATTCTTCCATAATACTGCCAGATAGGACCAACTTATTTTAAAATTAAAACTGGGCGAAATTAAAAATGCATCATTCAATTACAATTTCTTAAATTAAGAACAGGGTTAATTTTCAGGGATTTATAGAAACCAAAGGAAAATATTGCCCAGTTTACAAAGACAGTTTCGCGGCTCAGATTCGTGATTTTCTAACTACAATACTCCTCGACACTTTCCCGTTTGTAAATAATTCCAGGACGATAGTTGCTTAACAAATTGTATGGTGACTGCATTGCTTGTGATCTTTTCACGCTAGAGGCGAGTCTAGAAAACTATATGGTACGAATAGAACTGCCACTTGCCAATGGACACAGAGAGCACTTTCATAAAGCCAATTTAAGGAAGAATGACAGGTATTTCCTTGTTCAGTCTTGATGACGTTTGAGAATAGAAATTATTTATAAACCATTCTCTGTAAAACATAATTATTACCCATATGTAGTCACTTCATGTTTTACACATATATGTTATGTATTTTTTAACAAGTGAAAAGGAAATAAAGAACGAAAAATATAAACTTGAAGCTGCCTCGAACTCACGACAGTTGATCACCACACCACGGCTCTACCACAGAGCTGCGACGACTTGCAGGTCGAAGCGCCCCATCCATCATGTAAGCGAAGTAAAGATATATAAAGAAACAAAATTTCGTAATTAAATGGTTATTGACAATCTGTATAAAGAATCAAACTGTTATAAAGGAAGAAATCAATTACATAAAGGTATTATAATACGTCAAACAGGAGGAAAACGGAAATGTGTTTCTACTTTTGATAACGTCTACTAGCTATGAGACATTATTCCCTGAACACGGAAAGCTCTTCAGCACTGCTAGAAGGCAGACAATCTGACAACGATGCAGGAAGTTTGACAACGCTGTATGAGGAAATAAATCTTAAATTTCCTCTTACGGCCTCTATAACACGTAAAATAAATAATTTACCACCAGCACATTAGTTCAAAAGTTTATTGGTTGTCTTCAATTATCCAACTTAAATAATCAGCTGATATATAAAAATACAGTGGGAATCCATATTTATTGTACGAAGGAAATCCCAAAAGTAAGGCGTCCAAGCCAATTGTAGATACAAAATAAATTTATTTTCAGTAATATATTCATTCTTTTAAATGTTGAAAATTATCTATTTTTCTATATAATCACCTTTTTTGCCGAAGCATTTTTTTTAAGCATTGTGACAGATTGTAAAAAAAACAGTTTTTCTGACGTGAAAAAAAAACATGAAAAAAACTGAAAAAAAAACATGTTTTTTTCTGGGACATGTTTTTTTCATAACTACTAAATTTCAAATTTTTAAGGCATTTATCATTTAATATGACTGTTTTAGAGTTTATACTAAGTACTTATCTTACTTTTTAAATCTACTATATCTTTCTGGTTCAGTAGAAAAAAAAATTACAAAAATATTGATAACTTTGACTGAAGTTTTCTTTACGAAAGGGGACTTCCCGAAAAGGCTAGGTTGCATGAGAAGGAATCCCCATTCGGCCATTCCCCATTGTTTGGATTGATACTCGCTATTTGAACTAGTGCTGCCAGGCCCTACAAATTTATCTGTAGACCTACGAATCTATTAAAAAAAATTTTAACTCTTTTTATTACTTGTTGTGCTTTCCTTATATTCGTATACTTGTTAAACTCCCAGCGTATAGTGATACTGAGTCATTGTCAGTAATTGTGAATAATTTCCTTGCAACCGTTGGCGTTAACCAACGATTGAAAACAAATAAAGCTCCTATTTTGTATGATAATATATTTAAATTCAAACTTAAAAGACCGTAATACAGAACTATCGGCGCAGTCTTCGTTCACAGTGTGTACTTTGCTCACAATTTAAAATTGCAATCTCAAAAGCTTTTTTTGCATGCAATACAACCAGTAAAAGAAAATGTAACTATTTCTCAAGTTATGGTTCTAGAGGGGACAGAAGAAGAAACAGAAAATTCCAACTCCGAACTGAACTAGTGTTGGTAGTACTGATACTAGTGAATATGGTTCCGACATAGAAGATGAATAAAAAATTATGTTACCTATATAGATACATTTATGAATCATTATGTAAGATATTATATTATTTAGTAAGGTTTAAAACACACATGTAATACGTAAGTTCCATAAATAAAACTATAATTTATCAATATATAGTTTTCTGAAAAAAAAAACAAATTTAGAAAAAAACGAGGGTGCTAGGTTATTTTACATGTTTTTTTTTCACAAATCTAAAAAAAAAAATTTTGTTTTTTTCAGTTTGCAACACTAATTGTGACAGATTGTAATGACTGAGTGTGATGGATAAGCAGTGACGCTCTGGCCTCGCATTCGGGAGGATACAGATTTCACTCCATGTCCGGCCATCCAGATTTGGGTTTTCTATGGTTTCCCCAAATCACTCTCGTTGAATGCTGGAATGGATGTTTTAAAAGACCATGGCCGTTATCCTTCCGTTCCTTGTCCCCAGTCCGTCACCTCGACATCGACGAGGCGTAAAGCCAAAAGCTAAAAAAACTATATCTGGCATGTTCTTGAAAATAGTCACTCTTTCAAAAATTCCAGAGAAGTGTGCTGAAATCGTTTGTTATGAAGAGTGAATTTAAGAGAAGATTCATTTTATAGCTCATTGCTTTCGGTTAGAGAAGATTTTATTCAGCAAGATTTAATAGAAATAGTTTATTTGTCTGATGTGTTAATTTTTATCTATTGTTTATTACAGAAATTACATACTTATATGTAAGAGTGGGTATGTTGGAATGGTTTGAAAACGAATGGGGGAAAAAAAATCACCCAACACAGTTTCAAACCAACGACCGCACCGTTAGTAGTCGGGAACCTTCACCGCTAGATCATACAGCCTGCTATGAGGAGTTTCTCATCCAGTCGGTAAACAAACCAACCTATACGGAACTTCCTGGCATCAGAATGCTGCAGAAGGAAATCATTGTTTCAACTGTACGGTCGAATTTGATAGAGGAAGGAAAGTTCTTAACGGAATAAACCGAATGCGTAAGCAGTGTTTCTGCCTTCCATTGTAACTCGTAATAAATTCTAAATATAAATCCTAATAGCACTGCATAAAATCTCTCTAATAAGTTTTGCCTTATTATCGATCGCCACATCTTATTGTTAGACCAACTATTCACCATCACACAAACAGTTCTATCACATTCACTGCTTAAAGAGTCAGTATTGGGAACTTAATCCTTGATGTTTTTCAAATCATCTGAAAAATCGCTAGATAAAGCAATGATAAAGGTGACTGATATGGATTTAGGTCTAATAACTGCATTACGTTAAAATGGGTATTCATATATTGTGTTATCATGTATTTAAAGTTAGCCTGGATTTAAATGAACAATAGAACAAAGAATAGCACTTCGGCAAAGGAAAAATGGAAAAGGGAAACGAACAACAATAGCTGACGATAGGGTTATTTTCAAATGCTAGCGAGAAAATCTTTTCCAACCGGCAGGGTATATTTAGGAATAGCTCGTTAAGCGCGACTTCGTACGCGTTGCATTAAGAATTTTTTGCCAGAATTGAATATAGAAAGTTGTTGGTAACGAAGGATTGGACCCAAACAACACCGAGTCGGCAATAATATGACAGGAAAGCTATCACTATATCATTCTACGTCGAACCAGTCTCTTGAAGAGAATCAATTTCCAACATATTTCTGTCAACATTCGATAAGGTCTCAAAAATTTCGTGACTACACTACTAAACATACCGGAGAAAATGTCCTGTGCCCTTCATACAGTTTTCTTGTCAAAATCCATCAACATCGATATAGCCAATTGGTCGTCAAAACGTAACAAAAAGAATGAGACTTACTTCCGTATTTATAGTATCTATTATTGCGGTTCACACACACACACGCACACACACACACACACTCTCTCTCTGACTGCGAACAACCCCTGAAGAACCATTATAACGTAAAAACAGTGTACACCTACAGCATTGCAAAACTACCTACGATTTTGCCTCGCATTGCACCCATAAACTTTGTGATATCTACAGTTTAACATTCAATCCGAATAACCTACGGCCCAGGCGTGACTCTTACGATAAAAAACAATTTTTTAAAAATCTTAGCCACCACGGAGATTTGAACCTGAGACCACCAGCCAAACATTCGTAAGCAAACGCTTTAACCACTCAGCTGTCTGACCGATACACTGGACAGGCAATATAGAGACGTCCATATCCAACGCGTCTGTCTCTCGCCATTCAGTAGTATTTCGAAATTATGAGACAACATGTATTATTTATACAGATAATTTTTCAACCAAATGTAGACAGTATTTTTCTCCTTGTTTCAAAGGATAAGTGTGCAAAGTTTCATCGAGATCGGATGAAAGCTGTGGATTTGTATGAAGAACAAACAAACTAACAACGTACATACATACATTCATCTTTATATATATGGATAGATTTGACAGTCCTATGGACCTAGTAAAAGACGTCTGCTAAAAGGCAATGAACGACTGGCAGAAAGGCTGGTAGGTTTTATCTCCATAAACTTGACAGAAAAATACGTTATAATGCGTCTCAACAACAAAATAGTAAGAAATATACAAATCTAAAAGTTTTAACATTCAGAACACCTCAAGCCAGTGTCAGAATACTGCAGATGGAAATCTCTCATTAAGCTTACAGTCGAGTTCCAATGAGAAAGGAAGTTCTTAAAGTCATAAACACAATGTGTAAACAGTGCTTATGCTGTCCATTTAGGCTCCGAACAGCTTGCTGCGTTGATAATTTCTGCTTGGTGCAGCAAGTCCAGCCGAAGCTTGTTTCTACGTTATTTCCATTTCTGAATAACTGCAAACATTTGTTTTTCAACACAATATGGATAATACATAACGATCATTTCAATTAAAGAAACACACACACACATGCCAACGCCCTAAATTATACTGTTTGTTTCTTTGTCTATCAATCTGAACCCTTAAACTTTGATATAATAATCCTCTCGCATGACAAGCGGAGTGAACAAGAGTTTCCACTCTATATTTCGGCGATTAAAACGAAGTTTGGGAAACACTAGTTCACTCAGCTTGTCACCCGAGAGAATTGTATTTATGGTCCAACGTCGGGAAATAATTCGTTCTTTAATATTTGTGATTGCGAACGACTTTAATTATTTATAACCTTAATTTAGTTTTAATTTTTGAAAAAACATGGGATGGGAAAAAATAATAAAGATCTTGTTGGCAGACTCAAGAAAAATTTTACTGGCATAATCTTTTTACAGATGAAATGAAAACAGTGACGTTTAAAGTGTTTACATTTTTATTTGCCGACTTCTACTAAGTTTTTGTAAAAATCGGGTGAAAAGATCTAATTCCTCGCTGTATTTACGAAACTACTGATCAGTTAATTCATTCTGAACGACTTTCTCCTTTGTTTATAGAAGAGCTAATAGCGATTTCCGTCCGGTTTATATTTTTCACAAAATAACTAATAGGGTAATTTTAACAAATTAAATGCTACTCCAGACAATTTTTATGACAAAAATTTATATTAATCCTTTCTTACTGAATTTCACGATTCGGAGAGTAAATATGTTGTTAAAATTCACATCAAGCTTTTCACAATTTATCTAAGATTTATAAATCATTTCTTCTGTTTGATTTGTATATACCATTTGAAAAATAATTTCGCAAAATGGGAAGCAAACTCACTCTCATTTTTTTTTTTAATAGTTTTTACTAGTTTGCCTTATGAATGTATATATATTCTGAATTGAAGTTGATACACTATACATCAAACTAGAAACTGACCGATTTAATTTTAGAATTTCTAGTAATTATAAAATACGTTTAAATGCCCGACAGTCACAAAAATTAGTGGAATGACTACTGTTCCTTTCAATGTCTCACGCGAAATCGACAGATATGCTTATGGCGTCGGAACAGGATTTTTTATTCTTCTACCTGCTGAGAAAAGTTGTTACGGATATACTGCATCAGCATATGTTAAATAAGATGGATTTTTTTTTTGTAAATGAAACAAACACATGGAAAAATGGAGGAAAGGAATTGACAAGTTGCAGTAAATATATTGCTTGACTAATGCTGCCTAAATACAAGACAGTTGAGTTAAAATCTTGCAGAAGTGGGCTACGTTTCGTGAGAAGCCACGTACTGGGAGATTATTTAAATACCTACTTTCACGTGCGTAGCCACGTATTCTAGGTTTCTATTCACAAAAGTTAGTTTTATAAGCGATTAAACACTTTTGACGGAAGCAGACGGTTGTAATCAGTTTTAATATGGCCTATGTAAAATGAATTCTGTTAAACTCAGGGAAGTTATCAACCACAATGCGAAACATCATCATGACTTATCTGAAATCTTAGTACACATACAACGGAAATAACACTGAAATTAAGCCCTAGAAATGTTTGAAAAGAATCATCCGCAGCAATTACACAAGTCAAATAATAACTTTCTTTCAGTGAGAAAACTTTTTTAAACAGATGATAATGTAGATTTTTTATCATTACTCAGCTTATAGAACGTTATAATATTACTCCCAGCCAGACCCTCTGTTTCAAATGGAAAGCAAGTTCCGAGTAGGTCAAATGCTCAGCGTAAACTTACAATTTCCTCCTTCAACTATAACTGCTGTTCTACAAACAACTGCATAGAATAACAGCACTAAACTATAAAATTTTGGAACAGTTTGCAGTGTCGTCCTTGATCGCAGAGTCTTTTTTTTAGCTGACACATAATTTTCAATATTCGAAATATTAAGATATTTCGGATCCTTACGTAAAATTTGTTCTCATTCATCGCTGTTGTATTTTAGTATTTTGACACTATTTTTTGGCTCAACAGCTTCAGTAATTCGATAACTTACCTGAGATCTTATAGACTTAATGAAACGTGAGATCCACGTATAACCGTTTCTTCTTTGGGAAGGTATTTTGGAGTTGTTTTGTCACCGAACAAGTTGGGAGAGTGGTTAACGCTCGAGAATGGAATTCAAAAGTCGCATGTTAGATCACCGGACCGGTTGTCCTGGTTTCGGTTTTCCATGGTTTTCCGAAATTACTCCAAGCGAATGTCGCGAACGTGTTTCCCAAATTACCATGGCTGCGATACTTGGCGTTCCTTTCCCCAGCGTTCTCCAGGCCCTAATGACCTTGAAATCGGCTGGATGTAAAGCCCCAACCAATTAAAAACTTTGTTATGCCTTCACAGTTTTGAACTCCATCCTGCTATACCTGTGATGACAGAAAATTTGTTGATACATAGATTAGATTGGTGAATATCAATCAATAATTTCCTTTCACTACTAAGCATGCTACAGGAGACAGTTAAGATCGCAGTAACAAACCACCATTAACTGTTTTAAGCTATTCGACGGAAATTGTTAGATTTTTATGATCAAGAAGTTTATCCATTCTGACTACAATTTTGCTTTTAACGTCACTTACGTAGGCCTATACAACGAAGACAGTAGAACAATTTCTTCTGATAGGATGCATGAATAGCATTCTGAATCAGTGACTGCTGATCTACCTATCATAGCGAAACTTTGGATCGCCTTTCTATCTAAGTTAAAAGCAAGCCTTTGAAGCTGCACTTCTTTTCATGAAATCGTTGAAATTTTTACCAGTTCTGTTAGCACTGGCATTTTGGATGTTCACTTTCAAGTATATTTGTCAGTAATTTTATGTATGTCACGGTCAAGAATTGGTTTTCAGAGGATTAACGAAATAATTTCAGGCTAACAGGGAACTAGTTCATACTTGAATACCGTGGCCGGATTCCTTTCCAATCCTTGGTAAATAATCGTTCCTGTGACATTTCAAGAACATAAAATATATTTAAAGACTGAATTGCTAAAAAATAAACCAATAAAGCATTTGTATTAGTTTATCGATACGTGCATCCTCTCCATTATTTTAGCTTTTCTGTTGGCGTATGTTGTGATTTTGGTGATCCACAGTAGATTAAACACAAGAAGAACGTAACAGTTCATAAAAATCACTGATGTCCGAGGCCTGGACTCGAACCGTCTGCTCCAGGAACTATCCGAGCGCTAGCCACCATGCTTCCGGGTAGGCACCCGCGACGCCTACAGTGCTAGTGGCTGAGTGCTACCAAGACCGCAGTAGAGGGGGCAACAACTCTTATACACGTGTTGACCAGCATTACGTTTCCTTGTTCCCAGCTTCCTGTGTATTCCTCCAAACTTTATGTCTCATAAACAACAGTTACGAAATATAAAAACAATTGTTCATTGTCATTCGTTATTGATTAGTATGAGCTTCTAAAATTTTCGCACTTGTGAAACTTCTGGTTGTATTCTGGGTTACCAGTTGACTGGTAACAATTTTACCTCTTAAATCAGTGCAGGTTCTATACGGACTACTGTCGGAAGAGTTCACCGTAGTATTAACATCAGAATGGAGTGAAAAGTTGGTATACTATAATAACTTCAAGTAGCAAGAAGCGTATAAATCGCGAAATAAACTAATGATTTCGTACGTGTCCGCTAGCAAACGCAGCAGTTCGTTAATTACCAAATGTTTTAAGTGCGTGTCCTTGGATACTTGCCAATTACGTTTTTGGTTAGAACATCAAATCAACGTTTCACCTGTCGTTTGAGTTTTAACAGCACCATCCACAGAATATTACTACAGCGAAAAAGCCTTATTAGTTTTTTGTTCTTTGCCTGCTTATGAAACACCACTAAAACCACAAAGGTGACAACACTATGCGAAATTGTGTCATCAACTACTGAACCCTCATCTTGTTTTGTTTTTGTTTTAAAAAGAGTTTTCATTTCGCCTTAAGCAGCTTTCGTTATAAATGGTAGGTGAAAATAAGTTTTTTGACGCTAAAATACTGTCAACTCAGACTGCGTTGACGACATCTCATGTCACCGACAACAGTAATTAAGTTATAAGTTTTTCCGTATGTTTCTAAAATAAGTTTAAATGTAGTAGTAAAAGAACAACATGTCTTCATAGCACACCGCAAAATTAACTAACTTCAAAAAGCTGCAATTATTTGTCAACGCACTCATCTAACACTATCTTTACACGCAAATATTGATTTTATCATTAATAGTTAGTTATTTTAAGTGACAGTTGATCGGTATAATGTCTTACTTTCTTCTGACTCTAGCGTTTGTTCAAAATTAATTTTTTGTTTGAACACGGTAATTTTTTATGTTCAGTATGGAAACGTAATTTCTCTTGAATGTTTTAAAAAAAACTAAAATGAAGTGCATTCAATGTCTGCACAACTCTTTTATTAACGAAATATAATCCATATTTTCGTTTGTATAACGAATACGTTAAAATATGTCACGTTTTTTTGTGAGGTGGGTGAGTCTCAATTTGGATAGTAACGTGAATGTACCACCTACCAGGTATAGTACTGTCTTGGTAGGTGTGTACAATGGGTTGAATAAGTCCCAGGAGGAAATGTAGCGATGTGCAATTCAGGTCGTTTAATATGAGCATGGTAGTACATCTGATGCAATTTGTTTACATTAAATTAATGACTTAAGTAAACCCGGTTACATTTTCCCCCGTAATAGTGAAGTTCTTTTGCTGGCAGCGGAATAATAAAACGCCGTACGCTTTCTTTTTTATTGGAAAATTTCATACTCTTATGATCACTTTCCAGTTTTTCTGCAGGTATTTCTTCACATCGGTCAATGGTTTTGGAGACATTGTTAAACCGGCGTTAGTGATTGACAAGCTTCATAAAAAAAGGCTTTAAAGATTAGTACAATATTTTTCCTGTATGGAATTAAGAGCAAGCAACAGAAAAATTCCACTTTTTAATTGATGTCACTTCAGATCATTTTGTAGGTACTGTCGAAATCAGTGATAAGTAAGTACACCTGTTACTTTATTTTTCCCTTTTTTTGAGTTTAACAATATCTGTTTCGAAGTATATCAACTGTTAAGGAGTAGCGTTTGAACCTCTTTTTATATGAACATAGTATTTCGAAACTAAGTGCAAAAATATATATAAAAAAGAAAAAATGCATGTCACTTACTTCATTTTGAATGACATCTGACAAATATGTATGAAAATTATTCTGTTTTGAACAAAATCGGTCTCGTGTCTTCAAAGCTATTGGAAAATTTACTGCAGTTATTCCGTTTTGATCGAAATCACAAACTTTGGGCTCACTTTTAGAACGATTTTATGCCGTTTTGCTTGAAAACGACTTTAGATTCAGATTCAGGAGGTCAAAAACAACCGGATGAAAAAAAAACTGATTTTGACCGGTAGTGTAATTATTCCGTTTTGTTCGCCAGCTCCTCGTTTATTGTGTGTCAAGTACGTGTTGAACTTTATTAAATGTTCGTGTTTTCAGAAAGGTTGCTGAAATGTTTAATTATCGGGTTCTCCATATGTAGATATTTTTAAAAGTATCAGTATCGGATTTCGATAAATAGGAAAAAGTATTGACATAGCGACTTTGTTTTATAAAAACAATCTCACAAAAACAAATTTTGTAAAAACAGTAGTAAGGTATTGTTCTGAACCAAGTCTTCACTTTCTTAAACTGAATGGTTCTTTCGGAGTTATGTGTCGTTGGATAAAAAAAGAAATAAATAAAGAAAAACAATCGTGAATTGGACACACTGAATGTTAAGATTTTTGCTAAAATTAAAGGAATAATTTGTGTGATTTACTGAGAGACTTGTAAAATATGAAAGAGGTATTTGTTAAATTGATAAAGCAACATAGTTAAGGCATTTATTTATGTAGAAGTTTTGCTACCATAGCGTGTCTAATGATCAACTCACTAAATATTTTACAAGAATTGTTTTTTGTGGAATTTCACTTCTTTTCGTAGAATGATAGTTATTCTGAGTCGTCTTACTCTTGTGGCTTTAATGTTTGCACATTAGCTGCTTGTTATTCGCATTTACCAATATTCCAGTGGGCTCGCGACCGATTCTTTCTTGACGTGCGATGTCGTCTGTGCATTGTTACCCTCATCTGAGGATACCGTGTACCAATAACTTTCAGAATAAGTGTATATAGCAGTGTTTCCCAACGTGGGGCCCACGCCCCACAGGGGGGCAATTTGGTTTTTTTAGGGGGGCAATTTTTAAAATTGACTTGATAAGACTTTACCACTTTCTCTTCGGGTTATTTAAATGCAATGCTAGATATAGGTACAAAATATAGCAAAACATCAAATTCTTAAAACAGTGCTGTAAATAATTATTATGTATAGTTTCGTTTGATGTTAGCAAAATATATCATCTGGATGATTTGAGTCGTCAACTTGACCTTTTTGGGATTCACCGCGTAATGTGCCGCCTGTCTCGGCCTGTTATCAGTAAATGATTTACAGAAAAAAAAGAAATCGACTGCATATATCACAACGTGGAGACTTGAGATTAAAGCTTACTAAATTGGAGCCTAATATAAAATCTCTGTCAAGCATCAAGCGCAAGGATCACACTAAATTGCCATAATAAATCTTTATTAAAAATCTTTTGAATTTTAGTATTTCATTATATGTTTTTTAATTTTACTTACTGTGTTTTATGACAATATTAAAGTGCTTTCTTTCAAAAATCATCCTATATGAGTTTCGTTAATAACAAATAATTCTTTTATTTAAAATTGTGTATGGGGGGAGGGGCAAAAAAATGTTAAAAGTGGGACATGACCAAAAAAGGTTGGGAAACACTGGTATATAGGAACAGAGTAAAACTTCTGGTGTTACTTATTCATGCCGATATCTATGCATAATAGAAATTTTAGGCATATAGCGTCATCCAGAGCAAAACAATTAACGTAGAAATTTGCACCCATACGTAACACGGTTTCCGTTGGATAAATGTAAGAGATTTTAGTTGATTTGGAGATGAAACCATATATGTGTACGAAATTACCCGTTTCTAGTACGACACGAAGTATTGTGGAATTATAACGACAGAGGGTCTAATCGGATAAGAACTTCGAATTTCGTTAACCTCCAAAGTAATTAAAAGAACGAAGAAAAGTTTAACACACTAGTCAAGCTTAATAAGCTTCGTTCACACTTAAAATTTGTGGAATATGAAGATATTTCACGTTTGGGATAGATAAGCTGTAAATAGATGGAAATTCACCAATTTTAGACTTTTCTTATGACTTGGCGGAAAAATATTAACTGCGTACAAAATTTAAGTTTTCTACAACTACGGGAAGTAGGCTACTTCAGGGTTTGATGAACATAAGGAGTGAGTGGGTGAGGAAATCGGTAAAATTTGCACACGAATAACTTCGAAACTAAGAACATGGACGGAACAATATTTATTGTATTTGTTAAGTTTGTATCTGTGCCTAATAGAAATTTGAGGAATGTAGCTTCATCCAGATTGAAAATATTTCGGTACAAAGTCTGAATCGCTTCCAGAAAAGGATAGCTAGTGCTGCCGTTGACTCGACTTGGTAGAGATACTGCCGCGCACCCAGGTAGCTCAGTCCAGAAACGAACAATACAGTTTTTTAAATTAAGTTTTTGTATTACGCAAATCATATTACAAATAAATGAAAACATATGCCACTCTGCTTTCAGCAATCTTATATATATATATAGAAATGTGTTTCCCTATATTTCACTTTTCCGCCACCACTACCTAGCACTGATCACTATTGTTTGTGTGTGCAAGTAGCATGGAGTTTCCTATCATGCACAACGTCGTCCGAATGCCGATAACTGTGGGATATATGGTGGTTAAAAGTGGTTGCTGCAGAGAATTTTCATATTCCGACCAAAGACTTGTGTCCCTATACTTCTCTTTCCTGGCACAACTACATAGCACAGACCACTGGTGTTTGTATGTGGTATTAGCATCGGGTCTCCCATCGTGCAATGTTGTGGTTAGATGACGGTAGCTAGGGGGGTGTGGGAGATGTGGTGGTTGGAATTGATCGACCTGGGGTATTTTAATATTTCGGCCAGAGACTTATGTGCCCCTATGTATCATTTATCAACCAAAACTATCCAGCGCAGATCACTGGTGTTTGTGGGTGGTAGTAGCATAGAGTCGCCGATCGTGCACAACGTTGGCCGAATTTCTGTAGCTGTGGGGGTTTGGGAAATATGGTGGTTGAAATTGGTCGATCAAGGATATTTTCGAATTTCAGCCAAAGACATGTGTGTACGTTTATTTCACTTAGTTGCCACTACTATATAGCGCAGGCCTCTGGTCTTTGTGTGTAGTAATAGCATCGTCTTTCCCATCGTGCTCTGTGGTGGTTAGATGTTGGTAGCTATGGTGGTGTGGAAGACATAGTGGTTGAAAGTGATCGACGTAGGGCGTTTTCCTATTTCTACCAAAGACGGAAGTGTCCCTATGGATCACTTTTCAGCCAAAACTATGTGGTAGTAACATAGAGTATCGTGCAAAACGTTCGCCAAATGTCGACAGCTGTGTGAATGTGGGAGATATGGTGGATGAATGTGGCCGATCAAGGATATTTTCGTATTTCGACCAAAGAAATGTGTGACCGTATATGTCACTTTGCTGCCTCAACTACATAGCGCAGAACATTGGTGATTGTGTGTGGTAGTGGCCTCAAGTCTCCCATCGTGCACTATGGTGGTTAGATGTTGGTATTCATGGGGGTTTGGGAGATATAGTGGTTGAAAGTGGCCGATGTAGGACATTTTCCTATTTCTACCAAAGACGTGTGTGTCCCTATATTTCACATTGCTGTCAGAACTATCAAGCACTGACCACGGTCATTTGTGTGTGGTAGTAGCCTGGAGTCTTCCATTGTGCACAATGGTGAATGCATGTCGGTAGCTCTGGGTATGTGGTAGATATGGTGGTTGAAAGTGGTGGACCTGAAAAAAAATTGACATGTATGTCACTATATTTCACTCTACAGCCAAAAATAACCAGCGCAGTCACTGGTGATTATGTGTGGTATTAATTTCAAGTCTCCCAACGTGGACCATGGTGGTGTCATATCGTTAGCTATGGGCTATGGGAGATATGGTGGTTGAAATTGGTCTGCGGGGGGGAATTTCGTATTTCGACCAAAGACATGTCAGTCCCTATATTTCACTTTGCAGTCCTAAATACCCTACGCAGATCACTGATGTTTGTGTGGGGTATTAGCCTCGCGGCTCCCATCGTGCACTATGCTCGATGAATGTCGGTAGCTATTAATCAAAATTCTTTACAATTACGAAAGAAGTCGTGGGCATCAGCTAGTTATCAATAAAAAGAAAAAAATGTGTACCATCAACTCTTTTTTCTTCATATTGAAAATAATTCTAATGTCTCAAATACATCATTCAGACATCTGTCAGTGAAAATATAGAAGAGATATCAAATCACTTTTTTCAGAAAACCTATCAGATGGTTAATAGTATATAAGTTATTTGAAATAATCACAACCAACTTTATTTACCACCGAAAATAAAAACAAAAGTTATAATTAATGTGTTGTTTGCAGTGAAAGCAATCATTAAAGTTTATCTGTTTGCGGTTTTGGATGCACACATGAGTAGAAAAAGAAAAAACATTTATACTAAAAGAACTTTGTTATGTTCATTGCCGTTAAAAAATAAGGTGAAGTCACCTGGAAAAATAAAAGTAACATATTTTTCTTGTCCTTAATTTTTTTGAATCTCATAGTGGGATAATTCTTCACAATAGTTCTCATTATTCAGTCAAAATGGAAATGTATATTTTACAAGTGCAGTAATCATTAACAATGGAATTAGCAATAATTTCAGAAGTGTGATGAAACCTTTCTGTTAAGTTTAAGCTGAGTTATGTTTTTTTGTATTAAATAATAAGAATTTCGCTATTAAATTATTGTCTAGTTTTTCATAACTTGCCAGTCATTTATTTCCTGTTACAGTCGTTAATTTTTTGTTAATGTATTTGAAGCTTCATTAAAGTCGGTAGTTATTTTGATCCATATTGTGCGTTTCTGGAACGATCCAGACTAATGCGAATCTATACGAGTGTTCTTGATGTCCAGTAATATGGTACAATTCACATTCAGTGGGATGAGGGAAGTTTGAAGACGAATTCAACTCTTTGCTTTCCAGAGTGCATTTTAGCGCCTGTTTTATAAGCGCGAAGTTGTTGAAGCAGGTTTGTTAAGCACTAGTTTACTGATCGTAGCACTGAAACGAATATCGCTGTTCATCTGTCTATGGGACCATATTTCCTTACGCATAATCTAGTGTTCCCTGAACTTTTATCTTGTTATTCCATTCCAGTGGCGACATATTGAGGTTAAAACCTGAACTTGTGCGATCATCATAACATAAAGCATTTAATAAAACAAACTTATTCATTAATTATATCACCATATGGCTTTAGTTGAAGAGATTATAATAATAATTATGGCATAAATAATTACGTGCAAAGAATCAACAGAATAGCCAGGGATTACTCCTTTTATGATCAAAATATGCACTCAACAAATCTCTATAAAGTTTTATTTCAAATCGTCGTAGAACCAGAAAGTAAAGTAATTATCCCCGTAACGGTATTTAATGTTTGCAAGTTCTAATACAGGACCTGATTATTTAGAAACGGCTATAACGTTTCATGAAGTTACTACTTTTGTGTTAGAATCAATTACAGATGTTTTACGACTATCCCCAACATAATTTCCTCACTTTTAGTATTATAAAAAAAAAAAAAAAATCTGAATAGGATCGTAGAAGTGCATGCGGAGAATCTGGGGATACGATGTTCCAATCAAATATGAATCTAGCCTTTATATTTGATAGCAAAATCAATTGGGCAGATGTAATAAACTGTTTCAAAAGTCTTCATTTAGCTGAAAAGATTATGAAGGGATTTACCAGAGAAGTGGAGGAACTGGGTTACAAAACTTTAGTCATACCGTTATTCGAATGTGGTGGTGGTGTATGGGACGCACACTTTTTGTATTAAATACAAAAGTTGGAGAGGGTGCAAAGGAAGGCAACTAGAAATATTTGTGGAAATCATTGTATAGGTGGCTGAACTACGACGAAATTATTTGAATAATGAGAAAAAAAACATACCACCGAATCAAATCCAAATCTGGTTTCCTTGAAAGTGTAATAATGTTGTGTTTTATAAAAGTTTTTCAGTCGTAGTATTGTAAATTAGAACGAGGATGATACATTTTAAATGACGTTTGGAATCGTGTACTAAAATTGTATCGATTGCGCATTGGAATACTTATCCAACTATAACACCTCTCGATAAGATCCATTACATTTTTTGGGGTGCGAGGTGCCATGAAACTTTTATGGATCAATTTTTTTTTTTTTTTTTTTTTTGGTTAGTAGAATAAATATTCCAATGAAATTTAGAACTGCGTCCCAGTTGGCGAAATTACCAGACCCTGAAGAACGAACCACGGATGTACGGTTGGATTTGCTTGATGAAATTAAGAGTTATGGTTCTAAACAGTTGTCAGAGAGGAGGGAGATAGATTTCTCGATAGCGTCATATGAGCATTCCAGAAGAAAGTAGCAATATGTTATACGTGAGATTCAAATCACAATATCAGAATTGCTAACTAGTTTAATCAACATAAATAAAAATATTGTATGACTGTGCGCGTTATGGCGCCAACTCTAAAACTGCTTGGCTACTCAAAAACAAATACCAATATTTCCAAAAACAACTTGCGACGTATCTGCATACATAGTATTGAAGAGTCTTTGAAAGATTATACCTATTTTTAAATTAGAGGTTTCACGTTCGGAGTAGTTTGTTTAGTATGTGTGTGCATTGATTTAGTCCGTCACAGTGCCTGCAACAAAGTTGCCTGTGGCAGACGACAAAAAAGAAGGGGGGTGTAGAACAGCTGTGACCTTGACTCGGGCATCAAGGGTCGGTGGTAGTATTCAGTCTGGCATGATAGCCGACAGACCTGACATTGTCCAGGGAATATTTAGAGTTTTACATCATGGCGTATTAAATAGTTTAACATGTTGTGAAGAATAAATGTTCAAAAGAAGACTTGAAAATTACTGGGTTATCGAATCCTAAAAATCAGCCTACAACAGGTACTATGCAAGGAAAAATACAAATTAGCGTTTTGCAATCGTTCGTAGTCGAATTGCTGGATTTATTTGGCCCACAACGTGCAGAACAGCAAGGTGAAGCAAAAAGCGACAACCACCGAACCCCTTACAAAATGACTACTTACAATTACTTGCTCGGCACGGCCGCGGGCTTAAATAGGCGCTACAGAAACATCCAGACGGCAATAAAGAGAGCAGACAAACGTTTCTATAGCGCTAGCAAATTCCTTATGAACAAAACAATCAATTATTAAGATGTAAATATTTTAGATTAACAACGAAATAGCTCGATCCGTTAGCTCAATTGAATGCGGCATAGTGATGGAATCCAGCGTTGATACTGCGTTAGCTGATTCGAGTCCTGCTAATGTGGGAAATTTTCATCATTACAACTTGTCGACAGAGTAGGAGAGGCAGTGGCGTAGCTAGGTCAACAAGGGCCCCGGTGCAAAAAATTATTGAGGGAGCTGAGGTTGGGGGCCCCTGAGTTGTACTTGTGGGCCCCCTGAGCAGTGGTTGGGGCCCCCTGAGCAGTGAGTGCCCTTAGTGAGGGGCTCCCTGTGTGTCAGGGGCCCCCTTAGACGACAGTAGGGCTAAAAAAACTGAAAGTTGCCAGTTTGCCGTGAAGGCCCGTGCGCCCTCTGAACTGCGCTTGGTGGCCCCCAGAGGTGCGCTTGCGGCCCCCCTGAGGTACCCTTGGGGGCCCCCTGACCGTAAGGGCCCCGGTGTACTGCACCGCGTAGCCCTATGGTAGCTACGCCCCTGAGGAGAGGAGATGGTGCCCAACCCCTAATCACGCATTTTGTGCACCAAAATCGAAGGAGAAATCCCAAGCCTCTCCGCAGTGCGTGTGGAGTGAGCGCATGCGACTCTGTTGATAGTGATTCACACGTCGGAAAGAGAAAGTTTGAATTCGCCGGCAGCGGCTTCAATCTCTCCCTGCTTTGCTGTTTCATCCACAACACTGTACACCTAACACACCCACTATCACAGTATCCTCATTTACAATAACTGTAACGAACACTGTCACACTGTGGAAGGCAACCGAAAATCATCGCCTTTCATCTTCTCAGATGTTGCCATATAAGGTTAAACATCTCCCACTATAACTGCCTACTTTTGGATACGGGCAAGGGTTCATAACAACAAGAACAACGAATTGTAGATAGATGATGACGTATCATTCAAGTGGATTCAGCGCTTGAATTTATTAGTTGTTTGATGGAGTCTGGCGACTGAGCGGTAATATGCGGGTGTAACATCAATGAGGACGGTAGTTCGACCTCCGGTCCTACCACACAGACTCCTAACTCGCTGAAGCTGAGTATTGATATTGTTTCTTCATAACGTTCATGACAGATTTTCTTCCCAATCCTTGTCCTCCGGCTCTAATAATCTCGTAGTCGACTAACTGTAGAACACTAAATCAAAAATAATTGAAGTAACTAAAGTGTTTTCTGTAGATACTTTAATAGTTCAATAGGAAAGTTGTATTAATCTATCAATCTAAGTATGAAAGTGTCCTTAAAAATATGATGTTATTTTCCTAGACAAACTATGGAGACCAAATATCATGAAGTGTGTTAGAGCACAGGTGATACTTACGAAATTGTTGTTTGCCGCAAAACGTTTGTTGTACTGGGGACGTTTTAAAAAGTTTGGAATCTATATACACGCTCGTATGAGAATTTATTTATTTCCGTGAAATAATTTCTATAATATATTTTGTTGGAAATGTGTTGGTTCAATCCTGTTTGCGTAGAAGCAGGGGTTTTCTGATGGATTTCTTTGTGGGTTGATACAAAATTTATACCTGAAATTTTCCGTGCCTAAAATTGTTTACAGAATAACTAATCTCTCATCAATTATGTATAGGAATATAATTATGAAATATCTTATTAATTACATTGGCTGACAGGCTTACCTTGGGGCTCTGAAATGAACTGTCTAGATACTTATACAGGCTGTTAAAAAAAAAAAGGTGTAAAGTATTTTATGAGGTGATAGTATGCATCAAAACAAGACAAAAATATCGAATAAACATTGTGTCGCAAACGCATACTTTCTGAGTTAATAACAGGTGCGCAATGCGACGCCCGTCCACGACAATGCATGCCTCAGACCTTCGACGTAAGGAATCACGCAGTCTTTGAAACTGTCTTGATTCGTCCTGTACATCTTCAGTACATGTCATCACGTACAGCACCAATCAAGTCAGTTTCAAACAGTGCCTGATTCCTTACGCCGAAGGTCTGAGGCATGCATAGCGGACCTGTTATAAACTCCGAAAAAATGCGTTTGCGACACAATGTTTATCAGACTTTTTTGTCTTATACTTCCACCTAAAATATTTTACACTTTTTTAACACCCTGTAGATTACCTAGTGGCACTTAATTATTAAATTATATAAACCACTGTAGTTGAATTTTTGTTAAATGATTTCACAATTCACGGTTGTCCATTCCAATCAAAGACTTGCAACGATTGCTTTAGTGTAATTAAATACCGTCCACTAGCTATTGTAACAATTTAAAATGTTAAGACTGGTTCTTTGCTTAAAGAATCCATGCACATCTATTAAATGATTACGTTACAGGAGGAGATGTAAACTAGTAATTACAACGTGTCATACAAATTAAGGCAATTCTTAGCTCTGAAATGAAACTCACCGATTATAATTAAAATGGTGAGCATTGAGACATAAATTTTTAAATATTAATCATTTATAAAAATCATTAAAATACTTACTAAATAAACTTTGTGAGTTTAAAAACTGTGTGAGTGATCAAAATTATTAACTTTATTCAAAGTTGAATTCATGAAGCGAGGTGCAGACCGGGCTGCTGACCGCTCGCCGGTTGTTTGCGGCCGCGGAATTCGCTGACGCGAATCGGCAATTTCCGAATTTCGCTGACGCGAATTCGAGGTTGCGGAGCCGGTCGGCGCGGTTCGCGCGCTCTCTTGGCTTGGAAACATCGTAGGATTCACGTCGGCCCCGCGCAGTTCCCCCGCTGCCTAACTTCGTCGTCTGCCTGGGGAAATTACCATTATTTGAAGGCGAAGTGGACCCGCTCCTCGGACATATCTTGTGTAACATTGTGGCCAATAAATAGAAGTTAAATGTTTGCGGCGCTAATTCTTTTTCGCAAGACTTCCCCGCATTCCAACCAGTTCTGCGACTGGTAGATTAAATCGCTGTGGTGTCAGGAAATTTATAGTAACAACAGCAGAACGCTGTAAGGAGCGGCAGAAGAATCCCGAGAACGGCAGAGGACGTCGTGGTAACGATTCGCTGCAGGTTAGTGTGAACCCATCCCCACGCGCCAAGTCGTTCGACCTCCTTGACAAGTGGTGCCAGAACTGGGAAGAACAACTTAACAACGAAGAAAATCAAGACAACGTGTTTGGCAGCGGGAGCGAACAGGGGCGGCGAGATGAAGTCAACTTGGGAGCGGAGGACGGCGAGCCGACAGCGCAGTACGGGTGTGGCAACGACGACGGGACACGAGGACGCGACTGAGCCAAGTGTCGGGTTCGCGGCGGACGACGACCGAGGCACTACCACGCGCAGTGTCAGCACGACGACGAGAGAATTCAGCACGACTCCGAAGGACGTCAAGCAGAATTAACGTTGAGTTTGGAGACTTACACTGTGTGGCATGAGATAGAGAATTTTAAATTGCCTGATTTGAATCGGGAATTTTTTGAATAAAATCTTGTAGTAAAAATACCGTAAAGTTCTAGGAATGACTATCATACGCGTTTGTTTAGTTTTGCACAACAAGTGCTGTGTTCAGCGTAATTAGTTTCGCAAAATAAAATATAGTTTGGAAGCTTCAGATCAAAAAGTGAAATTACTAAATTTTTCGCTGTATGGAATAAAAAATGTATCTTGTGTCACGAAGAAAAAAAAAAAAAAATATTATTCACATTGTCTGGCGAGTCAAAAAAAAATAAAACAAAATCTGCCCTCGGTTTGCACAGCTTGTAATAATTCCACAAAGCCTGCCAAAAATGATGGAAATTTTTATTCCCATGAAAAACTATCTAATGAAACTATAATTTCGAAAAAAATATCGATGATTTATTTTATTGATATATTTTGTGTTTACCTAAGATTACTGAAATGTTTTTCTAATTTTTTAATAAACTTTCCTGTTTCTTATCTTCTATAAAAAATTATTAAATTATATAGTGACCTGGTTCTAGTAAATGGTACAGAGAACAGATCCTTACAGTCATGAATTTATGCATCTAATCGTCCTAAATAGGCAAATAGCTACATGGGTTTAAGCTAACGTGGCATTAAGACTTTTTATATCTACCCTTCATATTCTCGTGCAGTTCCTAACACAACAGACAATTGCTTTCTAGATAGCATCACAGTAACATTTCATTTTCACAATATAAGTGCAAATACAATCAAATTAAATTATGTACCCATCGCTTCACCAAATCACTCCGGGCGAATGCTGGTATGCTTCCTTTAAAAGGCCATCGCCGAAAACCTTGTCACCAGTCTTTACTGTCTCTAATGACCCTGACGTCAACGAGGCGTAAATCTGTAAGAAAAAAATCAATTATTTATTTGAAATATACACTTTCTTTTAACAATATAAGCGCAAAAATAAAATTAAATAATGTCAATGCAGTTATTCATTTGAAATTTCCTGTTTAACCAAGCAGCGTCCTGGTGGCGACCGAAGTTAACTAGCAGTTCAGGCGTCATCCTACTCAGCGCATTTTATTAAAGTGGATTCTGTACGAGATGTGCAATTGAGAAACTAGCCCTTGGCTTTATTCAGTCTCGTGAGATAAATCATCTAGGTGTGCTTTCGCCAGAGATGCTGTACCCTGTGGGTGATTAATCAACGCGCCGCTCCTGAGCGGTACTTCCTGGTATCGACCTCGGGGTCGCACATAAATCACGATGGGGCAGATTACTCGGTAAACGCACGGCCCCGTCACCGGTGAAAAATCGGAAACTCGGCCTTTCCGGCGATAAAGCCCGTCTAAACAAACACGGCGGGCGCGCATATTTCACGGCCGCTTCGCACGCGGTGCGCTCCGGATCGCTTCATTTGTCAGGCTAAACGCTGGGCCCGCGCTCACTCACCTTGTCTGCCGTAATAACACAACAAGGCCTGTGATTAACACCGGCAATGGTAAGGCACCGCCGGAGTCTCCAGCCCAACACAGGCGTCATATTTTACAACAGATCCTGACCGTTACTTTGTCCGAGGGGACCAGTTCTATTGTTGAACCAGCGAAACTAAAGAGCCGTTTCAGACGGGACACTCGGTGTTCGGGCACTGAATTTTTAGACACCGGCCATCGGAATCAGACGCGGCCATTTGGTGTACCTTAAGGTACGTTCCCACGGTGCGTCCCTCGGCGCCTGTTAGGAGACGCTTCTTATCTTTGCCGCATGTAGTAGCAGGTACGGCGCGCCTCGACCCACCGCCAAGCGGTAAACGATGAAAGGCGCGTACTGCTTACCACGCGCCGTGGGAATGAGCCTTTACGCCAGAGACACAGCCCCTGCTTCCCTCACGGACAATTGTTGTAATTGATATTGGTACCAGTGTTATTCATAATCTTCCAACCTGAGGAGTCGCCCACGACATTGTAAATAATATCAAAAAAAGAAAACAAAAAATACGAGTGTGCGTTCATCTATATGTGCTAAAACATTATAAAGTGGAGCTTTTTATATGTTGATTGACGAAGTTGTTCGGATGATAGAAAGTCCTTCAATTACTTCAATCTCTGGCCTCGCATTCGGGTAACTTGGGCTCGAATCCCCGTCTGAGCATCCAGATTGGGGTTTTCCGGAATGCTTCCTTCAAAAGGCCATAGCCGAATACCTTCCCGTTATTCTCCCCCCCCCCTCCCCTGGCCATCCTTTCCGCCTCGAATGACCTCAACGTCGACGAGGTAAAAAATAAAATAAAAAAAATCCGGATGTCAAAGTCGACATTTTAGGAAATACACGAAAAAAATAAAGTTTTGATTTAAGTACCAGGACACCAATATGCGAAAATGTAACCCAAGGATGCATTTGGCACATCCTCGAAATCGGGTACCATTAAACAAAATTTGTCATCCCAGCACTTATTTTAATCTTATTTGGATACTCCACTGTTTGAACATCGCACACAGCCGGTCTTTCCCGAATGGGCTCTATAAACTGTTCAGTATCAAAGCATTCCATGTTAAATCACGAGCCACTGGTGTCTCGTGTGAACTGATTGTTGGATTGGTGGCCGAGACACAGGGCAGTGTCCGAGCGGCTAGAGGGGAGAGCCACCAACCAGCCACAGAGCCAGTGGCTCTGTGTGAACGCTCTCATTCTGTTCTGTGTTCCGGCAGTGTCTAGAGCAGGGGTCCCCAAACTTTTTATCACGTCGACCCCCTCACAGAACATTTGTCTTCTCATCGACCCCCAGATTAAACGTTTAATAAAAACCAGTGCTGGATCTGGGGGGGGGGGGTGTACACCGGGGCGCCAACTTCAAGGAGGCGGCAAAATCATGTTTGAAGGGCGGCGATTTAAGTCACGGATTTTTTTTTTTTTTTTTTTTTTTTAGCTCTACTAGTACTTTGGGCGCCGGGCGGCGACAACAATGTGTTTGGCCGACAATCGAGGTGGCGACACTTGGGGCCAGACGGCAAAAATGGGAGCTGCAAATAATGTTGCAAGGGGCGGCATTCCTACAGTTTTTGCCCCTGCTCGAAAAATTCCTGGATCCGCCACTGATGAAAATTTTAAATCATTTTTATCAGTTTTGATGCTAAGCGATAAGGAGACTTGCATAACAACACAAAGAAAGTATTTATAGTTCCCACACCTTAAAAAATCCACCCAACAACACTAACAGAAAAAGGGATATTTTACACTGTTATTATAACCGTAAAAATAATTAAAAAATTATAGATAGATGGAAACTAGCCTATAACCGTAAGTGTCATAAAATGTAAAACACAAAATAATCATTGAAAATTTAAATAAATTATATTCGATGAAAAAACATCTGCCATTTTACGACTACTGTTAACATACCTTTTTATTAAAGTAGCTGATATTAGTGAGATGGATGGGTCTGAAGGGCAGCATCAAGATTACTGATGTTCGGTTGAAAATTGGTAAGTTTTAGTCGCAAATCACCACGGTTTTCCAAGTTCAGTCTGTTTCTCTGTTTTGTTAAAATAGCGTTCGCGTGGCTAAAGCCAGCTTCAACGAAATTGGGAATGCAAGTAAGAAAGATTCGTCTTCTGCTCTGAGCTTGGGGTATTTTGTAGCAATATTGTTATTGCTCCAAAATTCGCTGAGATTTTTATTTTTAAACAACGCTTTAGCTTCCAGATCTACGCATATTTCAATCAGTTCATCTTCTAAGCCACGTTCATTACCTTCATTATGTTAACATCAAATGGAGAAGCAAACCATTCAGGAACATGAATGTTCTACAAGTCTTCGAAACGTGCTTTGAAGTCTTCTCTTAATTTATCGAGATGTTTAATATATATCTCCAAATCACGGTCGGGTATCTCTTCATTTTCTTTTAGTAGTCGAATGTTTGAAAAATATTTAAAATTTTTACGTGCCAGTGAAGATTATAACAGGTTTATTTTTAGTTGAAAGGCCATTATAATTGTTCGAGCTTGAACAATTGTAACATTTTTTCCTTGCAAACGCTTCTGTACTTCGTTAAATTTCGAATAAAGATCTGCCAAATAGAACAAGATGGTTCTTGCACTGTTTTAACTCGTCACATAGTAATGGATCCACATTCTTAAGAAACTCTGCAGACGAGTCGTACAAGTCAACAAACCTCTGCAAACTATCATCTCTTGTCAACCACCTTACCTCAGTGTGCAAAAGTAATTGATTGAAAGGTTCATCATTTTCTTCACATAACTTCGCAAACAATCGGGAATTGAGAGGATGAGCTTTAATTTTATTAATTGACGTAATGCACACTTTTAGAGTATCATGCAGGTCGCCACTCAATTTTTTGGCTACAAGATGCTGCCTGTGTAGGACACAGTGAACGGTACGTACATTAGGAACCTTTTCCTTCAGAAAGACGAAAAATCCTCTATAACGGCCTACCATAGCAGGTGCACCGTCAGTAGCTACTGCAGTAATATTCCCGAAAGGAATGTTGTGCTTGTTCAAATAATCTTGCAAACATAAAAAATTGTCTCACCTTTTGAAACAGATTGAAGATATTTAGCAAACAGAAATTCATCAACAGTGTCATTCAGGGATGGACTATGGAACCTAACATAAACCATGAGAAGATTTGAACTTCCGAAAGTTGATTCGTCAAGTTGAATACCAAACTTAAAATGCTGGAGCTCAGAGGTCAAAGTTCTTTCCACATCATCGGCCATTTCCTCTATACGTCGCTGCATAGTATTTGCACCCAATGGTATGCACTTCAAAAATAGTTGAGAGTCTTTCTTCATAATATTTTCAATTACATCTTTTATAGCTGGTACTATAATCTCTTCACCAATAGTGTACGGTTTGCCTTTCTTTGCCATGTTAAGAGAGATGCTTTTGGTTGTCCTCAGTCCTCCTTCACTATCAGCGCTAGCAGATGACTTCAAATATGTACTTAAATTTGGCCGAACTCTCAATTTCTCTTTTAGCATTTTGAAATACTCAAAATCTCTGTTTTTCTTATCAGAATGGATCCTTTCCAAGTGGTCTTTTATTTTCGCCGGCTTCTTAGCATCATTGCTGAAAGTTTTTCAAATACCAAGCACATAGGAATAGTTTCATTAGCAGAAGATGGCACAAAACCATATTTCAAATACTCGTGTGAATATTGTCTGCATTTCTTCTTAGCACTGGTAGACGACATCGTAGGTATTAAACTCAGATTTATAATATGAACAACACGATACGATCGCAGCACAACAAAACAGCAGCAGTAAGAGACGCAACTTATTACCGCACAAGCTATAAAGAACTGCCTGTTCTTGCTCAGAGTGCATTGTTGCTACTTTTTGCTAACAATAGATATCTAGACTTGAAGGAATAATAATTACATCTAAAAGTAACCTATTCAATAGAATTAGATAGGAAAAAGATAAAAAAGAAGTATCTAAATTTAATGGTTTTCGGTATATTACGATATCTTCTATGTAAAGGACAAAATCTACATTTAGATATACAATACATAGAGTGGCTTTACGTCTCGTCGACAGCGCGGTGACTAGAGGCGGGATGGAACTGCGGAGAAGGAACTGGAAGGAATTCGACCATGGCTTTTTGGAGGAAGCATCCCGGCATTAGCCTTGAGTGATTTGGGGAAACCATGGAAAACCCAAATCCGGATGCCTGGACGGTGATTCGAACCAGCGTCCTCCCGAATATAAAATGCTTAAATACCCGAAGTAAATAAAAAATAAAGTTTTAATACTTGTTGAGTTCATCACGTAGCTTAGGTAAAATAAAATAATTGTGATGTTGAACTTCTTTCTTACCCCAAAGACGGACATTAGAAGAGACACAATTCGTAAATTGGTCTACATTCGTTTCTCACAGGAACAACCACTAACAAACCAGCAATGCGAGTGAAGAATAAAGCGGCGAAATCAAACAGTTTGAACGATAAGCTTTGCTCCATTATTACCTCACCGCTTTGCGCCCCAGTAAGAGTCACCGCAACAATCCAATTGGTTTGTTTGTTTTCGCTGCTTTGTACTTCGCTCTCGTCGTTGCTATGCTTTCCTCTCCAGTATGTTTTCTCCTTAACACATACCTAAAGCGACTCAAGTTATAACGGGGCTAGTCAGTTATTTTGGATTTTTGTTGGAATATTCCCATTTTTTCCTAGACCATTTAACTGATCCTCTTTTTTATCAATCGACCCCCTTTCGACCCCCGGGTATTAATCGACCCCCGGAGAACTCTTATCGACCCCCAGGGGTCGATACCGACCACTTTGGGGACCCCTGGTCTAGAGACACCGAGTGTCCCGTGTGAAACGGGCCTAACCGTAACTAAAAAAGTGATATTAATCTGTTTTGCAAAAAGCTGCAATGTACAATATTACACTTTAATAAAACATTTTCTTCATTCTCATGTATTAAGAAAATTCAACTTACTAGAGAAAAATAAATATACATTTCTATATTACAAAAATTAGTATACTATTGATTAAAAACGCCGAAGAAACTGTTATCGAGAATTTTTATTTATTCTGGACCGTTTTGTCACTCGTCGAAAAGTAGTCAGTGACCCTACGCTTTGTAGAACATATATGGGTTTTACATAGTAGTAAATAGTTACTGCAGTTCCCTTACCTCTACATTTCTGCCCATACTACCTCCAATGTTACGTATGATCAGAATAATTGAAGCAGTTGATCTCCTCTGTCTTCTGTAATGTTCGCGAATAAATTAATACAAAATCCCAACAACAGTTGCATTTGATGAAGTCTTTATTAAATAGTAGATATTAATCAAGCAAGTAATTGCAGCAGAAATGGTCTACAATTACTACGTATTATGTATTTCTTTGTTAATGCTTTGATCAGAGTTTCATTTTCTTCTCCTTCGGCATGTGGCATAATGCAATGAAAAATAGCTCAAATATGCATTGAAGTCCCAAAAATCGTGATATAGGAAGATGAAAATATCCAGATGGTGGTAGCACCAATTATGTAACGTATAAGTGTGCCGTGGAGTGTACTCTAGAGTGGTTTAAACGGTTTTCTTACGTGATCATGGCTACACAACCCGAATAAAAAACTTTGAACGTGGAATGGCATTTGTCGTTAGACGCACTGGGCATTCCATTTTGAAAATGTTCGTGAATTCAACTTTCATCGATCCATTGTGCCATGAGTATGCGATGAACATATAGTTTCCGGCATTACCTCCAACCATCGACAACGCAGTGGTCGACCAAGTCGAGACCAGCAACATTTGTCTCGAAATGTCATTGTAAACGGAAGGGCAACAGTGCGTCAAAGAACAGCAACACTCAATGTGGAGCGTACGACGGATGTGTCATGTGACAGTGTAGACAGTGCAACGAAATTTAGCCGTTGAATGGATACGTAGCAGAGGACCGACTAACAAACCTACATTGACTGCAGCGCCCTTCCTGCGCTCGTCAACATTTATGTTGGACCCCAGATCACTGGAAAAATGTCCAGTTGGCAAAATAAGATGGTAGGGTTTGAGAGTGGCGCAGATACCACTAGGCCGTGGACACAGTTTGTCAGGAAGGTACTATGCAAACCGCTGGTGGCTCCCTCTAGGTATGACCTGTGTTTACATTGCATGGACCGGACTTCCGGTCAAATTGAACCAACCATTGACTGAAAATGGTAACGTTCAGCTACTTGTAGATCATTTGTATGCGTTTATGGCCTGAATGTTCCGAAACAATGATAGTCTTTCCCAGGACTACAATTTGCCACGTCGCCGGGCCAAACTTTCGACTACCGACGAACGTCGGTTTGCTGCACTTGGGCGGGCAAAAAAGGGTCCCATATGATATCAGGAGGAACCCCATGACGTTTGAGACTTCAACGTAAGTCAAACCATAAGTATTGAAACCGTGATAATCTTAACGATGTCAAGTAGTTTCTGAGCGATGACGGATCAACGTACACATACCGACAAAAACTGAAACTGTTTTATTTTCAGGGCCGAGCCTGGTATGACAGTGGTGAGCCTGTGATTCATGCCATTTCAAATCGCTGTCCTGATTTCGGTTTTCCATTTTTTCATGAATCACTCTAAGCGAATATCAGAATGGTTCCTTCAAAGGCCATGCCCGAAATCCTTTCCGCTGCTTATTCTCCTTGCTATACTGACCTCGACTTCGAAGACCCGTGAAGCCTGAAACGAAACAAAAACAATCAGTTTCAAACACTTTTCAAAACTATTCACAATGTAGAAAAACAACTCTGTTTTAGTTTTATTACAGTGAGATTACATCCGTTAAAAATGTTTAGGATTGTGAAGTGGTCATGCTGTTCTATAACCTGAAGGAAAGAAATATCATCTGACTTGAAATGGCCATCACAGGAAACGTTGTTTGTAAGTAAATAAGCTGTCCTCTGCCTGAATGACATTTGGAACTATAAAGTGCACCAATCACACTTGCGTAGATAAGAATGGGACAAATTATATATTATATAATAAGCGACCTTAACCTGCCCCGTTGGCTCAGGTGTCCGGGACTTAACACAGAGTAGTTTTTTCGAGACCTGGTTGTAGAAGAAATTTTCTTCATCAAAACTTGGCTGGTTTGGTAGAAGTAGTGGTGTACAATTTGTAATCACCAGATTGTGTACCAAAGTCGTGAACTAAATCCCAAACTCTCCGCAGTAGAAATGGAGAAAATAAAGATGGTCACTACTAAAAAAAAATACTTAAACAGAAATTAATCTGGTGAACAAATAAAACGTTTTCGCGCCAGTGTCAAGCGTCATGCTGAGATGGTAGTGCTGCGGATCTGGAACTTCATGAAAGACACGCAATATCATCTCCTGACCACTTCGTCTTGTCACTGGTTGACTACGGATGATTTCTGAACCTATTTTCAATTGTTCCTGAAATTGATATTACTTTTCTTCCTCAGAACTTTGAGCCTCATGGAAGTTGAGGTTATTTGAGGCAAAGGAAAATTGGAGAATAGGAATAGAAAGAAATTCGGCTGTGGGTTTTAGAAGGATTCATTTAGGCATTCACCTGGGGTGATTTCTGAAACCCACGCAAAACCTAAATCTGGATGGACGATAGGGCATTTGTAATCGCGCCATCAATGCAAGGTCTCGTATGTTTCTACTAACCCACCAGGCCCGAGTGATCTTGCTGACGCATCAAAACGCAATGGCAAGCAATAACCCACCGGGATGTTCCCGATGTTCCCGATCTCGACCATAGGTGGAACTCAGACGTTTCTAAGCAATAATCTATAGTACATAATAAAAGCGTAGAAATGACTTGTGCCTATTTTAAATGTATTTAGATAGAGTGATTGTTCTGTACTCTATTGAAGATAATCATAAAATTTTGAATTATTAATAGTCTGTCTGTCCGTATTTTTGTCTGTCTGTATATTTGTCGGTCTGTTCACGCATCACGCGAAAGTAGTGGATGGAATTAATCAAAACTGCACACAGCTATAGCTTTTGGCACTGGGTAGCATATACTATAAAATAAATTTTATCCAAATCGGTAACATGATACCGGGGGTAAATCCCAAAATGTTCAAATTTTGTCTATATCTGCGTGCAATTCAACGAAACGTCGCATAGTAATAGCTTATGTCATCAGTTAACAGTTAGGGTACTTTTTATCTTGATCAATTACACATTTCTTGATAATACAGAGGCTAAAATCGTATTTTTTAAATCTTTGTCTGTGTGTGCACACTTGCGATAAAATTGATAAATTGATTTCAGGGAAACTGCGTGTAGTTATAGCTTATGTCATCAGTTAACATGGAGCATACTTTTTTTTTTTATCATGATTAGTGCCATATTTCTTCTATGATACGAAGTACAAATAAGTGAATTTTGGAATTTTGATATGTGTTTTTACGTATCAAGCAACAACCAACCGTTTCAATGAAATTGTATACATTCGGGAGGATGTGGGCTTGAATCCCCGTCCGGGCATCAAGATTTGGGTTTTCCATAGTTTCTCCAAATCACTCCAGGTGAATGCCGGGATGCCTCCTTCAAAATGGCATGGCCGAATTCCTTCCCGTTCCTTGTCCCCAGTCCCATCCCCCCTCTAATGACCTTAGCCGCCGACGAAGCGTAAAGCAGTTAAAAAAAAGTGACACAGACACGCCTAGAAATAGAAAATAGTCGGTTAATTAATAGTTGTGTAATAAAATCTATCCATTTAATGCTGTGCGACGCAAGCCCTCTCGCAGTGGAAATGTTTTAGCCCTCTGTTCGCGGTAGCGATTTGTTAATTCCTACAAACTGTAACACATCGAATGCAGTATTTAATTAGGAATATTGTATCGTTATTTACTTACATACAACTAAAGCATTCCATTCGTACACACGTTAGGCAGCACCACTTCAAATATTGATATGTAAACAATGCTGACGTGTGCCTATGAATCAACGACAACTTTAAAATCTTCGGAATTATTAGTGAGTTGAAGGGATGGTAAAACAAATATGCGCAAAAATTTGTTCAAAGTACTCGCATGCAATCTAAATTTAGAAGGAGAGTAGGCGCTCCAAGAAAAAGGAAAATAGAAGGCTGCTCCACTTCGTTTAGTACCTATCAAATATTTTTTTGATAAATTGTCTATGAATTAATAACACAAATCTAAAATTTATCGTAAACGACGTCACAGCGACGACTACCAACAAATAATTTTTTCGATATGTTTCGCTGAACTCACATCCGTCTGTACGGAGAACGCTCATGAAATTTTTGTGGGAATCCCACATTTCATAAATATCACTAGCAATAACGTTTATGGCCGAGGCCGAGAACCTATCGAATAGATTAGAACAACAGTGCGATAGCTAAGAGCAATTGTGGGTCACTCTGATAGCAGTCACTGTACATAAATTAGTGATTCATTCTTCTAGGTTTACCTGATTTCCACATCAATTATCATAAGCCAACCCGCACTTAACTGGAAAAACCTTTAGAATTAAAGAAACAAAAAAACCATGGCTCACTGTTAGCCTTCTTCTTTTTCACCGCCTTTTCCGAATATTTTTGCTTTCTTTGATGAATATAATCCATCGTTGGCATGGTCAAATTTGGAGCATTGGTTTTGCCGCCGCATGTCCTTTCTGACACCAAGCTTTTTACACCGACGGCCAGGTCGTACTACGTACTAATGGAAGAAGGGAAGTGTTGCCATCTATCAGTGAAATGTGTAACTAGGTTTTTGTGTGTGACGAGTGTATTTACTGTTTGTGAAATGTGTAGTTTATGAGACGGAGATTGTGGATCGTCCTTGCGTTCGCCTTGAGTGATGTGGAAAAACCGCCTAAAGTCAAGGCGATCCGGTATGCAAGGGGACTGCGGTCACATGGCTCACTGTTAGTGAAAGCTGAAAATTTTCTGTCATTCATATGAAATTTCCCTTGGTAGCATTATATCTCAAATCAAATCACATAAATGTTAATACCATTTTCCCGAATGTGACCGACTAAAGAAGAAAAAATGAGGTTCGACGATCATGACATATAGTTCTGATTGATGGAGAGGCAACTTGTCATTCCAGTCGAAATTTAGATGGTTATTAGTGTGGTAATTAAGGCTCATGAGCTGCGGAATTAAACCGTAAATTCGTGTTAGTGTGCGAAGGGAGGGAGCGGTGGCAGCGAGCCTGATATACGGCCTCCTCGGGGACCGTCTCTAATTGTTGCGCTAATGGCTCCATAATTGGATTGTAATTTATGTCCACGTGGAGAGACGCTTATCTCCATTTGACACGAGGAAGCGCGCTGACCAGTGCTGGAAGTTGCAGCTAATGGATCAACGCCGGCAACAGTTAATCTGGCACTCCCAGTGGCTGCGGACGGCTCTATCTCCGTTTTCGGCGCTTCGGGAAAAGGCGGCAATTTAACGGGCAATACTTCACGCACGCCGGTAATTAATAGCGCCGGTCTGAAAACGTAATTAATTTTGTGTTTCTTCTTTATCTCTAGCAGCGTAATGAGTTCAGTGGGAGTGAAATCGATTGCGCCCGAGGAAGACCTGCCGTTAACCCGTCTTAACCAATCTCCTCTTCCCAGGCTGAAGCTCAGGACTCAGTCGAGGTTAGGTGTCGTCGGTCGGTCGATACACATCTTCACATGATTTAAGTTTTACAGCCGAGGAGGCTGACGATGTCTGCATCACCGGACAAGCTCCGTTGATATCGAGTGACTATCTTGAATTGTCACGTGGGACATCAACAGTTCTTCGCCAATCATCTGCGGCACATTTGGAGTTTCCGCCCAGATGATTGCCTTTACTTTCTAATAGATGCGCACTCATGCATACTGGCAAACAGAATCTACGAGGGGTCCGTTTTTTTCATACAAACAAAAATACTGTAAATATCATTGAAATACATTTATTTCCATATTCTACATACTTTTATCTACTTTACTACATAATTTCAGTTTTTGTTCTAATATTTTGTCATTTCGTTCAATGAGTTTTTTAATTCCGGCGTCAAAAAAAATCTGCTGCCTGTGAAGAAACCCAAAACCATGACTGCAGTTGTCGTTTCTTCCGTGGATCGTTAAACCGTTAACTACCAAGGAACCCCTTTCAGTACCGAAACAGTGAAAATTACTCGGTGTGGGGTCCGGACTGAATTTTACTGTCTACATCACGAACCAAATCTTCTGAAATCAGAGAAGGATGGCCTGAGCGTGGTTCATCACGCACATTAACCAGTCCGTCTTTGAACATTCTCACCAACTTTCGAACTATGCTATGGGTCATAGAATTATTGCCATACACTTCATAAATCTGAATTTTAATTTTCACTGCTGCCACGTTTCTTGCACTCAAAAATCGAACTATTGATCGCATACCGCATTCAACGGTCGAACCAATTTCTTAAACATTATAAACTCCTACAGCTCAACACACAGACACATGATACAGCTGCAAATGACGCCTAAACGCGCGCAAGGAATGCTGGGAGCAAACGCGAATGCGCACTTCAGCTATCGTGTGTCCTTCTTACTCTCATTCACTGAGTGGTTAACGCTCTGGCCTCGAATTTCGGAGGACAGCGGTTCAAATCTCCATTCGGTCATCCAGATTTGGGTTTTTCGTGGTTTCCCAAATCACTCCAGCAGAATGCCACGATGCTTCCTTCAAAAGGCCATGGCCGAATTCCTTCGGGTTCCTTGTTCCCAGTCCTTTCCCGCCTCTAATGACCTCAAAGTCAATGAGGCGTAAAGCCATAAGTATAAAAAAAGGACTTTATTAAATAATATAATCCTCAAGCAATTCTCATACAGAACACATATTTTACTTTTTGCAGTTGGAGACAGTTCAGTTCCCACCACTCCTTACCCCCCCCCCCTTCCCCCCTGCATATCCAGAGATGTCTTGCCTGGTAAACAGAATTGAGACAGCTATAAAGTAAAATCTAACCTTATGGAACAGCTGGAATATGTTCGGAATATAGAGGCAGATACTCTTACATGTGTTAAACATTTTCACAATTACTAATTCAAATACCGGTTTTACTATATTAAAGACTTAAAACCATAAATCAAGTGCTTCCAACTCAAACATATGTTCAGAAGATTTATATTAAAATCTTAAGTTCATTTGTTATTAATATTCAACTAAGTGTTTTTGTCAATTTGTTAATTATTTCTTGGCTTCAAGAAATATTTTCGCTTTTAATATACACTGTCTTGTTGTCCATATATCTATTTCTCTATTTATTGTGATAGGTACAGCTTCTTATTAAATTTCAAGCTCTAGTTAAAATACCGAGTTTATCATTAACACAGCAATACGGAACTCCTTAAAGCGTCCTAAAGCTCTTAGTTAAGAACATGTGATGTAATTACCTACTTAAAAACAAGGCAGTTAGCATTTTTGTTAGTAATTAGTCTTCATAACCTACAGCAGAAACGTTGTGATGTGGCAGTTGCCTGTTGAACAAGGTGTCCTGGTTGTATTGTAGAAAGAAATAAGTATAACTAGGATTTTCCTTTCTGTGTTAGTTAAGACGCTTACTGTGAGTCTGATCATCACCATTAGCCGTTTAACTTATAAGAGAGTTTCTTGATTGCACTGAGTTCCTTATATTTTGTTATAACCTTGATTAAATACTACCCTCATGATCAGTTTCCATCTTCCCTCGTGGCGTATTGACTTTTTATGTTCTTCACTTGATACATCCCCCGGCTCTATTTCCACTTGGTCGTCCGCCTTTAATCTTCCATTCTATGACGGATTTCTCCGTTCCTTCTTCAGTTCTTTCTTCTAGGTATCTCAGTTATGGGAGATGACAGGAATCATTATTTTATACTTCTCACAGCCGTCGTATATTTTGTAGATTTGATTATTTTACGGGATTGTCTGCTGCATTACAGTTTTTCTTTTGACCCTGACGTTTCGGATGCACATCTTAGATCATCTTCAGGACTTCTTCGGCCAACTAAACCTGCTGCAAATGGCTGATGATACACCCTTCGCATTTTGTAGGCAAAATTGAATCAATTGTTTCGTTTATCGGTAGAACGTATATAATTCTCCAAATATGGTACGTATGGTTTGCTTAGATCTGACGTTTACCCATATGCACACATTTACATATCTGACTTAGTCCATAGCACCAATCTTTGATAAATTTTTGGGGTATTTAGAAACTTAAATACGTCCCATAATTTTACGTTCTAAAAATTCCTCAGGTTGTAACGATTTTGGTTTCCCTAATTAATTTTGATGACCTCCTTCTAAATAGTGCTCGGCCACTGATTATTTGGTGCTCTGCTTGAGTCTCGTGTGCGAGGATATTCTTTTAATCTAACGGCTACAGCTCGGGATGCCTCACCGATATTCATTTTGCCACTCTAACAGGAAACCCTATGTAGCCCACTTGCTTATAACTCCACTCCTCGATTTTCCGCTGATCTTAAATCGCTAGTAATTGTATTTTTGATGCAGAAAACTGGCTGCGGATAAGTGGGTCAGCAATCTTCCTGTCCTCTTAGTGAAGCCTTTTATGTAATGAAGATATTCATTCATTGTTCTTTATATTGGTCAATACTTGTTCATCTTTTTTATAACCAGAATTTATGCTATCGTATGATCATTTTGTCATAGGGGCTAACTGAAACGATTTCTCTGATCAGTTACATGTTTTTTATCTACTACTTTCTCAGCCCTACAAATGAAGTCTTGATGAAAACACTTTTTTGATTAAGATTGTAATGGGAAGCATCATTTGAATAAAGATCAGGATATGTATATTTTCTGAAAACGGTGTGTATCAATTTTTCCTTCCTGATTTTTCTTAATCACCACGTACAAAAAAATCCATTGTTTCTAATCCCAACGGGATCTTTATTCACTATACCACAAAAGTGTCGTACGGGTATCTGACGGATTGTTAGTGGTCGTAGAAATTGTTTGCTATTTAAATTTTATATAAACAAATTAGCTGCAACTGTGGAGAGGGCGTTACCCACAGGTACCTTATTATGCTGTTCATTATAATGACCCATTGTACATAAATATTCTTTAATCAAAATTGATAGGTTACAAACATGTCTTTTTAATCACGTCCTACGAAAAATAACAGCAGCCTCTACGAATCATGAGTCTTAAAATATGCCTGAAGTGATCACAATTTCTAGAATGTGAAGTCGCTGAGAAAATATCCTAGCTACTCCGCGACACCAGCAAGTGCAGGGTTGTGTATGGCTTCACATTTTCAAAGATTTGCAGTGCCAAAGATTATAGACCCTAAATATATATATAAACCCAGTATTTGGAAAGACAACCAGAAAATAAATCTCCCTTAATTACGAAATACGGCAAAATTTCTCAATTCGCCGATTTTAAATATCTGCGAAATTATACAATCCTTAGAACTAAACCAAATCGCCAATGAATAAAAAGTCACCAAGCTACAAAAGGCCTAGAGCCTAACGTGGAACTACTACAACATGAAATGCATTTCAGTAGATGCAAAATTAAGGCATTATAAAACATTTATTCTTCCAGAAGCAACCTATGCAGCCGAAAGAATAGTAATTGGTGGTCATTCCAAAATGAAAGAAGTAGAAAAACAGGAACGAAAAATTCTGAGTAAGATATATGGGGCAATAAATAGAAATGGCATTTGGATAATAATAATCATAATAATAATAAATTTATTACCTTGCCTGTAGGTTGTACAGAATTGGAACATTTTGCACATTTATAATCTCTATAAATTCTCAACTATTTTAACAACATACATAGTTATTACATCTGAATTCAATAATTAATATTTTAAATATGGCTACTTTCTAAAACTAATTTACATATGTTCAATGGTTATGACAGAAAGCCTATCATACATTAAAATTCTCTTATTTAATATAGTACCTTATTAGCTAAATAGATTTTTAATTTCCTTTTGAATTCTACACCACTTAACAATTTGATTTCCTTAGGTAGTTTGTTATACAGTATTACCCCTTTCTCGAACGGATCTTGTTCCGCATATTGTTTATTAACTCTCACACGGAATGAACTCTATCAAAAGATCTACACATTAACAGAAGAAATCAGAAAGCGTCGAGCTAAGTTCCACACTCACATCTCAAGGATGACATCATAACAAAGAGTAAATGCGGTACGGAATGGCTGAAAGAGGTCCAGAGGGACCTACAACGGATCAACATAGAAAATCTCGAAGACCGCATTGAGTGTCATAATAAGATCACAAATGCTAATTTCGAGCAAATAACAACACGACAACTTGGAAAGAAATGGACAGATAAATGGAAGAGAGAGCACTCCGAGAGGATGAAGAGATTTTAGGAAGAAAAGAGGAAAAACAGTTGAAGATTAAATAGTGATTTCAAGTTCAATCGCTCTCCTAAAGGGGAATAATCGCAAATAATAATAATAATTATATATATATATATATATATATATATATATATATATATATATATATATATATATATATATATATATATATATATATATTGATTTAGACCTCTATCAACGAAATTCGAAGACAATTACATCACTAGCTGCAGCTGCACAATAAGTGGAGAGAATGTCAAATTTACTACACAAATCGATCTCAGCTTTCAGATGCGCCAAAATGACCATTTGCTAAAAAGAAGAACAAAAATGTCAAATACAAATCCCTCTTCGTAGCAGCATGCAGAATGCATAACTGACGGTGATATTAGAAGCTCTGCGAAATACCAACAACTCTGATCAGTTATTATCTAGTTATTATCCTCTCAGATTCCATGTCAGAAACAGAAAAAAAACTAGTCAACCATTAGACCAACACTAAGCTTAAAACACCACTCGCCCTCAGTATTAGACCACAGAGAACAGACTAGAACAGTAGCTTGGACAAAAGCCCAGTGTCGTAACGCAAAGAGAAAACTCATGCACTAGCCAAGGAAGAAGCATGTTACAGAGAGGAGTCCCACTGCCTCTATACTGACTCCTACAGCTATTTTAAAAACGAACTGCTCACAAAGTGGCATCGAGGATGGAAAGCACAATCCCAGACAAGGGAAATGTTTTACGAATTCGTAGGGCAACACGTGTAAACCTCAGCCTGAAATGCATTGGTAACGGTGGTGGGGGTTTATAAGTTGTAATTTATTATTATTCGATATTTATATTGAAAGTATCATTTCTCAATGTGGCAGATATTAGGTTATAAATTAAAGGATTGGTTGGGTTGTAAATGAATGTATTGTAATGGTCCAAATTACATTTGGACTACTGGAACCAATAATAGGGTCAATTTGTGTTTATTGAGAATGTATTGGTTTATTAGCGGGAGCTGGGAGGAAGTGTGCTGGAGATTTTCTCAAAGTGTTCAACGAGGCAGTTCGTTTGAATATGTCTGTTGAGTCATTGCTGTTATTCACGACTTTGCGGCGGCAGCAACCCTTTGTTAGCGGGAGAAGGATCTCTTCCTGTGCATATGAATTTACTAAGATGAGCTCAGAAAATAGTCCCCTGTACCGAAGCTGCGCTGAGGCAATGAAAAGCACCCCAGGGCTCGGTGCTTGAAACGGTTTAGCTAGATACTAGAAGCGCATAGGTGCTCGACCGAACGCATCTTGGCACGTGACGTGACTGAAAACACGATATACCTCTTATCTCACTGATCCTCTCAGGAGAGGGAAAATGCGTCGCACCGAATCGGAATAAAAGTATCCAAGCATCTTCCTCGGTGACAGGGAGGCGGGGGTGTTATTTATTGCGATCCTATTCGCTTGGTCCTTGTTAAGGCGCGTTCCCACGATCCCTTGTAACGAAGGCGAGACGGGACAGGACGGGACGAATACTCAACCACACGCCATGGGAACAGGGCCGCCTCTGCTGGTGGAAACGAGACGCAGCTACCCACTCTGAGTCGGTAAACATCACAGGCGTGTGTAGCGGTGCGTAGTTGCCATCGGTTTGCAGCAGTGGTGCGCACCCCTTCTGTTGCTGTAAAGTGCTCTGTGCCAAACGACACGAGGCAACATGGTGCGGAGGTGGCGGCGAGGTAAGCTAGGACTAACCTGCGGCCCGTGGTCGTTCCTACACTTCGGCTAAGAGGACCCGTCCCGTCTCGCCTTCGTTACAAAGAATCGTGGGAACGCGCCTTAAGGTTTCTGCAAGTATCCGTGTACAGCAAACGACTATAATTTTAGGCTGATTTCCATAAGAATCAAAATCAAAAACTATTAAATATAATAAACACAAAAGAAATCTGATATATTTTATCTTAAAAGTGACTATAGCAGTATCAAATGGTTAGTTCAATATCACATCAGCTAGAATTAAGTGTTCTTCTTCTGCGACTTTTTCCCAAGATTAGGGGTCTGTTGCCTTTATGTGTTTTATTAATCACTGTCTTGGTCAAATATTGAGCTTTAATTTCACTGCCGCATTTCCTTGTTGACGTCAAGCGTATTATGCCTACTAGTATGTCGTATACGCACTAACAGCGGAGGAGAAGTGTTGTTATCTGTCTATGAAACGTGTAACTATGTTCTGTGTATGATAAGCGTATTTTCTGTTTATGAAGCTGGCATTTGCCTTGATGGATGCGGAAACCGCTTAAAAATCGCAGACAACACGCTGGGTACGCGGAGGCCTGGACTCGTGCCCGGTCCGTTGTACCTCCCACATGCAGTACCTCAGCGCACTACGCCACACTGGCGGGTATCAGATAGAGATAAGTGTTATCTATAAATTCTTCGGTGGGCTGTAAGGTGTTTCCAGTATGGTAAACTATCCCGTTTTATTTGAATAAATGTTTACTATATAAGATCACTTTTATAATCTGAATAACCTTACTTATCAGACGTGTCACAGATAATCAGAATCTCTATGTATTATTTGGAATTCTGATGGAGTTTTGTGCGTGTTATCTTTGTTTCTCGTAATTAAACTGTGTACCTGGGAAGTAAAACAGAGAATTTTCTCTAATAAATCTCATAATCGACTATAAATGAAGCCGATAGAGAATCTAATATTATAATAAACAACTGTGTCAGCTATGACGTCGTATGTTATGTCATGACGTAACTTTATGACGTCGCGCAATGACAGGACGCTATACGCCAGTATCTTATATCTTTAAACGAGCAATTCTTGTATATATATATATATATATATTTCCGATCTTGGAAACGGCTGTGACGATTGGGATGAAATTTGATATTTAGATAACGTTTTGACTTTTAAGATTACCTAAATAGTTGTCTTTCCTACAAAAAAGCGAGTTTACAAAATACGAACAATTTTGTCACTCCTTATATCGAAAACGGCACTAGCGCCATCTCGTAGACAATTCAGGTACCAGAAAGCCTACATATAGAATTTCTTTGATTTCAAAGAATAATTAAACAAAAAGTTCTTGTATACTGGCTGACCCCTGGAAATATTAGCACTGCAAGTTTGATTGTAAAACATTTAAAAGGAAGATAATTAAAAATTTATTAATGGTTTTACAGAAACTTCTTTGAACATAATTTTACCGGTACCAGTTATAAAGTAATCTCCGTTTACTTTTTGACCGAAAAAAGTGGTTGTTATTTAGTCATTAAAAACTGCCACCTTAATTATAAAACATCTTTCGATTTCTGTTAAATATACAAGATTTCGAGTAAAGTACCTTGTGCTTTATTAATGTTTATAACGAAGGATACTTCTTATGGGAATTGTTTTATTATCATTTTAAAATGCTGATCAGAAGATGTGAGATTATTGCGAGGTATGAACATAGTTTTATCGGAGTGAATAAATTTAGCACAGATGATGTTCTTTTGACGTCACAACCTGATGATGAATTCTTATAGAACTCGACGAAACATATCGAAAATAAAGAATAGGCCTAAATACTCTTGGTTTTCGAGTTTGACTTCTGATCCAGGCCGTATTTCAACCTAACAACAGCCACTAGGAACAAAATAAAACATTGAAAGTACATTTCCACCATACAGACATAGTGGTTTTGGTGCATTCTTTTTTCTGGTCCAGGCCAGATCTAATCCTAACCTCTTCACTTTTGAGATATAATATCTCCAGAATAGAACTAAGCGAGATATATATAAAAAAAAAAAATTTTTTACTTTCAATTTTTCTCGTCGAGTTGCATAAAACATTTACAAACTAAGTATTTTAAAATAGATACTGATTTTTTGATCAGTAGATGTGAGATTACTGCGAGGTATGAACATAGTTTCATCGGAGTGAATAAATTTAGCACAGATGATGTTCTATTGACGTCACAACCTGATGATGAATTCGTATAGAACTCGACGAAACATATCGCAAATAAAGAATTGGCCTAAATGCTCTTGGTTTTCGAGTTTTACTTCTGATCCAGGCCGTATTTCAACCTAACAACAGTAGGAACAAAATAAAACATTGAAAGTACATTTCCACCATACAGATATAGTGGTTTTGGTGCATTTTTTTCTGGTCCAGGCCAGATCTAATCCTAACCTCTTCACTTTTGAGATATAATATCTCTAGAAGTGAGCGAGATATAAAAAAAATATTTTTTACTTTCAATTTTTCTCGTCGAGTTGCATAAAACATTTACAAACTAAAAATGCCAACAACAAAAAATTCTTTATTTTATATTTGTCTCTTCGAGTTACATACGAATTCATCGTCAAATTTGGCAGTAGGTAATGATTTGTTTTCAAAGATGTATAGTGCCATGTGGCGCTACAGGCCAAAATAAAATAAAAATCTATCGTGCGTTTACTAAGTGAGATATTAAAAAACTTTATTCTTTACTTTCAATTTGTCTCGTCGACTTTTATAAAATCAATAATCAGATTGTGGCGCCACAGTAATGATAGAATCCCCGCAATTCTTATGTATAGGTAAAATTAGTTTCTTACAAATATTTTTATGAAATACTGCGTGGTAAACAGAGATCGAAAGATGCCGAGCGAAGATCGGTCATCCAGGTACTTCTTGGTAATGCGCGTTATTAAATAACATTTTCAAGCATCCGCGGATAAATTAACTGGCAGAACATTGAAATAAAAGTATGTATTGCGTTAGAATCGACATATAAATCATTAAATGCTTATATTTACATAATGTTCTTTTGATATATAGAAGTATTCCTAAAATTCTTTATCCATAGATATGTAAGATAAAATCTTTGTTTTTAGAGCATAAATCTAGCGAAAGGTTTGGTCAGTTTGTTACTTAGCATGGATCAGAATTACAACTGGCATTGGACGTTACGACAGAGGGCATGAATAATTTAGTTTTTTTTAAAATATTTTAAACTGTGTCCTATTATTGAAATTGTTAATTCGCTTGAAAGGAAATAGTTGCACACTGATTGCGATCTGTGCTTCTATACTTTAAAACAAATATTACGTGGCGTAATGTAAGTTTATAAGATTTATTTTAATTTCCTTTGCTTTCCAGCTGTGTAATATTACTGAGCCTATTATTTCAGCAACTGTGTCAGCCATTCAAACGTTTTAATATCAGTCTGAATCACGGATAACAAAAACGAAATGTGTAAAAATCCCTTGAAGATTTTTGATCAAACTTATATCGCTATGCATTATTGCCGCTGAAACGCGATACAGTTCATGCGTCAGATTGGAGTATTTTTCTTCTGGAGACAAGTTTATCGTAAATGTGGTTAGGTTGAAATGCAACCTGGACCTGGATGGAAACGGAAACCTTTTGCTATGAGGAGTTACACTGAATTATATTTTGTAACAATTCTATTTAGTTAGGCAATTGCTAAAAATGAATTGACAGAACACTGAATGCAAAGTATGTATTTATGTTAAGATTTATTTTTAGCATCCTTCGTTCTCACTGGGGTCATTATTTCAGCTGATGTAAGCTGTCTCAGTCGTTAAAATATCAATCTTCATCACAGGTATTAAGAAAGAAAATTGTAAGAACCTGTGAAGATTTGGGATCTAGTATATATCGCGATGCGTGATGACACTGACATGTGATACAGGGAATGTACTAACCCTTTGACTGCTGACAGCGGATCGTCTACCTGCCGCGCTGAGGCCGGCTACCTGTGCTAAGTGATTATTCCTGGGGACGGAGAGGCCCGCGCTGTCCTACCCGCCCAGTGCTGAATATTCCTGGCGTAACCTCTTATGGCTGATACACAATAAATACTCGCACTACATAGTTTCTCTGCAAATAAATTACTGCAGAATCAAACAATCAGTAACCCTATTATTCGTCACTAATAATTATATCTTGCTTGTAGTTTTTACTAGATTTTCACAGCTTTTGTCGAAAGCATCGTGATTCTTAAATTTACCTTAATAATTTACTGTTCTTTCCTGCATACCCGTTTATAACAACTGCAATTTTCTATATGTTCCTCATCTGTATCAGAGTGTTTTTGTTGAATTTTAAAGAGCGTAGATTCGAAGAAGATGCTACAAATATTTTACTTCCACACTTATATACCGCGTTCAGACCACGACTGTTAAATTAGAGATATTCGAACTTATACAGAGAGTTAAAGGCATCCGATTTTTCCTCGTGCTATTCACGAATATAAAAAGACACCTGAAAATGATATTTGCAAAAGCATCCTCCCCCACACACCGAAATTTGGCTTGCGGAATATCTTTGTAGTTGTAGATTCCCAAAATATCTCGATGTTGACTGAATGTTTGCTGCGCTTTGTAATGACCCGATTATACATAATTTTGTTTCTTTGATGAAATTTGTTCCACATAAGTACTCAACAGATTTTTCAACATTTCAAAGCTATGAAGTGTCTGTAGAAAACACTCTCGGGATTCTAGCCGCGTCAAATAAAAGTCGACTGGCGACGTTTCGAGAGCCGGCACTGCTCCCATTGTCAAGCCCTGCTTAACTAACTAGAACTGCCTAGCGGTAGTCTCTATATAGGGCTACCGGGCGGGAGAGGAGGGGGGGAACTCGCGCGGAGGGCGGGTCTGCTTGGTGACGTCATGTTCCGGTTGTTGTTATGCCCAAATATGGTCCGCTCCCGTGTGTTTCGTAATTGTTTAATAACTGGCCTCCATGTTTGACTTATGTTAAGTCCTTGATCCCGATTTATCACATTGTTATTAACTCTGATTTCAATTGCCTCTTTCACGACACTATCCCAAAAATTATTAGCATGGCAGAGGCGTGTCGTCTTGTCAAAGCACGGCTCATGACAGTTTTCAAGGGCGTGCTCTACTATAGCCGATTTTTCTTTCTGCCCCAACTTAAAGTATCTTATATGCTCTTTGCGCCTTTCATCGATCGTTCTCAAAGTCTGTCCTATATAGGAAGAGCCACACTCACAAGGAATTTTATACACTCCAGGGGCCCGGAGATTTATACAATCTTTCGGGGTTTGTAATAACTGACGGATCTTAGGCGGGGGCCGAAAGATGGAGCGGATGCCTTGCTTGTTGAGCAGCCTGGCTATTTTCGATGTCACCGCTCCGCAGAAGGGCAAAAAGGCACGTGGGGTTTCTCGTTCCCTGTCATCCGTTTTGTTTTTGATTCTTCTTCCGATAATCGCATGTCGAATTTCTTTGGAACTATAACCATTGGCCCTAAAGCAGGGCTTGACAATGGGAGCAGTGCCGGCTCTCGAAAAGTCGCCAGTCGACTTTTATTTGACGCGGCTAGAATCCCGAGAGTGTTTTCTACAGTGCTGCCGCCGCGAAAACGTTCACAGCTATGAAGTGTCTGTCCATTATTACGCGAGTTGAAATAGAGCGGCGGGGAGGGGTGTGGGGGGGGGGGGTTCGGAGAAATCTCACGAAACCTCACCAGAGTAACAAAAAGCGGTATCTGGACATAAGTTCAACAAGAATTGCGGTATTTAGAAGAACATCTCTGGTCCAATATTAGCTAATTTTCAATTTTTTTCACGCGATGCATCAGAAGACAAATAGATATGAAACAAAAAATTTCATCTTATTCAGTATCTTTCCACTTTGATATTCAAGAATGCACTGATTCTGGAATATTCTCCGTAGTGGTTATATAAAACCGATTCTTTCCATCAGCTATATATTTCATCAGTTCTTCTGTAAAAAAATAACATGAAAACTGACAGAATATTTGGCACATTCCCTATTTGACACACATGTCCCGACAGCGTAACATCAAATGCGTGACTAACTGGACGAAAATCATTTTCTTTCCAGTCAGATTTATAACTACGACGTAATTTCTTCGTAAGAGTTTCCCTATCACTTTCTGATTCTTCAGATTCAGAACAACTAACATCTCTTGTTGAAACATGAGACTGCATTGTCACCCTGCTGACGAGTATGGTTTATGACTACAGCCTTCCGATTCTGTAGAAAAGCTATCACTTCCATCAAAATCAAGTAGTTCATCCTCGGTGTCACTCCTCGTAAGAATCTCCATGATTTCTTCCTCAATGCACCCATGACGTCTTGCCATTTTCTTCATAAAATACAGGACACAAAGAAGACTGATATAATTTCTGTTGAATAGTGAACTGTAGAGCAACGCCTAGGCTCCCTACAGACAAACTTTCGGACGATAAGCTAGCGACCAGAACTGCAAAAGGCTATTGAGAAATGGGTCGTGAAGTCCACTGTACGACTCGAGTAGCGGCGCGTCTATATTCGTCATCAGCACACAGGTAGCGGCAGGCGGGTGCGGCTTAACTCGTCAACAGCACTCAGGGGGAAACCGGCGGCTGCGTCTAAACTCGTCATTAGCACTCGGGGCCAGCAGGCAGCATGACGTGTATACACGTCAACAGCAGTCAAAGGGGGATCAAGTATATATCCCGATGCGTGATGACACTGACATGCGATACAGGGAATGTATTAATTCGCGCGTGATTGAAATTTTGCTTTTCTAGCAGCAATATTAGTGGAGATTGTGGTTAGGTTGAGATGGAACCTGGACCAAGTTGACAACTGAAGCTTTTTGCTACAGCACAAGGGACGATAAATTACAATGAGCTTTATTTAATAACTGCAACTGCAGAGAAATAAATTACCATAACACTCCGTTGAACGAGTCATTTTTGACGGCCTTTGGGGCTAGTACTTAATATGCAGCAAACAGAAGGCATTAAGACATATTTTCATAAGCAAGAAACAGCATTTCTGAAGAAAGTGGACAGGTATGAGCCCGCCGTATAAGTACCGTCCACTGGGCTCTGTGAAGCCGTGATATTACGTGGCACCGCCCGGGCCTGTGGCAGCCTTATTGGTATTCTGCGCTGTGGGTGGAGCCGAGCCCAGAAATGCTAAATGGGTTTCGGTGTCCCACAAATGAATTATGTGCATAAGTGCGCGGGAGTTGTTGGCTAGTCAGTAGCAAACGGACTGGTAGTAAGCCCGCATTTGGTTGATTTGCTAATACTACAGTAGAGAACATCTCAACCTATCTTCCGGCAGGAGCGAAATCAAAATAGAAAGACATATAAACTGATATAAGACCAATGGACAAACGGGAGAGAGAAGATACTTGAACTGAACTTCTAACAAACATAACAGTTTTGTTCAGTAATCGGCAACATTCAACGTAAACATTAATAAATTATCTCAGTACATTTTCTCTGTTAGCTGCTTGTATGCATACAGCCTTGGTGAAGACCACTTACGGTGATGGGATCCTGTTACTACATCATAGTACAAAAAAACGTAAAAAGAAAATTTATAGCAAAGAGATATTTACAAACAGCTGGTAAAGGTCGTTTTCGTGTAAAGACAATCCTTTACAATTTTTTTCATTGCGATGATTGCAACAATTACCAAATTATATTGAATAATATTTAGAAATATAGGCAGTAGAAATATATCGGTATTTTTTGTGAGTAGCTTGCCGTAACACATAATTTCCAGGAACAGTTGTGTTAGTTATAACCATGCCTCACCATGGTCCTAAATATAATCATTCAACCTTATGTGGGGAATCAACCGTTACTGTAAAATCATTCAATTTTTGACACACGTAGTGCAACATTTCTGAGCCACTAGCCACATTAACACCAACATTACCATTACAACCATAAACAAAAGCATACTTATCAGCTGTGTCTTTAAGTTTTGTCGACAGTTTCGTTTTTTAATCCCTTTTCGTAGACCCTACCACTTTTTGCTTTTTTAAAAAACTTTTTAACGTCTCATAACAGCGAGGTCTTAAGAGACGGGAAGGATGGGGGGCAAGTAATGGGAAGGAATTCTGCAATGGCTTTTTGAAGGAAGCATCCCGGCATTTGCCTGAAGTGATTTGGGAAACCATGGAAAACCCAAATCTGAATGCCCGGACGGGGATTCGAACCGCCGTCCTCCCGAATGCGAGGCCACCACTTTTTGCAATGACGAAATAATTCTCAGAACAAACATGATAAATTTCAATATGTGCACGTGAAAGAATAAACCTTTGATGTACAACAAATAATACTTTAAGTCTTTCATCAGCTCCATTCCAAAATTTAAAAAAAAAAAAAAAACACTAAACTTTAAAGGCAGCCATATCTTGGAATCGTAACCAAAACCAGCGAAATAAGTGTGAAATTTATTATCCCGTTGATTATCAAAAACTATGTGCCTTAACCCGTAAGTAAGCTTTTTACTAATGCGGTCGCGGTTTCAGCATTTCCGGAAAGGTCGATACATTGGTATCATGCGACGATAATAATATCGTCGAACCCGGATCGGAAAATCTTTAGTAATGTCTTTTGGTTCGACCTTTATGGAAGAGAGCCAAAATTTTCGATCAGCATACACTCTTAAGAATCTTCTATCAGTGATGTCATCGCAGTTAGAAAATAGCATTATTGCACCCTGGAGAATTTTTTATTAGTTGGAAAAGGAGCCCCCTCAAACAACCTCTTCAGTTCCATATCATACTTCCTCCATCTATCGAAATAAAAATTCTTCAAACTCTACAGCTTTGTGGTGTTCACTCAAATTTTGAAAGGCAAAATCTGAAGTGGAAGGTGTAAATATCGCATTTTTGTTTTTAGACATCTTCCTGTAGCTCCGAATTTCAAATAAATTAATCCCCTTCTTCACATCCATAAAGTGCTTTGCTCAAGAACGTTATCACTCATCCATAGGTTCAGCAAGTTTATATTGAAGGATGTCTGACAACTCTTGGTAAATTTTTAAACAGCATCTTGTTGTTCCATATTTTAGATTATGTTTATTTTGCACTTTTTACATATGTGAAGAATTTCTCTTGCTGTTAGTAGGTCCTTTCCTGCTGGTATTTATTTTATTCGGATGCTTTTTCTGTCCAGTTATTACTATGTGTGTCTTATAATAGCAGCTTTATTTTCTTCATTTTCCTCTAATAAGGAAAACAATAAAAAATAAAATACTAAATTAATTGAGATTGGGCCGTTGTTGGTTACCTGTTTAACATACTTTACAGAATTTCAGACTCGCTCTGACGTCATGCTCTTGACAAGAACTTTGCAATCAGAATTGATGGTAATAACCGCTAACAAATGCAGAACCCCTCTCAACGGCTTCAAGTAGCGTTACTAATGAGAATGCTGAAGACACGGTACATTTGCATTACAGAAGGAGCTTTCAATACCACATTTCTTATATACAAGCCGTAAATAACGTCAATTACGAAGCTCTAAATTATGGATCTATTTGGAGCATATTATGTCACCAATCAGGTCCAGCAGTATTCATTACGGAGGAGTGAATTACACTCTTCACGTTTGGTATTACTTTAATGTCAGCAGTAGAACGGTAAAACATCATTACGCATGGCTTATGAGGGAGACTAAAAAACTGCTAAATTCGTTTACATTCGTTAAATTACCTTTTAAATATTTTCCCAGGAAAACTTCAAAGCATCCTTCGTCTCCTCCGAATTTAAGTTCCTGACAAAGTAGTAAATCGGAGGCTCATTAATATTTATACATCTTTCATCGTCTAGCCACTAATTAACACAGGCTTTCAGTGTGAAAGGAGAGAGCTTCAAAATGATAATAACACCGACAGATATCAATTTGTAGGCCTGACGATTTTGTGATGCCACATATTTGATTTCTTTAACGGGTTGTTAGTTAGTTTTTTTTTCGAGATTTATCTCTGCAGCGTATATTAACCAACATAACATATTATCAGTCTGCAGCTTATTAGCTTCAAATAAACCGCTACATGAAGGTAATTATGAACTAGAAGTAGTCACCCATGTAAAATATCCGTATAACACATGTTGCAGCATGCTTGCCATATAACCTTGCCAGTTGCCAGTCTGCTACCGCGAAATAAGTCCAAATCTGACGATCAGAATGGCAGTAAGGAAGATTTAGAGTTTCAGTTTCAAGCTAGCGCCCATTAACAACGGTCATTTATGGTATACTAAACAGTAATGATATAACAGACAAAGAATAATTATGTGAATTCTTTGACGTAAGAATTTCCTAGTAACACTAAGTAATAAAACAGACCCAGCGCGCGTTCATTTAGTCAGTGATCGCAGAAGAAGGAAAAAAAATTTACTTTGAATCAGGAGAAAACTGTGCGTTTATGTAATAGCTTTTCACATTTATAAGATAAAAACATATTTTTAATATCAATATTTCCATATGTTAACATTAATGGCACAATTACTTGTGTCCCTACATCAAAGTATATGCAATAAATACCAACTGGTGGAAGTCGGCTTTTTTTTTTTTTCTTGATTTGTCAGAGGAGCAGAGTTTCTCCGACAGCGTCATTCGCCTCTAACATAATGGGGAACGTACTTGATACCATCTGTCTGTCAAACCTGCAAACAGTTAAACTGTTATCTGTACAATAACTGTTAGTTTGCCAAATGTGTAGTTAGAGTGCCATTTCTACTCACTGGCAGAAGTTTGTTACCCTTATTTGCTAGCGGTGACACGGTAATCAGCTAAATCAGAAAAACGATAGATCCGACATTTTCCTCTAACGATCATAGATGAAGAAGAACATTACTCCATCTTGTAATGATCATGAAGCTTCAGAAAATTTATTAAATAATTCATATGAGCTTAAAAAGAGTGATGATAAATAATTCGGTGAAATTTTATGCTTCGTAATTTGTCTGAAACATCGTCATCCCTCGTTACTACCTACTCTGGTGGGGGTGATACATTTTGGAGTGACTGTTTGGTGTATGAACTCTTAACAATCAGTTCGTCCAATAAAGCGTTAGGAACTGGCCGAACATACGTCTCCTATTCTGTTTGGTTTGAGGATGAGGATAGTTTTAATACCGGTACAGTGAATAAGATATTTCCTTATGACAATTAAATTTTTATTCTGTTTTATCATATTCCAAAACAGAATCAACCATTTTATGACAACAGAGAAAAGAAGTATACACTTGTGATTGAGATTTCTATTTAAATCTAGCGAATACTGCAACTAGTGTGGACTCCGATCTTGTAGTTGCTTTTTTGGATCGCGTAACTTATATGCACACAGAGGGCACTCGTTTTAGATGAGGTTTAGATGCAGTCGCGTTTAGATTTTATAGTGGCTGGAAACAAAAGAGAATCATTATTTTACCAAGTTGTAAGCATTCGTTTTTTCATCCGTACGTCGAAAATTGTTACCAAAGAAATTTGAGCACGACATGTGACTCCTGTCCATTCACATGCTTACATAAGCTTCTTTGATTTTATCTTTACTGTTTCTCCATGTATCAGATATTAACCAGTTACTTTATTTCTTTCTATATGACATCCAATATTTGGTGTATGACCAGCACTTTAACACCTGAGATCGCAATCTCATCACTGTTAGTTAACTATACTTCTCATAAGAGGCTCATTAGAGGCTTTCTTTGACACATTAATTTCACAATTTACTTTACAGCCTTAAAACTCTATTAAGATTAACATTTAGTAATTAACTTGAATATGTTTCATAATGTGTAGGCAATATTAAAAAAAAAATTGGCATCCAACATTCACAGATCACATATTAAAACATTTTTCTTTGACCTCAGTCTATTTACATTTCATACCTTCAAACATTAATGAACTCTACCATCCAACGAAGATTAATTCAATTTTTTAAGTCTTCCCATTTTCTAAACCGCTTCTTTATAATATTGTCGTTCTATGTTAATGGCTTCCATCAACCAATTACAGTACTTTCATATCATCTTTCTTCTTATTATCCGTCTTCAAAAGATATTGCTTCACGCCTCTTGTTGCATCTTTGACCCTTTTAACTAAGGTTTTCAGAGTTAATATTGCACTTTATTATTCTATTTTTACGCAAATATATTTGCAGTAATGGTCTTAAATCAAAGTAAGGATTATGCTCCTTACAAGCTAAACCTTTTTTACAATCTAAGATAATCTTTGTATTTTCCTATCACAGTAGACACAACTCATGATGTCTAGACCAATTGCGATGTGTAACATCTTTGATCGATCAGTGAGTTCTCTTCCGTTACACTAATAACTGAAATAACTACACTTCTAACTAACCAAAACAAAGTTAAGTTCAAAAATCGAAAGCTTCTGTCTGGAACACTTACCGAATTACGGGAACTGACATCTTTTCCTGGTAGTACACACTAAATATTTGTTTAATCGAAAACAATATATGATATCAGCTGCCAGGTTTGAGTATCATTCAAGTAAGTTCAGCAGAGCAAGATCTAACGGGTTAGTGATTCGTGACAAAATTACTAATTACATGTTCAGTGCGAATTTTGTTGGTTACTAAGGATGGTCCTATTCCCACGTACTCCAAATAGGAATTTCCTCTAGCATAATGAAATCTCATGTCAACGGCTAATTCCCAGTTCCCATCTTTAGTAAGTGCCAACACTACAGTCTGCTACATTGGAATCTGTCGCTTCAAATATGTAGACGTCCATATGGAATGATCCCGGGTTGGAGGAGTGTTGGATTGTCCACGGCCTTAGATGGTTGTTCCAGGTATTAACATACTATGTCTTTGCTTTAGTGGTTATTAATAGTGTCTGAAGTTTGCAAGAGAAGCCTCACTTCAGGTATTACGACATTTTTACGACTTCTTGTATAAATGGTTAGATAATTTGGAGTGCAGTGAACTCAGTTAAAACAAGAAATCACCTACCTTAAACCGAATCGAACCTCTGACCTCACACACAGTAATCTCCGATCTGCACCAATGGAACCGGTTAATCAAGTCCTGTCAAGCAAGTTATGGCAGAGGAGTGGTCCCAATCAGGAATCAAGTTTGAAGCTCTGAGCAATAAATTTCACTGGACAAGCAATAGGTTTTATTCCGTTACCCAAACGGCCAGTTCCTTCAAGTGGCGTACTTGTATGTGATTACCTCAACTGTCTCCCTTGGTGACATTGTTAAGTTCGATTTCTTAATAAAAACAAAAGTAAACAGTTTCAGTTGATTTATAGTAGGGGTTCCCAAAGTTTTTCTTACCACGCACCCCTTTCACCAAAAGAAAAGTTCCCACGATCTTCCCTCCCCCCCCCCCCCTCCCTACTCCCGGGCCACAATTTTAGCAAATGTGAAATCGAATATATTTATTTTTTATTGCTTATAAAGTTACTCGTACAAATTTTAAATTTCCTGAAAAAAAGTAAAAAAATTAAAAATTATAAACTTTTGAAAGTGAACAGCGTAAATCATTGACAGTATCGAACTTGCTTCGACAGTTTGCTTTCATTACAGCAAGAACTGAAGACTCTCTTTGCCACAAGCAAGTGCTTGAAACAGGTGAATGCAATCACAGCGTTTGCTGTATCATGCTGCGATACGCTTTGTAATATTTAAATCAAAACTTTGCTTTATCCATTTCATTGAAATCGTATTTGGCAGCAGCATCATTTTTTATTTCCAAAGCTTGCTCTCGAAGTACTGCATTGAGTAAGTGCAGGGCTCTGCCGATGTTTTATTTTTTCAGAGCTGCAACTTATAAGTACTAACTATGATGTCCAAGAAGGTTTTCAACATGTTGATATTCAGGTCTTTTTTATCGTTAGCAGGTTCAATAATAAAGTTTCTGTAACTTGTCCGTCTAGTTTAGCTAAATAAAAAAAACTTAGTTTTTCGGCAAACGCTATCCGATTATTTATTCAATCATCCTCGGTGCGTTAGAACAGTTTATGTACATGCTTTCACGTTGTTATAGTATGTTTATAATTCTAATCTGTTATTTAATGCTGTGAATATTACAGTCTACTTACAGGTTTTGTTTCCTGTTTTACATTGAAGTCTGGAGAAGTTCCAATTCAGTGTTTGTTTTGCTGATTTTATGTGTTTCGCACATACGCTGTGGTGTCCTTCGAATCGCCCAAACTTGCTTCATTTTGAAAGCACACTATTGTTTCACACTTTTTCTATCTTGTGTAACCTCTATACACGCATTTGTTATTGATTACAGTAATGTGATAAGAAATCTTCTTATTTCCGGCAATTATATCATCGATTTGTTTATTTGTGTTTTAAATTTATCTGTGTTGTTGCGTTGCGTATGAGGGAAATGTTTTTAGTGTTATGATAGAGTCTGCTCCGTGAGATGAATGTAGTCATTGATTACATTTTCCCCTTCATATATTGCTTTGTGTATGTAGAATTTTTCTTGTACTGTCAGCATGTTTTTGTTGAAGTTATTAATTTTCAATATTTGTATGTCTTTCCTTATGTCCGTATATTCATGTTTGTTCTCGAGTAGATTTCTCTGAACAGTGAAAAACACACAATTACTGTTCAGAGACTGGGAGATACTAAATTTTACACACAAAAATCCCAAAGCACCCACAACGAGGAGTCAACCTAAAATTCACAAAGTTAATATTCCCATAAGACCGGTAAAGAATTTTAGAAATGATACAAATTAGCCTAACACATGCACACACACCTCACAAAACATTACAAATATCACAAGGACAGAAACATAATAAACACATCTCATCTAATACAAAACTTACAGAACATTTGGATTCCTGAAACAGCAACTATGGTATCATTCGATGTGGAGAGTATCTCCTAAAAAATTCCTGTTAATGAAACCATGTCAGATAGAGAATAACCTCACAAGTCAGAATAACATCCCACACAAATAATAGAACTACTCAAGTTAATCACTTCACAGAACTATTTCGGTTTTAATAAAGATATTATATACAGGAGGAAGGTCCACCCATGGGCAGTCCAATGTCAGGAATAATGGCTTTTACCTTCATAGACCATATGGAAAATTTAATTTTCCAGAAAATCATTCCAGAAAAAAATTCAAGATACTATACTGGTATAAATTTATGGATGATATAATATGCCTACTGGATGAACAACAACATTCAATCGAAGAATTCCACAGTGACATAAACAAAGTTCACACGAACATCAAATTCACCACCGAAAAATAAATTAAAAAACCAAATACACTTTTTGGACATAACAATTGAAAAGATAGACAATAGACATAGTTACAGTATCTATAGAAAACCAACTACCACTGACACAATTACACATGCAAACTCAAACCACCTCACTAATCAGAAACAAGCTGCTATGAGATATATGTTACACCGATTGAATGAGATACCTTTCACTAAAGAAAATTACACAACAAAATTCAACAATATTCTACTGACAGCATTCAAGAATGGCAATAACACAAAATGGCGCAAGATATGAATCACAAAATTAAACCACAAATATACAAACAAAATCAACAAACACACAAGACTAAGCAAAATCTCCAAACCACACTCACAAGTGGTACACAAAAAGAGAACCGACAATGGTATTCAATAAACGAACACATACAGGATCAGTAATATTTTTAGAAAAATTGAAATAAATATGGACTTCAGAACTGACAACACTATTCAAAATCAGTTCAACAGAAACATAGAGGAAAATAAGTATCAACAATCAGGAATATATAAACTGACTTGCCAACAGTGTAAGGCCACATACATCGAACAAACAGCGAGGAGATTTGATACCTGACACAAAGAACACTTGAGAGCATCAAGGTGCCCTAATTACTCTACTCTACTTTCGCAGAACATCTACTTGAGAACAAACATGAACACACTGAAATAAGAAAAAAACACGCAAATACTGAAAATTAATAACCACAACAAAAACATGCTGACAGTACAAGAAAATTTCTACATACCGGTACACAAAGCAATATATGAAGGGGAAAATGTAATCAATGACTACATTCACCTCACGAATCATACTCTATTCATAAAACTAAAAACAATTCCCACACACACAAAGCTACAACATAAATATAATTCAAAACGCAAACAAACAAGTCGATAGTATAATTGCCGGAAACATTTTTTTTTATTATTTAACTGCTTTACGTCTTTCAACAGCGAGGTCTTTAGAGACGGGAAAGGATGGAGGGCAGGGAATGGGAAGGAATTCGGCCATGGCCTTGTTAAGGAAGCATCCCGGCATTTACCTGGAGTGATTTGGGAAACCACGGAAAACCCAAATCTGCATACCCGGAAGGGGATTCGAACCGCCGGCGCCGTCCTCCCGAATGCGAGGCCAGAATGCTATCCGTTACACCACCACACTCGGTAGGGAAATAATAAGATCTCTTAACCCATTACTGTAAACAATAACAAATGCGTGTATAGAGGATACACAAACAGAAAAAGTGTGAAACAATATTGTGCTTTCAAAATGAAGTAGGTTAATGCCATTAGAAGGACACCACAGCGTATGTGCGAAACACATAAAATCAGCAAAACAAACACTGAAATGGAACTTCCTCAGACTTCAACGTAAAACTGGAAACAAAAGCTGTAAGTAGAGTGTAATATTCATAGCATTTAATAGCAGATTAGAATTATAAACATACTGTTCTAGGGCACCGAGGATGATTGAATAAATAATCGAAACGCGTCTGGAATTTTTTTATTTTTTTATTTAACTGCACTAGACGGATAAGTCACAGAAACCTTGTTAAAGGTTTTCAACTCTAAGAGGCGGTGATGGTGACATAGTACGTTCGACGGTGTAGACCTAGAGTCTTGTCGATTTGGTCTACGAAGCTATCTAGCACTCCGCGCCATAATATTTAGCAAGACCAACACTGTAGTTCTTCCAAGTGGCACTATTACTATCAAATACTGTTTAGAACTTCCGCTAACTTTGGTACAATTACGAATCTGGCAGATGTGGTATGTGACACAGCCATTTTCTTCCGATCATCAAACAGCCTGCTGCCCACTCGGAGAAGTTGCTCGTCCAGGAGCCAGCCACAGTGACACACGGCCATCCAGTGCTGCGCTCTTATTCGCAGGACCACACACGAGGACCACATCCATCACCCGGTCGCGTCCAGTGACGGCCCGAGCCATCGGGCCAGCCACCGCCCCACGGGCGGTCCGCGTTGATGGCTCAATGACGACAGATAGGCGGCTACTTGCTGACAAAGGCCACCTCCACATGCGGCTATCACAGAAACCGAGGCTTCCATTCAATGATCTCTCCACAATGCGACCAAAGTATAACGCTGCAGGGTTGAGGGCTATAGGTCATTTTATTCCGGAACACAGAGACGGGTAAATGAACGGGAACTTTGGGACCTAGCATTAGGGAGGGCGCGGGTTCCACCCGGCGAGAAGAAAAGCATATCTTCACATCAAAAAAAGATATGGATTAATGGCCATTTAATGCTGTGCTTCACTGAGATAAGTGTTTATTGCAGTTATCTCTTTGCAGCGAGTCGCTAATACGTTCGTTTTTAATTAAGTGGTGTTTTATGACTTGTTAAGAAAAATTCAAATAGAAAAATTGTAAAACCTAAACTCAAGTGTGTCGCAGCTGTATTTACGAGATATGAAAAATGCAATCACTTAAATTCACTTCTGCACCCCATATAACAAGAAATTAAATTGTGAGGATAGTAATTTTTTCTAACAGAGTTCTTCTTAGCAGCTTAACATCTTCAGACACCGAGCGTGGCGGGTGAGTGGTAACGCTCTGGTCTCGCATTAAGGAGGACGCGAGTTAGAATCCTCGTCCATCCATCCAGATTTCGGTTTTCCATAGTTTCCCGAAATTACTCTAGGCAAAAGCTGTGATGGTTCCTTCAAAAGGCCATTACAGAATTTCTTCCCCTTCCTTGTTCCCATCCATTACCGACCTCTAATGACCCTGATACTGATCATGTATAAAGCCATGAGCAAAAACAAAAAACAAAAAAAATCTTCATATAGTGATATTGGCACGGTGCAACTATTTTTTGCAGGAATTAAATAGACAGAATTAACTAGCAACCCGTCTTATAATAAACACAAAAGTTGAATGAGATTCTTATAACACTGATGACTTGCACAACGTAACAAACTATCGAGTCTTCAGAAGCAGTCATATCCACACTTAGCAATATACAACATCGTTTTTAGGAGTGGCCCACCTTTTCTGACATCAGCTACCATACGACTGAGGATGTATAGAGCCGTTTAAGACTGTAAACCTAACCCATCAGCTAAAAAATTATTCCACTCTGATGACACAGTCGCATTTATCTTTAAGTGCTGCTATTTACTTAACATCTTGGAACAGATCTTGACGTAAGAATGATTCAATAAACGATTCACAATGCGGTTAGCACTTTTTTAGGATACAGACGTGTCTTCGATCCTTCCACATAAAAGTCACTCATTAAACTAAGGCTCCACTCATAGAAAGTGTTTTACGGTTTATTTGCGTTATTAAAAAGGTAACGAAAGTTATGCAGAACTAAACAGTTTAACTGAGCTCACCTAAAGGTTCCATTGCGGTTCGAAAGAACGGCAAAACTTAGAATTGCAATCATAAAATATTGTTTGCTCAAGGAACACTGTTTGAGATTTGAATGTAAACCTGTTGCAGAATATTTTAAATTTGATTATGGCTGAATTACAGATATCACAACAAATTAGTAAAACTTGTTCACATAATGGATACCATACTCGTATCTGGTCCTCCAGTTCAAAAAGGTTTTAAAATTTGTTATTTATGTATCAAACGAGCTAATATTAGAAACGGATAGTACAAATTAATTTAATTCATTTGACAAATGAAATTCGGAACATTTGTAAAATGTGAAACATGAAAGAAACATTCCTGGAGGCGTTCCTGCGTTTGAAATTGTGAAAAAACACATTGTCCGTGAGTAGAATTTAGCATGTGTTTAGCATTTCCACACAGTTGTCTTCTTCACCTAAGAGTTGTGTGGTGTCTTGGCCTGCACAGGCTCCCGTGGCGCGGAGTGTCAGCTGATCTGCAGCCAGCGAGACGATTGATGTCAAGTGTAAAGTTGCCCGTTCACCAAACTTAGCTTCGCAGAGTGGTGCCACAAGACATATGCAAGGGATAAAAGTGTTTATAACTATAATTAGAAACTGTATGAGGTAGGACTGAATAGTTAATAAGAAATAGAATTAAGAACCTACAGCGAGAATGAGGCAGGTAGTATATTTGAGTTAGGAATTTCATGACGCTGCTGTTGCAGGCCACGCTAAAGGTCAGTCACCCTGGTCCCGACCTGAGTTTGGCGCGCAGAGCAGCCCTCCGTGGTACCAGCCTACGAACACTAGAAGACGTCTTTTGTGAGGGTTAGTATCTGTGGGAGCCTGTGCAGAGATTGTTCACATGGTAACTAGAAAGTTAGAAAGTCGATGTTGGTAGTGCTCCTCTCAGAACGACATTATAGTTAGCCGGAGAGTATTTAAGGCTCACCGAACACAATAGGGATACTCAGTTTTGCTCAATGTGACCTATCGCTGTGACTGCCTTCACCGCAAATTTGCCCAGTATTATGTAAGTCCATTAGTATTTTTACCAAGCGTGGTGGGTGAACGGTTAACGCTCTGGCCTCGCATTCGGGAGGACGCCCGTTCGAATCCTCGTCCGGGCATCCAGATTTGGGTTATCCATCGTTTCACCGGAAAGCTTCCTTCAGAATACGATGGTCGAATTCCTTCCCGTTCCTTGTCCCCCTCTCCCATCTCGCCTCTAATGACCTCGACGTCGACGAGGTGTAATACCATTAAGATGACGTGTATAACTGCCTACATGTGAATCTTAAGTGCAGACAAATTGGTGAAAGTGAAACAGTTACCGTGGTTCGGATTTCACGTTAAACTGTAGATCCCCTATACCCGGCAGGTTTGCCGGGTTAGGTTAAGGTGGCTGCAATAGGGGCGGAATGCGCAGCCAATAAAAACCCTGTCTCAAAGTCATTACTACCACACGGAATTATTATCATTATTTTAGTGGAACGGTTGGTTACTATACAATTTTATGAACTTGTTTGATTGAATACGTGTTCCAATTTCGAGGGTAGATCTTTGTATCCAAAATGTTTAAGCAGAACAGAATGTAATTTGAATTTGTGTAGTTCATCATCTATCCATTTATTTCTTTTGTAATTGTTACTGTACTCCACTACAGTACCTTGATATTAAAAAGTGAATGCAAATAATCTCCGGGAAGTGAAGTCCGATTGACAATAATTAACAAGAATTATTAAAGGTGGTGGTAGGAAGGTTACAGCTGTAACTTTGTATAGACACTGAATACTGTCTGCATCTGATTGATAGTGTCGTAACATTGAGTGTGTTTATGTCCGCTATAAACTGAATACTGACGGATTGGCAGAAACTGAATATCATTGAGTCCCGCCCGCACCGCTAAACCACCTAATATGCTACGTCCCAATCAAGCGCAAATGTCTGCATAATTCCACACTTGATTTTCAATGTTGGCCTCTTCTCACATTTGGCTAACAAGATAAGTTAGTCTGTAACCCCCTGGTGTTCCTATCCCGTTCCGTTCCAGTTATGTTTTTTTCAGCTTCCAAATTATACAGAATTTTATTTCGCAACACATTTGATCGAATTTATTACATCGTTTGATAATTACTTCTCATTTATTTCTTCAGTCTATTTCTTGCTTTGACCTCGGGGTCATTATAACCGGAGAAGATCGAGGGCAAGGAACTGGGATTAATTCGACCATGGCCTTTGCAGTTGCCATCTTGGGATTTTCTTGGTGTGATTTCGCTAAATCATGCAAACCGGAAACTAGATGGTCAGACCGTGACTTAAACCTGCACCCTCGCAAATTCCATGCATCAAGCTCTGTTTGATAATCGTCATTCCTTTGAAGTACCGATTATGGTTCGTTTAATCTGTTGTATGTTCAGCTGCCTCACTAAAACTCCAATTTCGATACATTTGATTCCAAGGTTAACAACTCAACAGAGAACAGATTTATTTTTCCTTCTCCACAGCCGAAGGCAGAGTCGAATCGGTGTGTGAAATTTCCGCTGTAATTCACGTTATCCAGGAGGTAAGACTGAATTCTAATAACGTAAGAAGAGTCCTCTCTTCCGTTTAGCGCCTCTCCAGCGAGTAATACAACACACAAGTAACGCGTTGTTCGTCGCACAATCGTCGCGTTCGTAAACAATAGAACGTGGCTAAAAAGATCTGACTTCTAATTGTATATCAGAAACCGCCATAATACAAAGTATCAGCATTAGCATTTGCAGTTTTTGATAACGGAGCAATATAATTTTTTTTTTAATTTACTTTAAACATTTTGGTTCTTTAATACCCAAAAATATAGCTGAGAGACTAACACCGATAATTGGAATTGTTGCTACCTGTGGTCAAATGTACTCATCAGTCCCAATGGCTTGACCAAAACGTTGTAAACCTCGTTCTGCAACTACTAACAGATCGATGTGCTGACAACAAATTTTTGACAGAAAAATCTACTTGTTACATAAACAAAATAACCAGCAACTCTGTTTTAGGAACTTTACTAAATTCACCTATCGTGGTTGGAAAGTGGCAACACTATTACCTCGCGTGAGTTAGGACGCGGGTTCGAATGTCTGACCGAGCGTGGTTGTGTAACGGCTAGCGTTCTGTCCTCGCATTCGGGAGGACGGCGGTTCGAATCCCCGTCCGGGCATCCAGATTTGGGTTTTCCATGGTTTCCCAAATCTCTCCAGGCAAATGCCGGTATACTTCCTTCAAAAGGCCATGGCCGAATTCCTTCGCATTCCTTGCCCCCCATCCTTTCCCGTCTCTAAAGACCTCGCTGTTGAGAGACATTAAGCAGTTAAAAAAAAAAAAAATCGAATGTCTGTCCGGATACCCAGATTTAGGTTTTCCGTTGTTTCCCGAATTCACTCAAAGCGGATGACAGGATGGTTCCTTCAAAAAGCCATGATACATTTCTTTCCAGTTTCTTGGTCACAGTTCTTTCCCGCCTTTAATAACTTCGACGAGGCGTAAAGCCATAAGAAAATAAAAATTTAGTGATCCAAATCGCACTTCGTTCATGGAAAGCAAAATAAAACAGAACTCATCAAATCAGAGTAATTTTCCTCAATTGCCTCCGTCGTCACGCGCTATTCACTTTTCGTCCATATTCTGAACCTCGTAGCAGACTCTACCGGAGTGGAGACACTACATCAAATATTTCTCACTAGTTAGGTACAAAGCTTGTCAAACATCAACTCACTAAGCGTCAGAAATGAGTAACGCGGTTCCTAAACGAAGAAGATTATGCTTACCTGTTACATCTTAAATCACGGATCAACAACTGGAATCAAATCAGTGACGGATAGGATGACTGATACGTTTACCTATGGATGCGAATATACTATCGCCTTCCAACTAAACACCAGTACAGTATTTCATTCGCCAGTTTCGCTCTTCCACAAACTAGACAATGGACACTGAACAATTATTTGTATAAGAACGCCCACTACTTGCCTACAAGATTCTACGGTATAGCACCGCATTAATTCCCTCGACAATGAAGGGGAACCATAGGATCTAAACGCAAATGATCATCTGCATGAGGATTCAGAAGGCATAACAATGCATTAGAGACCAAAAACGATGTTTCGCGGTGGGTAAGCGTTAACGCTTAGGCCTGGAATTCGGTAAGATGTGCCGTTTCTAATTCCCGTGGTGTATCTATATTTCAATTTCCCACTCCAGGATGGTACCTTCAAAAAAGACCATGGAACGATTCCATTCCTCCTCGACCTCTCCCTGCTGTAATGACGTTGATGTCGACAATCCGTAAAGATCCAAGGATACAAAAAGTTTTTCCATGAAATGCAATCTAAAATTACGTAATTATGGCTTCCTACTGAACAAATCCTTTCAAAGTAAAATAGTATTCCACTCGATTTAAGGCTGTGAAATGAACTTCACTGAGTGATAAAGTTATAAGGGAAAATTAACAGAAGAAAATGGACTGCGTTCCTCTAGGTATTGCTCCCACTGGCGAGGCAAATTGAAAAGAAGCACAAGCGAGGAATAGAGAATAATGAAAAGCTGAAATGTAAGCTTCACTGCTTTGCTGGCGGATGGTGTCGTGGAAAGACAAGCTTTCGTCGTCTTCAAATCTGATGCGGTGCTGCGAAACAGCATGACTTTGATGAGATATCGTCTTCTAAGCATGTTCCTCTGTCGAAGTTTACGTGAAATCCTTAAAATAAAATTAATTAAACAGATCGTCCTACTGTTGAAAGCCGCTTGAAACCTTATATATGTAGCTGTCCAGAGAATGGTGGATGAGCGCTGACACATTCGGGAGGTCGCGGGTTTGAATCCCCGTCCTATCATCCAGATTTAGATTTTCCATGGTCTACCGAAATCAGTCTAGACGAATTCCAGAATCGTTCCTTCAAAAACGCCATGACCGAATTCCTTCCGGTTCATGCCTCCACTCCTTTCCCACATCTAGTGAACTCGACGTCGATAGGCCCTAATGCCCTACCCAAAAAAATTTATAACAATAATTATCAAGAAATACAAGATTTTCTTTTTTAAGAGAAATTGCATATAGGCTAGGGGAGCAGTATACAACTTTCCATGATGAGGTTAAGTTTTCATCTATGTATGTGTTACCGGCAGCGATGGCGTTGAGATCAGTAGCAGAAGGGACCACCAACGCCGTCGACAGTGTCGCGTGTCTCGTTAGGTGACTTGAACCACTGTCCGAGCGTCATTACGGGCTGCCCTGGGTGGGCACTCTCAGAGCGGCCTAATAGCTCCCGGGATATCTTCATGATCAGAGACCGGTTGTTTGGTATCATCATCATTACTTGGACCAGACCTTTTTTCTCTACTAAATCCGCAGTAAACAGAGCATAATTCATTTTGCAGTTGGTACATATAATTCAAAAGACTTCATTACTGTTATAATTCCTACGCAGCTCTCGTACTTCGTGGCATCCTGATGAGTAATAATTCATGTTGCTCTTAAGTGCTCTCTCATTTGTAAAACGTTTTTAATTTTCTGCGCAACCTGACGGGAGAATAATTTACAGTCGCGGGGTCTGAGCCAACAAAAAGAAACTCATTTGTAAGCTACGCATCAGACGCAAAATGCCACAGAGGAAGACGCCAACGGTTTGCGTTAGAGAGCTTCTTCGTTTAAATCCGACAAGTAAAAAGGAATTAACAGCCTTCTAATCTCAACATATTGTGGGGGCAAACATCAATGGACTGAACAGATATTTACTACACTCTTTGCCACGTTTAGTAAATTTTTATAAACGTGCGACTAAACATACACGAAACCTTCAACCAGAATTGGCTAAAATATATGATTTTGATGTCGGAAAGCGTACGGGAGCAACATAAATTCATCAACGTTACACTACATGAAAAGTTCCTTTTAGTTTTGTTGTATGTATTACCATAAATTAAATTATGTTTCGTATTTAGTATGATTTACTAAGGTTATAGTGGCCCGAGTAGTAATACTTGCAAAATTTAAAAAAAAATCTCAATGAATACATATTAATTTCTTAAAATTATTCGATATTACAAAACAACAATATTAACGAAATGTTATTTGCATCAGTAGGACAAACTTGTATTAATGTAATATATGTATTAATAAGAAAGTATGTCTGCTTGTATGGGAAATCTAAAAAATTGTGTGTTCAGTTGTTTTTGTTGTTTTGATCGCCGTGTGGACCTGGAAGACCCTCCTCGCCCGCTGACCTTATATGTATTTCTTTAAGAAGTAAACTGGGAAACAAAACAATCAATACTATTGATGTCTTAAGATCTTTCTTGAAATACCAAAAAGGTTGATTTACAATATATATATATATAGACTAAGCGTTATTTATTAGTTTTATTTAGGTATCTGCAATACAAAAACAAATTAAAGTGATTGTTTGACTTCTTTGTAGATATACATTCTTTTGCACCTGAAACGATTTACTGTAAGGCATATTATGTGACTAAAGGTTGAATACTGTGGTGAGACATAGAACCACATTAACATGAGGTATGTGGGTAACGAAACAAGGCTCGCATTACGCTGGCTTAGGACATTCTACAGGACAGGGGTCAGCGAATTCAAGTGCATTACGGCGAATTCTCCATTCAGGCTGGAAGAAAGACGAAACACAAGGGGACTTGCCAGTTTGTAAAGGCAGATTTACGACCTTTCACTGCTCAGTATGGGGTCGGCCGCAGTTTCGGGGCACGGACAGAGTTGACGGGTGAGATATATATCGCGTGACGAATGCAGATACGTGATAACGTCAAGACACGCCAAATTAGAGATTCTGTGAGTGCTCACTGCGTGAAAATAGTAAAACCGAGTGGACACGAAAGAAAAACGACAGTTTCCGAAGAAATTTTCCAACCCCGTCATAGGACTTATGTGTTGAACCAGAGAGTGCTTGGAGGGGCGAATGTTTTGCCAATAGTATTTTAGGATATAGAAAAGTTCTTTTTTTTTGTATAATCTTGTTTCATGTCCGCCAATGAGGAGAGAGACAGGAACGTCTACATCGACGATAGGACCTGAGAAAATCGGCTGGAGGAGGAAAAGAGCATGCCGAAGTTTTAAAAGGTGGTGCGAGATGCTCTTCAACGTCTTTCTGGTCTTTTCTGGTCGTCTTTCGGGTCGTCTTTCGGGTCGTCTTTTGGGTCACGCTGGTTGATCTACTCTTGTGCTTCCGCACGAGAACGACCTAGAAAGCCGACAGCGTATCATGCGATCGGTTGTGTCTGCATTTTGAGTCACAAGGTGACAAATAAATTCAGTGTGGGTTCGGAGTTTGCTGACTTCGCCAATGCCGGACAGACGGTAAAAGACAAACATTTCAGCAGTTAGTAATATTGTGTTTGCACTCTACCCAACATAACGCTCTGAGCGGAGAAGTCCACACGATAAGAATTCTCACTCTCCGATACATAAACTGAGATATTAGCCGTGACATATTTTTTTTAACTTGATTCAGTAGTTTCTGTGATTGAAACGGACATTAGCTTTTATCAAATAGTCTCATTACGTGTCTTGCCGAAGACTGTAAACTGTTATTTTATATATGGAAATCTGAACGGATATTTTGTCGTTTGGTATTGCTTAATTTAGTGACCATTAATGTAGGGCAAATTGTGTTGATTGTAAATAATTTTGATTGTGTATAATTATTAAATTTAAATTCACCTTATGTCTGTTGGCCTTCATGCACAGAGAATATATGGTCAGGTTATGACTTCTTCATTCTTATTTAGTGATTATAAATCATTCTGAGAACCCTTTTAATCCACAATATAAATACTCATATGCATTTTGGTAAAATTAAAATAAATATTAATTATCATTCAGTACAGCGGTATACCGTACCCGCTTCAATACTTGTGATATCTGATTTTTTTTATTGATTTAACAACTAGAAGTATATTTTAAAACAAAAATGTAAAATCAAGAAGTTACTTTAACGCATAAGGGAGTAATTTATTTTTACAAAGAGTAACAAAACATTTTTAAATGAATCTCACTTTTGCTAACTAAAATATTGTTACCTATTAATTTTTATTATTTAACATCAAACTCGATTTATTAATAAATTAAATAAACCTTTATTATTTAACTTGATAACATTTTAAGGGGGCATCCATAAATTACGTGAGGTGAAATAGGGGAGGGGGGGTCCGACGAAATCTCACCAGATCTCACCAAGGGGGAGGGGGGGGGGTCTACGGAAATCTCACGTGAGATTTTGCGAAAAATTTGGGGACAATAGAACAAAAAAAAAAGGTCTACAATTTGCGGCAAAGTCGATTTGAGGAGGGTATTTCGGTTAGGGTGTGACCTAAAAAAAGAAAAAAAAAGTCTACAAAAGTTTCCAGGGCGATTTCTAGGGGGGGTTCTCACGGACCAGATCTCACCAGAGGGGGGGGGGGGGGGTCCGGCCAGATCTCACGAAATCTCACCAGGGGGGAGGGGGGGTCCAGAAATCCGGAAAAACACCTCACGTAATTTGTGGATGCCCCCTAATATCCTATGCTGCATCCCGAAGGATTTACGCCAATACCGCAAGTGTCCTGTGGGGTTGAAAACTATGAAGGATTGCAGTCCTCAACTGTAATATTTCGTGTTTATAAAAAGCGTTCATATTGTAATACTCAACAAATATTTACAGATGCAAATACTGGAAGTTAACTCATCTTTAATATCAGATTCACTATAAGTTGAAAAATAACATTTTCAGTTCCAAATTAAAAATCGTGAATTTATAAATTATTTTAATACTTCACAATAACAGAAAACGTGCATGTCCTTTTCTCGGAACAAAGACTCCTTTACAAAGATATTATAGCTCATCTGATTGTGCGGTGTAGATTGAATAAATTATATATATTTTTAAAACATAAAAAACATGCTTATGTAACTAGATCCACTGAAACACTAGACCAACGTGACGGCGAACAGACATTCAACAAAGCTATTATTACATTCTGTGATCAGGTTCTCAACTATAAGCAAGTAAGCAAGTTAATAATGCTGATCGAGCAGAAACATTACTTCCGTTCGAATTATCCAACAAGAATAACAACCTACATGAACCATCTAGAACGAAGGCGCGAATCTATGTCGATAGCTTAACATATCAAGAGTATTCGATGCTTTTTTCCATTAGGAAGCAGTTCCTTGTTAAGGTTTGTTGTCTTTGAAGATTTTCTTGAAACACACATTTTTTTAAAATTGTCATCAATATTTCGACTGGTTTAATGCAACCCTCCATCCCTTTCTATCTTGTGCGAATATCTTCATCTCAACATACCCCTTGCACCCAACGTCCTCAATTATCTGCTTCATACATTCTAATCTCTGTCTTCCTCTACAGTTCTCACCTTCTACTGTTCCCTCCACTAACAAATTAACCAACCCATCATGTCTCAAAATATGACCTACCATCCTGTCTCTTCTTTCTTTAAGCCTCTTCCACAAACTTCTTTCCTCACCTATCATTTCCAAAACCCATTCATTTCGTACTTTATCTTTTCACCTAATTTTCAGCATCCGTCTATAGCACCACATTTCAAATACTCCAATTTTTCTGGTATTCTTAAAATTCATGCTTCGATACCAAGAAGGGTTGTGCTCCACACATAAAGTTTTAAAAGTTTCTAAGTCTTAGATCAATATTTGAAACTAAATGATTCCTCTTTTCATGAAGGTTTTTTTTGCTATTGTTCTGCCTTTAACATCACTCCTGCTTTGGCCAACAGTAGTAATTTTAATTCTCCTGTTACATCTGACCTTATTTTTTTATTTAATCTACTATTAGTGTTCTCATTTCTGCTATATTTCATCACTTTTGTCTTGATTTTATTTATATTTAGTCCAAATTCTTCCTTCAGCATTTTGTTCAGGCCATTTAGTAACTTCTCAATGTCGTCAGCCTGTTCTGCTATCAATACATTAGCAAACCGTAACATATTGATTTTTTCTCCTTGAAAACTCATGCCTCATGCAAATTTTTCTTTCACTTCCTTTATTGCTTCCTCTAAATACAAATTGAATGTTAATGGTGACAGACTACAACCTTGTCTGACACCCTTTTTAACTGATGCATGTATCTCATGATCTTCTACTTTTACTATAACAACTTGTTTCTCAAATAGTTTATAAAGTTACCAGTTGAAATATAACGCCAATGCAACTGTTTCATTTATTTATTGATGCGTCGTACGCGTTTCACCTCTCATCGAGGCATCATCAGCGTCGAATTATTTACATTTTTCAATACGGTATGTAGCTGCGCATCTCCGTTTTCATATACAAAGCATGTTTTCCCTGTATCATATTTACAATATTGTTTGTCGTCATCGTTCCGTCGTCTGTTGGCGTCAAACCAGCTGAATCACGTCCATAAACGTGTGTATTTCAGTTTATCACAATTCTTAAGTCATTTTATTCACTTTTTCATTTGTTTTTGTTGTAAAGTTTACTATAATTTGAATTTTGTTGCTTATTTAGTACGATTTTCCAGCTATTTACTAATATTATAGTGGACAGTAGGACTGTTGATAATATATCGATATTATTTTTTTTGAGAATATCGATATTTATGAGTGATATTTTTTAGGGCGATATGTCGATAGTGAAATCTGGATATCGACTTCAATATTTTTTTTAATGAGATATCATTTTGCGTTTGCTCTGAATGACACTACATCCCTCAAATTTCTGTTACGCATAGAGATCAGCAAGCTTAAGTACTACGTTTCTATAATTAATTTGGAAGTCATAGGTACCAAGTTTGCTCAGATGTTGAAAACAGTGTAGGCAAGTCATCGCTCGCCCAGCACGAATCGAACGCGAGCCCATTGTTTGAAATGAGCATGCGCATTATTCAGGGAACTCCATTGTGTTAGCAGGAATAGTGGGAAGTATAAATAACAAATAGTTGCTAATTAGAGAGCAATAAAAGTAAAACAACTCAGAATAAGCTATAAATATACAAAACTAAATGAAATAACACAAAAAAATCTTATGAAAAAAAGTTATGTAACTTAATGCATGCGATGATAGCTACACTTCTACCTAAATAAATGCCTCAACTGTATTGCTTATCAATCTTATAAGAACAAAAAATAAGATTTGTCTCGAACCTCTTTCGAATTTATAAATTATGTGAATTTTTATGAAAATTATGACACGCATGATGGTTAAATTCATCAAGAGAAACCGTTAGAAAGTGAAAATCTGATTAAGAACAAAATCACACGTCTGTTTATCAGTGGAAAACCTTATTTTTACAAGGTTTGATTTTATGAAAGTAACGATATATCGATACATCGATACTTTTTTCCGATATATCGACAGCCGATATCGATACTTTTTAAATATCGATATATCGAAAATTGATATTTTTAAACATATCAACAGCCCTAATGGACAGAATAATAATGGTAGTAAAAGTTCTACATTACTGTATATAAATTCTAAAAAATTTAATCAATCAATATACTTAATATTAACAATATGTGCTCTCATAAATAATATTATGAAACGTTATTTGGATCAATTTAATATAAATAATTACGCGTATTGGTATAATATAATCTGTAATTGTATAGGGAGATCTAAAACAATTGAATATTTATTTATAATTAACTTGCACTTCTCGTGAGAAAGCAAGTCACTTGTCGGCCGCTGGCTATACATACAGTTCTTTATAAAGTAAACTGCGAGAAGAAACAACCAATACCTTTTGTTTTTTAAGATCATTCTTCCAAAAGGAGAAGCGACTAATTTATGAAATGTTTCTTTTCTTTTTAAGACTCAATGTGATTTTCTAACAACTAAGGTGGTTATTTGACTTCTTAGCAGATTGATACTAATATGATTTACTACATACTGAAACTTGCCATATCTGATTTACATAACTACTAGCATTACGTAAAAAAACAAAAATCTAAAAGCATAAGGTTACTTTAATGAGTAAGAAATTAATTTATAGTTATAGTTACAAATATCTTACTTAATAGACTTTTTAAATTAATTTTGCTATCTAAGATAGTTTTAACTGTTCAGTTTTGTTTCTTAAAATTAAAGTGAATTACTAAATAATTAAAAAGAAGTTTATTATTTCATTTGATAACTCTTTCAAAATAAATGTTGGACTGCCCCCGCCACTCCTCCCCCCTTGGGACTGACGCCCATTCCACAAATGTGGTACAATGGTACATAAAGAATGCAATCCCGCATTGCTTTTAATCTCAAAGAACATCTGTTGGATGAAAACAGTACGGAATTTACCAACCACTCTCCCACCCAGAATCAAATTCTCGCGTTGCACTATACTCGAAGCGTTTCTGTTCTACATTCATTTTAGAGTCTTGGTTATCACTTATCATTCCTCAGAAAAGTGTCCTATATGATTTCGGACCTTATAGAAAATTCACCTGTCATAAAGTATTTTATTTTCACAAATGTTTTGAATACACAACATTTAACTAATTAGCATACAACATTAAGAAATTTATCGCAAATTTTTAACTCTCCTGGAACTTATTAAAGGGCATATTTTTGAGAATCATTTTAAACAACTGTAAATTCAACAAATGATTACCTATACTGCAATATGAGTTTAAATTGGTTATCACTTAATTCTACAAAATCCATAAGATCGCTATTTAGACTGGCATGACTATAAAAAAAAACTATAAGGTACGTCAAATGAGGTATGTTTGTAGCTCACACGTGCCGATAACGAAGAAATTTAACTCAATATTTATAAAGCACCTGAGATTCAGTACTTGTAATGATAGTTCATATAAAAATGATAAAGCTTCTACAGAAAAATCACAATTATTGGATACAAAAACGTCAAATGAAATCCCAATTATGAAAACCTGACAATCTTATAGAGTACTATACCATATCCCAAGTCATTTTATCCATTAGACGGTCAGCGAATTAAACTCTTGTATCAACCCCTATCTTTGTTTCTTCTCAATTTTGTCCGCATTACTGAATTCTTTATTTGATTATTTCCTGGTGTTCGCCGTGTTGGCCTGTATAGTCCAGATATTCTTGTACTATCCATTATTCATCTACATATGTTTTCTTATTATAATTTTTATCCTGCAATTTACCATCTTTATTAATTTCGCAGTATAATTTAAATTTCTTGTAACTCAAATGTATATTTCTCGATTGTTCGAATACGTTAAAGTAGTACCTTACGGAACACAGATAAAATTGGTGCAAATTCAAACTTAGGCCCTGGCATTCTAGTCATTTCAATTATGGTTGTTGGTGATTTTTCTATGAACAAGATTTATGCAGGGACTGAACCCATTTTCCGCCCCAAGAACTAGACATTTCACAAATAATATAACACTTAATGCATGAAGAAAGGCGTACTTGATTCACATACAAAGGACATCTTTTATCCTTCCCACACTCCCGCCCTTTCTTTTAGCATAGAGAGCAGTAACAGATTTGTATTGTAGTATGACGTTCGTTGTCATACTCCATGAATATGTAGTCTTCGACTAACTATATTCAGATTACCCTAGGGTAATTTATTCATACTAAACCCGGGCGATCAAAGATTTACAAATAACTTTTGGCAATGCAAGCATGCTTATGTAAAGCAGCGAATAAATGGTGAAACAATGGAATGTGCTGATGGTCAGTGCGAAATTCTTGACACCTGCGTGGTCGGAGAAATGCAGGGTTCAGGGCCGGCGTTAGGGAGGGTTAAGCGGGGCAAAAGTACCCGGGGCCAGGGCCACCAAAGGGGGGCCTGCCGTCCTGGATGCTTAAATAAATAAAAATAAAACACAAATTTTAAAATCTACACCAATAATTTTGAACATTTTTGTATTAAAATTTTCTGAATTTATAAAAAAAAAAAAAAAAACAGAGTGTAAGGGGGCATCAATAAATTACGTGAGGTGAAATAGGGGGGGAGGGTCCGGCGAATTATCACCAAGGGGGGGGTCTACGGAAATCTCACGTGAGGTTTTGGAGGGGGGGTCCGGAAATCCGGAAAAACACCTCACGTAATTTATGGATGCCCCCTAAAGTAAAAATATTTTCGGGATAGGGGGAGGGGGCCTAATATCGCTTACCCGGGGCCCGAGATTCCTAGCGCCGGCCCTGGCGGGGTTGGTGTAAAAAAGTCACGCGAGCACAATAGGGATGCCGGGTGTGACAAGCTCCCGTTAACCCTAGGCCAGGGCGTTGTCCTCTCAGCCAAGACGCGAGGGTGTTGAAGGTCGTCGCTGCCTCAAGTGCGCGCGAAACTAACGCTAATAGAAAATGCCTTTAACATCACGTTAAAAGCAATGCTGTGTAGCCTCTGGGGATTACAGAAGTTAATCCAGAGCTTCTTTTTCATGTGATATGGGTGCTGTACTGCGAGAGGCGTGGCCGCTGTCTTGTTGGTGGATAAAGGAAGCTGCATCGACACACTTTGTTGGCCGGAGTGGCCTAACGCAGTCGTGGAAGATACTTGGCCGCAGTTTTGAGATCGACATCTCACAGTAACACGGTGTGTTACGTCTTTCACGATGCTGTTTTCATATGGAAATGTGTTCTGACGCCAGGCCAATGTTTCATCGGATTTAACGAGGCTTTAATGACCCGTAAACGCTACCTGGGAGTAGAATCTCAGCTCTAATTGTGCAAGTGCCCTGATTCAGATAGTTTTTATTTGTTTTAATGGCACCTTGGGAATATTCATATTTGTAAAGTTCAATCGTTGCTTGCGTTGATTCGGCAAATTGTTAGTTCTGGGTGTTGCTTGCTTATGATATTGCATTATCTTGAGTTAGAGGTAACGTTAAATAAGACACGAAATCTTCACGGGTTAAATATACCCTGCAAATGTAAATTCCAGAAGACCAAATAAAACTTTATATTTATTGACCTGTAATCCTACAGAAATAAAAAAAATTCTTGTTATCCAGATTATCAAAACTGATAACCATCTTAATATCCAAGCAACCGATACAGCATGGCAAGTAAGATGTGGAATTAGAACAGTAGCTGGCTAATTAAAAGAAGACATTGCGAAATACTGATAGGAAGTCTCAACTGAGGTTTATGTAATGACATAGAACGAATAACAGGATTCGAATCCAAAATATCAGTACTTTTTCCGCTAACAATGAAGGAACGAACTAACCTCGTCGTCAGTAACGAAGCACTTAATTTTTCAAAATAGTGGCCATCGTCCTTGTAACCTGTATATACTTTCACAGAGTCATCCACTTCGAAACGCCACTGAAGGAAAAAATAAGCAATTTACTACTTCTACCCTCAAAATCGATGCTATTACTGAATTCTCATGGACCAGTTGGTGCCTCACTGATAAAAAATCAGCGATTTTTTTTACATATACATCCTACATATAAAAAAAAACTGTATGTAGAAAATCAGCCACTTAAAATTCGATGACATTATCATGTACACAGGTTCATCAGTTCGATGCTCAGAGACTGAATATCAACCAATTTTTGACGTCCACAGAATTCAGCACACGATGTTCTTTTCGGCACATCGGTAACATCCAAGTCAACGCCATAATTTCTTACTTAGGTTCTTTGGTTCGATGCTCGGTGGCGTAATTTCAACAAAATAGTAACGATTACATCATACAACAGATGAACACCGGAACATCATCGACATATCATTTGATTATGTGGCAAGGATTGCCAGTTCGGTAACGGAATTCTATAAAATATTAACATTTGCAAGAATAATGAGAATTTAATACGTTTTTCCGCATACATCTCCTGAGTCAATAAATGGGAATCAGGAAACAATAGTTCCCAAAAAAAAAAACAAGGTTACACGTAATGGCGGATATCACAATTGTTTCACCGGACAGGAAGAGGACCGGCATGTTTGTTGTGCTGGAAAGTAAATGATTTTTTGGTTGGCAGGGTGAGCTTACGTTCGTGTACCTTTATCTCAGTGGGGTCGGAAATTTAGTAACGCGACGCAACGTGATAATGCAGATAATTGTGAATTTCTCAACGTCTTGAATTCGAGTAACGCAAAAACCTTCTATGGAAAAAGCGAAATGTGAACGTTAATAAATAAATGTATTATGGTTCATGTTTTGGAATCAGAAATTCATTTATTTCTTGTGAACTTCACAGCCACCAGTAACAATTCTACAGGTGGTGAAAACGTTTTTGCTACTTTTTAATAGCCAAATATCTTCCTTGAAGTCAGAAATGACTGTCATGCTCAAAGAAAATTATTATAAAAAATCTTCGCAGATGATTGTAGAATATGAATATAATCAAAGAACTCTCCAAAATAATTTCACTGGAATAATTAATAATTGTTATCCCCCAATGCGGTTATTTTTAAATTAGGAACAAATGAAAGAATATGTTTTAATTTATATTGCTTCTGTGATCCTGATTACAGGAAAATTAGTAAATTTTGCATATTCTCACTCCATGCTCAATTATGACACTCATTCTGCGGGAAACTCTTCACAAGCACAGAGGGTATGTAATCATAAAAGCGCACTGTAAAAATTATTTGGTAGCAAGCCCACGGACGTCGTGCAGAAATCTACGTGTATTTAGAAATTTTGGTGTACTTACAATGCCAGCACATTACGTATACTCCCTATCATTTGTAGTGGAAAATTCTGAATACTTCAATCTTAATGCTGACATACATAGCCATAATATTAAGAATAAATCTATCATTCACAAGGATTACAAATCACTTTCAATTGTACAGAACGGGATAACATTTACTGGAGCTTCCTTTTCAATGTCTTACCACAAGATAGAAAATGTTATCTACGAAAACTTAACTACTTTAAATCAAAACTGAAAAATTATTTGCTTCAGAGCCCATTTTAATTTGTGAAATAATTTTCTTCTTGTAATTTGGTAACTAAGAATGACTGAGAAAATACTATATATCTGGTGTATGGGAGGGTAAGGTGACAAAGTTGTCCACAGTTACTAAAATTATTTATAGTTTTTTCTTTCTGTTGAAAACGTTAACAAATGCAGTAACTACCTTGTCTGCAAATTTCACTCATATGTAGCAACATGGGATATTAGTATTTGCTACTTACAGTGGATATTTATTATATTAGTAGGTTTTTAAGTAATTAACTGGTGATCAGTTGTTAGTAATACTATCAAATTGTTAATAAGTGTATGTACTGTTCCACATATATAGTAACTAGCATGTTATAATATCCATTTGAAGATTACAGAGGAAACTTATTATACTAATGGGTCTGTAAGGAATTAACTGGTTATTAGATTCTATTAATATTAATAAGTGTATGCAATGTTCCACATGTGTAGTACGTAACTAACATGGGATTGTATTTTCAAATTACAATGGATATTGATTATACTAACGGGTTTTTAAGTAGTTAACTTGTTACCAATTGCTGATAATATTATTAATAAGTGTGTGTACTATTCCACATCCCAGAGACTGTTCTCGCATGGGATCAAAGCGAACACATCTATTTATCTAAGTTAAACTGTAGTTGAAGCAACGACAGAGATAAAATGCTCAGCAAATCGAAACTTTGCCACCTAGTCACAAGACCAAGGCAAATTTTCTTGTTCATGTAAGTGTATCCACTGAATTTCCTCATTTCCATTTTCTCATCCTGACAATGAGTCAAGGCTAATATACTATTAATGTTGACAGTAAGCGAAGAAAACTGATGCGTGTATCAGAGCACGTGCAGGCAGTAAAACTTTTATGTATTTTTGTGTGTATTTTTTTATTATTATTTTCTTTCCCACTTGAGTGGACGAAATAATGATACTATTTTGCATTTGTATAGTACATAGGAACTCTGTCCAAGTTATTCTCGTAAACAAATGAAAATTAAAAATTTAAGCACACTTCGTCAGATTATATAGTATTGCATCTACACTTAGTCTATATTTTGCATCTAACCTTAGTCCGTATTTTGTATCTAGAGTTTTTTATATCGGAGAATATCAGGGTCAAGTTTACACCGCAATACATTTCTTGTACTATTGCGCTGGTTTAGTCCAGTTGCACTTCATACTGCAGGTGTATGATGAAGTTAATTATAATAATTTATGTTATGCGAACTAGGAATCCTGATGTAGACAACGTCGTTATTTCACGAAATACAGTTTGCGATACATTTCATGTGTTTACGTGTGTCTGCATCGTTTTTATTTTGTAGCGGCAATATTAGCAGAGATTGTGGTTAAGTTAAAATGGAGCTTGGACTAGAATGTTCTTGTTCCAGCAAAATGCGTGAGGAACTAAGTTATTACTAGTAATTAATAATCTACTTTGATGAGCAAAATGTTAGTTACGACGTCAATCTGGACAAAATTATCTGATAGCCGTTCTTACGGTCAGTTTTCCTTTGTAACTAGCTTCTAAACCCACCATATATGACGGGTTGAACGCAAATTCTGGCTGATAGCTTAAATTAAAAACATCAGCTAAAAATACTGGTGCATGACTCACTGCATAATAATTGCGACTCCTCTGGATATAAAAATACCCTCAGACGTAATCATGTGATTCTCGGCGAGTATTACAGCAATTTAAGCTTTGACTTTAAAGCGTATACATGCAAAAATTAAGTACTCTTGCTCACAACGTTGCGGCGTATGCGCACTAAAAGAGTAACGCGTAATGCTAATGAATATCTCCCTACTTCTCCCAAACAAGTTTCACTTCAGAAAGGTTTACGGTTGCTGGCTTCTCGAGTAGATTGCAGTAGGACTACTGTGCACTACTGTGCGAAGGCGCCACCGTGTGTGGTCCAGTAGCAGCGCGCACCTCAATCACGGCGACCACAACCAGTCATCTGGGGGCGCTCCTTCCTCATATTCCACAATTAGTGCGCTACCAGAGCGAGTGTCGATAACTGGTTACGCCGCCTGGGTGGCCCACTGACCCCGCTTAAAGTCATTAATGCTTAACCTGACCTGTTCCTCCACTGATTACTCTTAAAGAAAGAGGACGAAAATTATTACGCAGGAAGGTCTCAATACTCTAATTTCTACTGAAACCGCAAACGTGGACTTGATATTTGAACAAAAATAGGGTCAGCAAGACTTTTAATTTCCTTTCGTGTTACTTCGTATCCACTGATTTCTGTCTTACTTTCCGCACCTATTTAATGTCTGCTAACAATATTTTTAAAATATCCCAATTTGGTGTCACCATTTTCAGAATGACACAAGTTTTTACTACAATTAACAGTGAAAAATTAACATGCTGAAGATATTGGTGTTTTACAGTTAAGTATAAAATTTGGTGATTAACTTAGTAAATTCGATCACGTGACTGAATGATTAAATAGCTGGAAAACTGCGTCACTCCACCATTCCATGACCTTAGGCCTCGTAGATGCAGGTATGATCCCAGTTTCTGAATTGTCTCCTTTTTCTTCCACAATCCTAATGCTATATTTGTTTAGTAACTCAAATACAATACAGGGCATAGAGATTTTCCGGTAATCAATTTTGTTGGTATGTGTCTTAGTGATTTGTGTTTATGTGTTAGTTATCTGACACGCAACAGTTTTTGCCTATATAACATTCTTAATGTATGTGCGGAAAAGAACATCATTTTAGGTCTGTTGTCTAATACTCTTGCCAATAATAGGCATTTGTTCAATCCATCTGCACCCCAAAGATTCAGAAAACTTGAACTTTTTATTCATTAAGTTCTTCTGTTCAGTGTAAGTACCGCTGGATTAAAGCGTTTATAAAATTAAATTACTTATCAGGACATTCAACAAAACTGTCAGTTTTTTCTCCTCGTACAAAGCGTAAAAGCTTCTCACAGCAAAATCTTCAGGTGTCTGTTTCATGCCAGGCCGGCATCGGGTTTCAGCCGCTTCCTTTTTTCAGCTCTCATTCACAACACAAGCAACACTCCACACTGAACACCACACTATCACAGTATCCCAGTGTGACAGCACGGACACTGCCACTCTGGGAAAGGCAAAGGGAAACCGTCCGAGTTCATCTACCCAGACGTCGCCATGAAAATCCACCTACGCCCAGGCACGGACAAGATCGTAAGAGGAAGAAGTCTCCCCATTGAGTGATATGATATTTCTACAACCATCACAAACCAGTTCATTCCTCCTTGTTACGAGATGAGGTCAAGCGGCTGCACATTACACTCTCCTACATGGCGGTATAGCATATCTACAAGGGGAGGTTTGAATTGTACCTGTGGTTCATTGGGAGGAGTCTCTGTTGTTTAAGTATACATATATGACGTCAGCTGTAAACTATGTTCTAATAGTTGATTAATTCTAACTTATACTGTAACGGAATCTCGTTTAGGTTCTATATATAGCGTTTACAATCCTTGCCTACTGTAAATTTTATTCTTAAATATTTGTTGCTGGTACACAAAACCGGTTGATGGTAAAATTCATGTTTAATAATTTTACATTGTCTCAGTTATTGTTCTTGTGGAAATAACTGAGGATGTAAAGAGAAATCTGTCTTATTGGTTTTAAGAACTATGCATTAATTCCATCTTGGTACTCTAACTTTGCCGTTATTTGCACATAATATAGTATTTGATTGCTGTTTTGCATAAACTGAAACAATTAATTTGCACAATGCCTTGTTCTTAATGGTACAATAGAGTGTGGATCAAGGCAACTACCATATCTTCAGTCTCTTCACCTGTTTTCATCGAAAGTAATAGATAAAACAGCCGTTTGCTCATTCATTTAAAGGTGATCGCTAAGCTTCAAAAAGAGAGTTTAATGATAAAGGTGGAAGATATGATTAATTGGAAATGCAAAAAAAAAACAGAGTAAAATTTAATGGCTTGTAATCACATACTGGTGAGAAAACATCATGAGAGAGCAGGCAATTAAAGATTATGGTCTGCGTTTGTCGATGTAATTTAACATTGCACCCTCCGCTGATGTGACGGAAAAGATGCAGAGGCGGTTGAGCAGGAAGGTGGTGAATTGAAACCAATTATAATTCATAGCAATAGAATATGGCAGTTAGAGAATCCACGCGGTGTACTGAGAAATGTTTGAAGCCTGAGTGCCAAATGTATGGAGTGCTGATGCATAACAACCATCAGTCGGAAATTGGTTTATCAAATAAATAAAATACGAGCACACTGATCAAAAAATCATTGATGGTCATACAACTCATGCGAGATTTGGAGTGCTTTCATTGTATCCGGTTTAAAAAAATGAGTTTAAAAACAAAAGCATCATGTCTCTGATATAGAGGAAGCTTTTGAAAATCTTTTTCATGGAAGTTGCGATGACTTGATTAAAGTAAACTTAGCAAATTCTTTCACCCGCATTGACTATAAAAGTGATGACAACACTTTTAAACATATATAAATCGTGTGGAGTGTGGATGACATGACTGTTAGTAAATTTCTTCTAGTGAATCAGAAATTTTCGGTTACGGTTAAGTGTTAGACAGATACACAGAAACAGAAAAAAAGTTGGTTAATTGAAAAATTAGTACTTTATATTACCTGGTAGATTACGGACTTCTGAAAGTGCGAATAGTTATTGGTAATCTTAACTTCATCACAGTGAAGTCACTATACACGGACACTTCTGGCTTACAGGATGTTGGGAACAAATTCATATTCTTTGTTGTTTTTGAAGTGAAACTTCTTTGGGTGCGGCAGGGAAAAATTTTGTAGCGTTACGCGTTGAGTTAACTGCGCATCCGCCCTTAACACTTGGCGCATGCGCAGTTAACGACACTTTAGTGCAAGCAGCTACGATACTAAATAACTAAGTAGGCTTTCACAGCAACACAGCTACGATATTGTCCGCTGTAATTTAAACTCATGTTAGACATTGAGTTTTCACTACATCGCTTTGAGTTAGTCCGCATTACGTTTTCTGTGTAGGTATGTATGACTATAAATATTGGTTGCTTTTCCTTTATTTATAATCGTTTGATGTAAATGGTATCTTTGTATTCTCTGATCGCTATTACAGTAAAGAAAGAAATATGGAATCACATTTATACGATACAGTGAATGTATTAATGGGAGTGCGATAAAAGCTTTCATTAACATTCGTCTTTACAGCAGAGAGAATGAATTGTTTTGTATGTATGTATGTTCTTTGGGCCAATCAGGGCCAAGTTAAGCCTTTGTTTAGCTTGATTTTGCTGTGTATGTGTACACATCGTGTTACAACTAGGGTTGTTAACACTACAGGGGACCTACAGTTTAACGTGGAATCTGAAACACGGAACTTCCTGGCGTATCTCATTAGATCAAACACAACTCTCCCAGTTCCTGCGCCTATCGGGATTCGAACCGGGGAACGGAGCAGCGAATGTTTTAAAAGCAAGCGCCTTAACCACTGAGCTACCAGATTTTAGCTTAACTTTTTCTTTTTGTTATGCCAGAAAATTGATTGTAAGAACGGTTACTCGATAATTTTGTCCTAGTTGTTGTCGGATATAAAACTGCAACAGCCCTCAAACCAATAATTAAATGGAAGCACTTATAGTAAGCTAGAGTTTGGTTGAATATGATCCTGGTATGTTTGTTTCACAATTAATTGTAAATCAGTGTGTATAGACTTTGTTTTATGAAAAGAAATTAATTAAAGGCCATTTAATATGTTTAAGAACCGAATTGTGCTAGATAATTGCTTAAATGTTGGTAATTCCAAGTATTAATGCAAGTTCAGATGTCTAAAGGACAATTTGCTACAGTTTAAAATGATTTCTGTGAATAATTTTGTGTTTAAGTATCTTTAATTTCCATTTTTGACCATTTTGTAATGATTGCAAATGATTATGTATTAATTGTGATTGTTTTTAACATGTATCAATTGTTTAAGTATTGTTAATGTTAGAGAATTATCTGGCGGAATCTTTTGAAGTGTTCTAGATATTTCGGTAGAGTTTATATAAAGCGATCGTCCAAGTGAGAGAAACAGTTCAGTTCAGTTAGTTTTTTTCGGCAAAGTTTTTCACCTACTCAGATTACGACAGCCAAGCACTGTATTGTCTTTGGAAAAAGTATTGTATGCAATCTCTGGATTGTATCTATGCATGTAAACACTATCGTTCACGTCGAGTTTCGTTGAGAATAAAAACAAGTTTAAACTGAAATACTTTGTGGACTATTTAATTATCGTATTAATTAAACAACGAACAATCTCTAGAGAAAAATACATACTAAGGCTAAATGAAATACTCTATAGTTTTTAATAATTTTGATTTGTTTACGGGAATAACTTGAACCTAGCACAAATGTAATAAAGATAGTATTGTTCATCCACTCGAGTGCAAAAGAAACATAAAAACATCCAATAAATAGTACACTGAAAATATACACAGGAAAAAAACACAGAAAAATACTAAGATTTTAACTTCTTGAGACTGTGCACAGTGATACATGCAACAGTTCTTTCCTTTTTTTTCTGCCTTGTCAACGTTGAGGTCGTTAGGGGCGGGAGAGGATTGGGGGGTAGGGAAAGGGAAGGAATTTGGCCATGACTTTTTTAAGGCACCATCCCCGCATTCGTCCGGAGTGATTTCGGGAAACCATGAAAAACCGAATTCTGGATGGCTGGACGGGGTTGAAACCAGGCCCTCCTGAATGCAAGGCTCCAGCGCTACCGCTCACCCAACAGGCTCAGTCACACTCGTGCAACGGGACCTTATAAGTACAGTGCAGGTGGTGCGGGTTGCAGATATGGATGTGTGTCAGCCGGCGCTGCGCGGCTGATAGCAGAGATCCGACCACAAAGGCGGGCGTGCGGGCCAGACAAAGGCCACGCATCTGCTCTGCGCCCGCCACACATCTGCCGCCTCTGGAAAACAACACCAGTCTGGCTCCGCGATCCCACTTCGATCCTCTCCCCCGCTATCTCTTTTTCAGTTTTCCTTGGATTCCCAAAAACTACTCTTCGAAGAGCGATATGGTCCCCTGATAAGGGCCTTGGTAGATTAGGTCCGTTCCACAGCCAAATCCTGATCTGGCTGTACACCTGATGTAACGAATCCCCCCTCCACTCACCCCCCAAGGAAAGAACAAAATTGATTGACAATGATATAGACGAAAATCATCTGTTTCCAATTTGCGGAAAATCACAGAATATTCTTTTAAAAAATTACCTCTCTCAATAGTCACGATCATCAAAATTTCGAGGAATTTCAACTTCCACAGTTTGCCGAGGACGTTTCGAATCATGCCCCTAAGGATGACTGGATATAGTACGTATTCGTAAGTCAAATGAACTTAAACGATTGTTGAACAGTCTTGTGGTGTAAGTTCGTTTCTTAGTGAGTTTAGAGATCCCTCTCTGGTTAAAGTCTATCCAGTTTGTGTCTTTGAAATATTAAAAAAGTTATGTGCTTTCTTAAAGTTACCTCAGTATTGATCGTCTTACATAACTTTCACTCCTGAAGGGGGTATTACTGCGGTTTTAAATGATTTAAAATATGTTATCGCATTTTCCTTTCTTCGCAGTTACTTCTTCTGTTCTACCCGGTGAGACTTTAACCACAATACGCATAAAAATCTATAGCGAAAACATAACAGGTATTACTGAAATAAAATTGATCCTGTAGTGATTGGTTATGCATTCAAAAGCGTAGTCTTGTTCAAACAATAGAACGTCAAAACAATGCTTCCTCTCAACTGTCCACAAGCGACAATATTGTTTATCAGTTTGTTTGATGCGATGGCAATTTTTTGTCGAATCATACACAGATAAACATACCCACGTCATTTAACATCCTTCAGACCTATATCGCTAACACTATTTTTGTTGAGTGAATTTTTTTTAAAAAAGTGACTGAAACATTTTTTCGCTAAGCATTCTATCTTCCATTTTTAACTGGTAAGGCTTTTTTTAAAGTCTTAAAACATTTGGTACGTCACATGTAAATCATTCGCCACCAGTGTTAACAATGATAGCTGAGCCGTAATACCGCTCTCAAATATTCGTCTGTATGGTAGCACCTGGCAGTTTGACGTCAGACGGGCACTTTGAGCTGAAGCTGTAGTGTTTGGCACCTGGCCTGTTAGGGACACGCCCGGCGCTTTACAATAGAGGACGCTAGCAGGCTGCGGCCTACTTTTTGATAGGAGCCTGGCGCCCTGACTCACCCTGTCCCAGTGAAATAGGTCACCTGGGGTGTCTGTTCAATCACATCTTCCAAGTTGGCAGGGATCATTCACCACTGACACGTTCTTTAATGGAAGACTGCTGTTTAACCTGCAATACCGCATTTCTTTATTGCCTTTCTTTAGACATTCCAAGTTGTTAATGGCAGCACTCTTACCAACACGTCTGGTGGACTGCAATACTTCTAATATATTTCCCCCAAACTTACTACTATACTACCAGAATTTGTATTTTGATCTAATCGACACAAAAATTCAATTTATTCTTTTCATAAGTAGTGAGTAAATTGTATTTAGATGTTACTGCAGCTAAGAGTAAGAAAGTTCCACAATTATTCCAATAATTACTTCTTTGCAAATCATGTTGACTCTCACCATGTCAACAAACCAATTCATCTTACGGTAAATACTGCAGCCAGTGTAGTCTTCGGTCAGTTTTCCATGTTCATCTTAGTTTTTAGTTCCAAATTTTCTACTGACGTGAATTAATTAGTTTGCGGGAGAAAAAATGTCGTAGGAACATATCTATTTTTGTCGGATTTTGGAATAGAAGCATCTTCTCTTTAATTCGATTCGGTTCCCCTGAGTTTGTGTACACATTAAATTACTTTGCGTTGCATCACATTCCAAAACATTGAAACATATAACTCTTCGTGGGATCACTCCAGCGGCTCAGTGGTTAAGGCGTCTGACTGGAGATCAAAAGTTCCCCGGTTCGAATCCCGGTTTAGGCTGGGATGTTCAAAAGCCCTTAACCCGACCTTCACCTTTGGCGCAGCTTGCTGTCTCAGAATACTTCTGTGGTCCGGATTCCACTATGACCGGTACGACTACTGGGTTGGGTTAGGCGGCTACGGTGGAAGTGGACTAGGGCTGTTGATAAAATATCGATATATCGATACTTTTAAAAAAAAAAATATCGATATTTATGAGTGATATTTTTTAGGACGATATATCGATATATCGATATTGAAATCTGGATATCGGAGTCCGATATTTTTAAAAAAATAAGTGGTTATTTTCCGTTTTCCTCGTAGAATATTCCAAGTTATTATTGGAGGGAAAACGATTACCTGTGTTGCACATGCAATACATTTTCATAGATAGAATTTTAAGAAACAATGAACGATACGAGCACATGGAGAAGCAGGGCCGCTGTAAGCGGGCTTGCAAGGCAGCATATTATGTAGCGGGCGACCTTTTTTTTTTTAGCTCAACAGCTGCTTTGGGCGGTCGGCGGCGACACTGGGGATGGCAACAATGGGGGCGGCAATCTCACAGTTTTTTGACCCGTTTAGGAAATTTCCTAGATCCACCACTGGCTGTAGTTGGACAGGGGGCGGCATAATCGCTATTGCACGCGGGCGCTCAAACAGCTAGCGGCGGGCCTGTGGAGAAGTAAAAAACAAAGGTAAAATAACTCATTCAATATTCATTAGAATTCTTGTCTGGATATTTTGAAAAGTTTTTAAAATTTGTCTTCAATCAATGCAAAAGTATTAGCATTAAGAAACTAATCGTAATGTACCAGGTATGGGTAGGGTTACCAGATAGCCGGAAAATCCGGGAATATCCCGGAATTTTGTGTCTGATCTCGTGTTCAGGAATTATGCGTTACTGTCCCGGAATTTCCGTACACTAGTTTTTTTTTCTAACTCAATTCACTACGGTGCTCATGAGGCCAAGCCAAGTATCCCATGTTTGCAGCGGGAGGATGGAATGTCCCTTAAATCAGAGGAATTGAAACTGACAGGAAAATACTCTTTGAATTTTCTGGGACTTTGAAAATTCTAGATGCAGTTAACATTAACTCCCTTTATACAGAGTTCACATGTCTGAAACGTCCAAAAGACATTCCAAACGATAAAATCTGGGCCAATTTCTTTAGAACAAGCGTTTTTAATGATTTTGAATATTAAAAAAAAATAGTTGATTTTGTTTTGTCAATTCCAACAAGCAATGACTTTTACGAGACAAGTTTTAGCCCATTGAATAATTTATGAAATAAGAGCGAAAGAACGTTCATGGATTCGATCAAGGCTGAACTGCAAACTCAATCAATTTTGAAGACTCTTGCTGAGAAATTTTATCAGGTTTGCAAAGCAGTGACGGAGAAATATTTATGAAAATGGCAAAATCTAGTAATAAATATTTTAAAAGTAGATGATTAAGATCTATTTTGATTGATGTTGATTTAGCAAAAGATAGATGCTAATTTTTTTATTTGTTGATAAAACCTGATGTTGTCTGCCTAATTTTAATTAATGAGCCTAACAGAAGTGTTCAGTTTTGGTTTAATATTTTTGAGATTTTGATTGATAATACCTGATGTTGATTTTGTACCAAAGTAAAAAATTCCTAACGAGGTGGTCAATTTTTGTTTTAAGTTTAGTATTTTTCCTTTTGATTCATAATACCTGATGTTGACTTTCTACCATAGTTTAATTAATAAACTTAAAAGAGGCGCTATATATACGTTAGATAGCATATTTACCTAAAAAATTTTTTTATTAATTTGCATTTTTGTTCACTCTTTAAACATACCGCTAAAATACTTTTTAGACCCAGAAATGTCCCGGAAATTATAAGCATGTATCTGGCACTCCACAGTTAAATATTTCGCGCGAATTGGATACGCTTCTTGTTCCATACCAACAGAAGAATTAAGCTCCAAAATTATGTCACAGCCAGTTTTGTTATATCACTTACGAATTTATTAAGATAAGAAATTGAAAAAAAGAATCTACCACTTTTGGATTGCCTTTACAAAGCGCTATGCTAAAAACTTATTATTATAGATTGGTGCCTTTAAAAAAAAACAATTTGTTAACGCCAAGGGAACTACCTTGACAGTAGCGGCTCTAGGATTTTTCCAAGCCGGGGAAACTCTGAGATTGCCGCCTCTTCAAACATTGTTGCCAGCCAGACCCCGAGAATCGCCTCTTTGATTGTTGGCCAAACGCATTGATTTCGCCACTTTAACTGTTTTCCTAACGCTTTGTTGGACACGATTTTATCGGTGTCGCGAAAACTGCGGCCAGTGAAATTTGCGCCCAGTGAAATCTGCGGCCAGAATTCTCAACAATGCTGTAGCGGCATGTTTATTATAGAATAGGATCAAACTGGTTGTATTGTTAAAAGCCGCCCCACCGGCGCTCTGAGCGGATTGCTGCATTTGTAACCAATGTTTCTAGTTTATAACTGTTATTAAAATCACAAGTTGTATTCTTGATTAAAAGACGTAGAAAAGAATTGTAATAACGAGGCAGATACTTACAGAAACGTAGAAGATTTCATGCAAAATCTCCCTTTGCCTCACATTACTAGTGCAGGAGGCTTCGCATTCGGGAGGACGGTGGTTCGAATCCCTGTCCGGGCATCCAGATTTGGGTTTTCCATGGTTTCCCAAATCACTGCAGGCAAATTCCGGGATGCTTCCTTCAAATTGCATGGGCGAATTCCTTCCCATCCCCCCCCCCCCCAATCATTTCCCGTCTGTAAAGACCTCGCTGCTAGAGAGACGTTAAGCAGATAAGAAACTAGTGTAGGATAAAATATTCTACCATCAGCAGTTGTGGGTTATCGTCATCCACATCAAATTTCCCCACAGACGACACGATAATGGAGTGACATCGCTCCATTTGGACGGATGGAGCGATCTAGTTAGTACCGCACTGGATTTTCCGAACAGTGTTGCAGATTAGCAAAAAATTAAGCTTTCAGTAACGAGTGCGAAAAAAGTCTAAGTCTAAGAAACCTGTGAAACATTTCCGTGTCTATTAAAAAAAAAAAAAAAAAAAAAAAAAAAAAAAAAAAAAAATAGAAATTCACTTGGCTGTTTCGGGCGTGTAATGTAAAATGATTTGTTCACGTAATAACTTCCAGGCCACGATTTAGTGAGACCAGGTCGGGTCGTCTAAAGGGGCGTTTAGAGTGATTAGGACGGCGCGGCATGACACAAGAGAAGAGGTATTGGCCGCAGATTTCGCAGATTTTAGGTTGGCCGCAAATTTCACTGGTCGCAGTTTTCACATATCCATTTTATCGCCCAGAGCAAGTACCCCGTTTGTCCCCCACCCCTCGCCCTAAATCCTGCATTCCACCTAGAATCTCAGCTTTAAAAAATTGTATTATGGTAAAGCGTTACCCATTTGCGAAGCAATATAAAAGAAGGGGAAATTTTCAATTAATGTAGGGAGTTCTCTATTCATAGTAGAAGAAACAACGGGAAAAATATGAGTTCATGCTCTTGAAAAGTATGTCCAATGAAGTTTCTGACATGAGTTTTGGTGCAAAATTTTACTTCATTCACCACCTTAGCTTGGAACTTTTTTGGATCTGAAACTCTATTAAATGACTATGACGTTCTCTCATCATAATTCTATGCAACGTCCAGTTGTCCTAGAAAATGGTAATTTGGTACACATACTTGGTTTCATCCCCATAGTATAAGAAAAGTTCCTGTGTTTTGTCAAACGTCTTAGAAAAAATTTGTAGGTTAATTGCTTTCATCTTGATGAGGCTATATGCCTTGAATTTCAGTTTTGCACAAAGATCAGGAGCATAAAAAACACAATTAATTTTACTTTGTTACTACATTTAATTTGGAAGTTATTGGTAGTCCTACACCGATGGTAACAATGCAGACACGGCGAAGCTCGCACAGAACAAATCGGACTCGTGCCCGTTGTTTTACATGAGCGTGCGTTGTCGAGGAAAGTATTTTGACATGAAAATTGGATGTAAGCAGGAATATTGATAAATTCGGATACACAATCTTTGCTAAGGTGCAAACATTTGGTCCAAAAAAGTAAGAAGACTCAGAATAAGCTATCAACCTACAAAAAGAAATTAAATTCCACATAAAACAATAACTGTAAAAAAAGTGACTTGGTCATTATGCAAACTTTGATAATAGAACATCAACCTAAATAAATGCCTCTACAATTTTGCATTATTGAGCTTTTAAACTCACAAAAGCCAAGATTTCCCTCGATGCTCTTTCTGTATTCACAAGTCTTCGAGTAAATCATAAACATTCTGCCTTACCTTTTAGTAAAGTAGTAGTATAATGGCTAAATCACAAGTTTTAAAAAAAAAGATTTATCCGTAACGTCATGAAAAACTATTTTTTTTCTTCAGAAAATCAAAACTTGATTCAGAAAAATATCTCACAACTATTCATCATTAAATAGCCACAAGACTTCGCCCTTTTTTTTAAAATGATTTGTTATTGTAACATTGTTTTTATATAATAGGGTCGATATATCGATACTTTTTCTTCGATATATCGAACCCGATATAAATATTTTTTAAAATATCGATATATCGAAAATCCGATATTTTTTAAAATATCAACAGCCCTACAATACACAGTTATATCTAAACACACTTGTTGTTCAGTAGAAAAACCACACTTCCTATTGAGGAAGCATGGCCTTCCCTCGAACGTATGCTCCAGTGGTGGTCGCCTGTTATACATAAGAAACAGTCAGATCCGCGCACGAATACTAGATCTGATGACCATCCACCTAGGGACCCCAACGTTTTAGTTTCAGCGTGATGTTCCACCAAGAAACACCAGGCAAGGTTACCCGTAAAACGTTGAAAAACACCTCTGTGGTAATTGTCTTACCATACAAGTGATGATAAGACATAGGTTAGGTTAGAAGTATCGGAATGTCTCGGTTGCCCAAAACTGTCCGATAGGGTCCCCAAGCAATGAAGTGAGCACGCCACCCATTTGTCACTGTAGGAGCAGGTTAAACTGGTGGGAGACGCATTGCTATAAGGTGTTTCAGCGTTTGAATACGAAACTTAAATGGAGATCAGGTCATTATTTCAGTGTTACCACCATACATTTGCTTCTCTGTAACAAAAATACGGCGTAATTTTTACGCTGGTCGCTCTTTCTTCTGTCTTGAAGTATTTTTTGCATACCAGTAACGGTAATGACATCTTGCACCGCGCTGGAAAACTACCGACGACTGAGACAATGGCAGAACTGGGTGACGAGACACACCCCAAGCTCTTTGTGTTGTCCTGCTAGGAGATATTTCTTCTTCACGAACCTTGACCGGTGAACACCGCCGTAATAGCTTCTCTACCTCCTACACCCAGTCCAGTCCTTCCTTCTGAATTCAGTTAGATCGCTGCTATAACTTAAATAGCCTGACGGCTGATTTCTTAAATTTCAAATTTAGCAAGCTTCCACAGGGAATACAAATAAAAAGTTGTATGTAGTGTCGTAAATAGAAAGATCAGCTTTAAATAGTACGATTGTCTACGGAACATTTTACTGCCATGGGAGCATCCATAAACTTCGTGACTCGGTCTTCGGAAAAGGAGAGGATGGGTTGGCTCAAGCTACGCTGGGGTACATGGAGGGGAGGGGGGAGAGGGGAAAATTCCGAACCAATCCACGTAGTGTTTCATAATATTATTTGTCAGGGTTAAAATAAGGTCCAGAACACAAAACAGCACGTAAATATTTAATTCCGTCATTTAACTATCTCCGTATGTAATTTGCGATAGTCAGACATGAGAAAACGGTGCAAAATGTCTTCTGGAATTAATAGGGAAAAAAGCTACGTGCCACTCGGGAAAGGGGGGGGGATAGATGTAAAAGCCACGTCGGGCTACGTGGGGGGAGTGGAGGGTTCACAGGACGCCAACGTAGTTTATTGACGCTCCCCAGGGAATACAAGCAATACTGTATTGATTCTTTCAGTGTGTAATATATATTGAGGCAGCATACAATTAACACATCACAAGACAGACGGAATTCTGACGCTGAAGGAAGGACTGGAACTGATAGGTCCTTCACAGCAAGGCCGCTACAAAGATCACCGATATAGAAAGTGAAAATAATTTCAGTAGAAAGATACACATGGCAGTTCTAAAAAAACATTCATTAAAGGTTCTTGAGCTTATCATTCCCTAAAATTTCCTCCATATGTCCAGTTTCTTTCGGGATATATCGTTTTTGTCCACATTTAAACCATTAATACAAGACGCAACATGCCTATTAATAAAGGCTCCTCGTGGTCCTGAATAGATTAGTGTTATTTTTCTTTAAACGGTTCAATGACCTTGAAGTCACTACTGTAGTGAGGGATTTGTATTCAAAAAAGGGCAACGAATTCGACCATCCCTTTTCGAAGGAACCATCCCGGGATTCCGCTATACCAGTTTCGGGAAACTCACTCGCCAAATCCGGTGAATCTGATGAATGGAAACATTCATACCCGGCAAACCATTCACAAGAAAAATTTACGGTTTTGCTGTAAATATTTGAAGAACACCGATACTATTGTCCTTGATTCATTGGCAGAAGAGGTAAAGACTCGAATAATCGATTAAATTGGTTTGGTCTGTTCGTTGAGGACATGAAATCGACAACGTAAAAATGTAACCGGATTCTGAATGGCTCTTTCATCTGAAATTTTAAGCTAGGTTCTGATTTTTTTGTTTCTTAAATCTGCAGTCATTTTGAGAGGTTCATACAATTTTTTTAACGTATGTGAGATTAATATTACTTCTATTGATTAGGTGAGCTTAAAATGGCGGTTCTTAATTTTTTAATTTGCCGATTAACACTGTGTCGTTAAAGATCAAACTACAGAAGACTGAAACCGACTGCACGAGTTCCTGTGATATTATCAATTGTTAAATTCCTTACGCCTACAGTTTCAGGGAAGTGACTATCATTGGTTCAGGTAGATTAGTTTTTGCAGTACGGGCAAGAGTACGTAAAAAGTTGTTTTAATATCACTATTACCACATTGCACTACCAGTTGAAGGAAACGAACCAATTACAGAAAAACTATTAAATGATCAGATCATAGACCAACTTTCAAAACTGAGATACCTATGTTCTAAAATAGTTCGATTCTCCGCGCAAATGAGGACTCAGAAGGCAATATACAAATATGTAATATAACATGGATGTTAAAGATAGTACTTAATAATAAACAAGAGAATTCATACATAACAATGTAACCTGTTTTGAAGTATGACATGGAAACATGGAGGTCATTAAAATCACAATAAGGCTGGTAAAAAAAGGGAGACAAATTGAGAAAATCAAATGAAATTGATACATCTTATAATAAGAATGCCAAGAAAAAGCTTGATTCGATATACTATCTACAAATATAGTAAACCTGTTACTGGGAAAAATACTGTAAATTTAAAACATAAAAAAGTCGGAGAACTATTAAGTAGTAACAGTAAACATTTCCAACTTTTTTTAAGTTTCTGTCTGCCTGTTTGGATGAATTGGATTCACTCAAAAACTACAGGCTGGAATTTGATGGGATTTCAAATAATGAACAGTACGTACGTGATTCAGAGGGTAAAGCAGGGTATGGTTCATTTTTATGTGACTTCGAAAAACTATAAAATTTAATATAAAATTCCCAAATTAGTATTAATTTTACATTGAACGCATTCGCGCAAAAACTACTTGTCGAATTTTGATGGCGTACCCATCTTCCCTGGAACAAAACAGTATATGTTTCATTACTATGTGATTGCGAAAAGCTGAGAAATTAAGATAAAATTGACAGTCGGTTGGTATCCATTTTGCACATGTTTCAAAGATAAGCTAAGCTACTGGTCGGAACGTAATGGCCTTTCGAAAAATGTTCAGCGTTTGGTTGCAGGGATAAAACAGGGTATGCTTCATTTTAATGTGACGTCAACAAATTGGGAAGTTAAGGTAAGCGTGTTCTCAAATTACTACTTATTTATAGTAGTCTACCTCACATCCTCAAAATGTACGCATGTACGCTGGTATGATTACCAACAGCATAGTACTTTTCGGAACTGCATCTGATATTCTCCTGAATTCATCACATAAACACCATTTTTTATTTTTTTTAAGTAGTCATAGTTATGGGCAACAACTAGTAAAATATATAGCAAGAGTAAATAAGAAGTTTACGTCGTAGCGGATCGTTGGCCCAGTGTTTGTTGGTAGGTGAATGAATACCTCTTGTTTTAAAATAAGTTTGAAATTTGTTGTCGCTGTTATTAGTAGTGATACTGTGTCAGCCCGGAAAACCAGATCCGGAGATCCGATCTCTTCCGGCTGTAATGTCTGCGGGCTGGTTGTACGTGTTGCTGCTTTCTACCGCTGCTTTCAGCGCCCCGAGACAGTCGGAACAGCTGACATGAATTGAGCGCTCAAACAGCGTCCGACGTAACAGCATTACACCCGTCATTACGAGGTTCAAATAAGATAAGCCTACCTAATCAGGAGTCTCGTAAGATCGGAAGATGCTACTGCCAAATCAAAATACAGATATACTATAGCCTACACGTAAAGGAAAAATAAATATTCCAAGTACGAAATACACTCACGCGCAAAAAGTACCGTACACAGATTGTGTATTAAATTAAATTTACTAAAAAATTGAAGAAACTTTTTTTAAAATTTAATGACAAGTGGTTTTTAAATAGTTTTAATTTTTAGTTTTGCAAGGTTGTGTTTTGAATGGTATATACAATAGTGTCTAAAATTAAAGCAACAGGCCATGGCCGAATTCCTTCCCGTTCCTTGTGCCCAACCCCGTCCCGCCTCTAATGACCTTAGGGCCTTATTACACTAGGCGACTTGGCGGCGCAACCAGCCGGGCAACTGGTGGCTCTGCTCGTCGCTGGGCACAGGGTCTTATGGAGCTTATTACACTAGGGCAGCCAGTGGCGCCGCCAGAAACTGGCGGCCGGCTGGCTGCCGGGCCCGGCCACCAGACCGGCAACCACTGGTGGCGCAGAGTCGTGGCGGGGCATTGTATCTTACCTAGCTTATTACACTAGGACACCAGGCGGCGCCGCCAGACTCGCCACCACGCGTTCAGTCTGCTATTCATGTGCCCCTTCCTACTTTACAATTTTAAAATTGCAGAGATACTGAGTGACAGGTTTGGTGAGACAACTAGGGACAGTCATCCTCTGATGGGAGGGAATGAATCAGAGGAGAGTATAAATGACGAACCTACAAAATTTGAAATAAATTCTCAGCAAATTGCGAAGTAACTCAGAAAGCTAAAAGTGGTGTAGGCAATATTACTACAGATTTACTAAAGATTGTGGGATACGATATTGTACCTTACCTTAAAATTTTGTTTAAAATGAGTTTGGAGACTTGCTGCTTACCAGAGGATTGGAAAAGACCGATAGTAGTACCAGTTCATAAAGGAAGGGTTAAAAATATGGTGAAAATTCCTGGCCAATTAATTTGTCATCAGTGATAGGCAGAATGATGGAGAGATTGATATGCAACTATATCAGAAATGTCTGTGAAGATAGAAACTAGTTTTCAGATCGACAACATGGCTTTAGGCAAGGATATTCATTTGAATCTCAGATAGTGGGCTATATGCAAGATATTTAAAATGAATTGGAAATGGGAGACCAAGTTGATAGTGTGGCACTAGATCTTTTTAATGTATTTGACAGAGTGAGCGATAAAATGGTTTTAAATAAACTGAAATGTATTGAATTGGATGAGAAAGTTACTTGCTGGTCACAGGAATTCTTAAAAGTCAGAAAGCAAATGGTTAGAGTAGGAAATACATTATCAAGAGAAGTGGAAGTAAATATAGGAGTTGCTGTTCATTATTCTAATGAATAACTGTGTTACGGTCAGAATCTAGGTATTTTGCAAATGATACAATGGTATACAATAGGATAAAAACAGGTGAAGACTGAACAGTTGCAGGATGATCTGGATAGAATATCTAAATGGGTAGGTCAGCCTGGAATAAAGATAAATGCCAAGAAGAGTCGGCTTATGAGATACACAGATAAATATATCTAAAGGTTAATTATGATTACAGAGTGGGGACAGATTTGCTTGATGAAGTGTAAATTCTTTGCATAACGTTTGATAAACTCAATTGGGCAGGTGGTAGAAAAAGGTTACAAAATCCTTCATTTGCTGAAGAGGGTGATGAGAGGATGTAACAGAGAAGTTAGGGACTTGAGTTACAAAACTTTGGTCAGATCACTGGTTGAATATGGTGGTGTAGTTTGGGACCACATTTTGGAGATCAAATACAGGAGTTGGAAGGTGTGCAAAGAAGAGCAGCTAGATTTGTTTGTGGAAATTATCGCAGGACCCAGTCAGTAACTGATATGATACAGGAGCTGGATTGGGACTCATTGGAGGAAAGGAGGAGAGTGCTGGAAATGTGCAAGGCATATGTTGGTGATGGGACTTGGATGGAAATTGGTAAAAGAATTAGGAATAGTGCATGGAAGGAGAAAGGCGACCATGACCACAAGCTTGGGCTCGATTTCTTGCATAAGGGAGTGGAAAAAATTTTCTTTTGTTGTTAAGGGCGTCAGGAATTGGAACAAATTACCGAGTGTAGTGATGAATAATTTACAAAAAAAAAAAAAAAAAAAAAAAGGAAAAAAAGAGCTTAAGGATTTTAAAATTAAAATTTATAAATAGGAACAGTAAATGGGGGAGGAATTTAACATTCCAGCTATAAAAGAAAATTTAAATATATACATAAACGGGAAATTAGATGACTAGGGAAATTGCTACCGGAGTGTTAGCTCCATCGCAATTAAATTAATGATTAATTAAAAATAATTAAAAAGAAAAAGGGAAGGCGAAGGGAGAGAAAGATGTATGTATATCATATTCTATTGCTAAGGGAATCTACACTCTTTTTGATGAATTGTATTCAGACGACAACAAGTTTTTTAATTACTTAAGAATGTCTAAATCGTCTTTCTTTTAATCATTGTACTTAGTAAAGGTTGATATTACCGGGAAAGATACGAAAATGAGAAATTCTTCTTGCTTTACCCCTTTGTCTTCTCTACACTTTCACTTCCCCGCATTTCCACAGTGACATTCTGTAGTTGACTGGACATATTCAACTACACAATTCGCATACAATGCGAGGATAACAGCAAAGAGACTGCTGGGTTGCGCGAGTGGCTGGCTGGCTGCGCCACCAGAATCCTGGTTGCGTCGCCAACAAAGACACCAGTGGCGCGTCTGGTTGCGCCACCAAGTCGCCTAGTGTAATAAGGCCCTTAGCCGTTGACGAGGCGCAAAGTTAAAAAAAAAAAAAAAACATTCCAGTCATCGTACAACCATGCCAACGATGACGTCAGGGCACCTAACAAAGGTGGTTGTTTTTGCTGTGTAGTCCCTCATCCACAATCGCTGTGCATTCACAGACGGAGCAGTATAGCACAGAGAAGATGCCTACCAGAATATCTGCGGTGGAGAGGCATAGGAAGAATGGAAGCAGGACAGTCTCAAACTGATGTAGCCCAATGGCTTAATGTGAATCGTTCTGTTGTTAATCGGATGTGGTCACAGTTTATAGAGAACGAAATGTATGCCGGAGACCAGGGCAGGACCGACTATGTGCGAAATCAGAAAGAAAATACCGTTATTTGGCTGTAAGGGCACGACGGAATCGCGTTAGTACTACACTACAACTGGCATCTGGCCTCACAGCATCCACTGGAACATTTATATCGAGGCAAACAGTGTACATAAGGCTTCGGCAGAGTGGCATTTACTGTCGGACACCTGCTTTATGTGTACCTTTGAAGCGTTTTCACAAAAGGGAACGTCTAAAGTGGAGTCGTTAATATGCCAACTGGACGGTCGAACAGTGGGCCAATGTTCTTTTCACAGGTGAGTCCAGATATGGTCTGGAGAGTGATTTTCGATGGATTCGCATCTGGAGGGAACGTGGAACACAATTCCTGGGCCCAAACATTGTGGAAAGAGGCCAATATCAAGGAGGATCCCTAATGTTGAGGGCAAGGATATGTTGACTTCTCCAACACCTCTTCATCAAATTGTACGGGTGAATCGGCGAGGTTTAACTGCTGTCAGGTATCGTGATGAGATCTTGGGACCTCACGTGCAGTTGTTGCGAGGTGCTGTGGGCCCAGACGTCGTATTGATGGAAGATAATGCTCGACCTCATAGAGCACGGGTGGTTGATGTTTTCTTGGAAACGGAAGATATTGCACGCATGGTGTGGCCTGCTCGATCTTCCGATTTGAATCTCATCGTGTATGTCTGTGATGCACTAGGGAAACGAGTTGCATGACATCAGCACCCACCAACCAATATGGAGTGGTAAGATGTAGTCATTTCGTGTTCTTGTGTGCATACGGAAACGAAACGACCGTGGAGCATAAAATGTAAATGATTTGCACGATATTTGAAGCAGAGTTAAGAAGAATGGCAACACTCCAATTAAAGAAGTAAAGGGACAAATTAACATGAACATATAGGAAGTTCCATAATAAAGTTAAAGAATCTATGAAGACAAGTGGTAGTGCAGGCGTTACTTATAAAATTAAATAGCCGTTTTGTAATGTAGCTGAAGCGACGTTACGGAACGTGTCACACGAACCATGCGCTGTCTGCCCTAGGGCGGCGCGGCTTTCCCTCTGGCGTGTGCTAGTCCGAACAATTCGGCTGGTCCTGCGCGGCCTATAAAACCACTGGCCGTGGGAATCTTGCTTAAGAACTCAGACCTTCCCTCTCATTTCATCTCATGATTCACAGTTGTCACCTGTAGTCACGTGGCTAGCGTCCACGTGGTATTTGGAAGCAGAATCGGAGGAAAAAAATCATTCCAAAGAATGCCATGCAAGATGAATTTTTTCTTGCTATAACGTGTAAAAGTTGGTTTTGAAAGATCAACGTTCTTCACTTTTGAATTTATTAGGTACAGCTGATTATTCGCTTGTAGATAAAACATATATATATATATCAAGCTTTATTGATCATCGAGAGAGAATCGTAGTGAGGAGAAAGAATTTTGGGATCGCTTTTTCGAAGAAATGTTCCGACTATTTGTCTAGAATAATTTAAGGAAACCGTGGAAAACCGAAGTTGGAATGGCTTTAGAGGAGATAGAGCAGGGTATTGCTAGATAACAAGGCTCAACTTACCGCTAACTCATGATACTTATTGAATTATTTTAAGCAACCGCTGGAAGAAATTTATGTGCTGTTATAACGAACATTTCGTGTATTACGTTTATACTTCCACCAGCACGGTAATTTTAGAACCGATGAAAATATGTCACTTGTAATTTTACATAGCAATTATTGTCTTTGATGAAAAGAAAGTATAAACAGAAACTTATACACATTCCCGCGAATTACTTCGTTGATTGATCTAGGTATCATACGGTTTATCATCTATTCGATTAATTGATGGAGTTTTTTCTGAATTTTAACATCATTAACTTAAAAATAACATATCTCTCAAACGTTCCGTGATTTGGATTCCAGTTAAACTATGAGTCCACCAACGAGGGTGGTGGAATGCGTGGAAAATAGAAACTCTGTGAACGGATCATAACACAATGCTAATTTACTTATTATCAAATATTATACCTGGATATTTACACTCAATCTCTTCAACTAGCAATTCTTCCTCCATCTTTAATCATAAAAGAACTTATTTTTCTACTTGTGTACCTAATAAGCTGAATCTGTTTGGCATTTATCTTTATACTATACAGACGTCACACATACAACGACAGTAAGGGAGCGTGCATAAACCACGTAGCTCCATTTTGGCCTCCTGTGAACCCCCCCCCCCCACTTAGCCCTGAGTGGCTTTTGCCTCTACCCCCCTCCCCCCACGTAGCACGTAGCTTTTTCCCCTTTTGATTCCAGAAGACATTTTGTACTGTTTTCTCTTGACAGACTATTGTATACTACATACGCAGATAATTAACTGAGGGAAATAAATATTCACATGCTGTTGTGAGATCAGTTCCTCATTTTAACTGTGAAAAATGTTATGAAAGGAAAGCTACGTGGCCTAGCTCAGAACCCCTCCCCCCTCCCCCCATGTAGCCCAGCGTAGCCTTCCAGCTAACCCCTTCCTCCCCCCCCCCCCCCTGGACCGAGCATCGTAGTTTGTGCACGGTCCCTAAACTGTAAACAATGTCAGAAGACATTTTAAACAACCGCTGGAAGAAATTTGTGTGCTGTTGTAATGAACATTTCATGTATTATTACTTTTATAACTTCCACCAACACGATAATTTACCGACAGAACCGAGGAAAATATCATTTGTATATTCACATAGCAATTATTCTCTCTGATGAAAAGAAAGTATAAACAGAGACTTATACACATTCCCACCAATTACTGCCTTGATTGGTCCATACTGATCTATCATCTATTCAATACTGGAGTTATTTTTCTGAATTTTAAGACCATTCACTTAAAAATAACATATCTTTCAAACGTATTGTCTTATCTATAACACTGAGCATCTTAGTTATAATTATTGTGTTGCGCATTCAAATAGGACGTAACGCTTTTGGACAACCATCATTGTTACGCTGAGCATCGCTGGTGTATGTATTAACGAAGATCGCCAGTTATAAGTCGGAGCGATATCTGAGGCTGCTACGCTGTCCTGACCGACAAAAAAAAACTGAAACCAGCAGTTTAACACAGGCAAAGAAGAAAAAAACCACATTATTCACACTGATTTTCATTTCAGACCCAAGCGACGAAGTGTACTTAAAGCTAACCGCTAATTTCAATACAGCACAGCAATTCTCTCAAGGACGAGACCAGTTCCATTTCTAAAGACTCCTTGCACAGTGACTCGCGGTTTCCATTCACGCCCAGATTCCCTGACATCAGATTCAGGTTCCCACACGTTCAGAGAGGAACCACTTCGCGTACATTCCGGAAGCAATCGCTACGATCAAAGACTCTCATTGTGATATACAACACTGCCTTGGAAATTAGGGTTGTTGCGGATGTCATCATTGCGGATGCGAATGCCAATGCAGATGTTCAGTTCTTGACATCCGAGGATGCGGATGTTTTGTGGAAGCGGAAGGGGATGTGGAAAAATAAATGTATTATTATTTAGATTTTAATATTTTATCAAAAATAAATTTAAAATCAATAATTTTTCATAAGTAAATTCTATTTTTACAGGACTTCAAATCGACCTTCACCTCTAGCAAAGCTTTGATTTTTTAATGCGAACATGCAAGGACCCTATCTACATTTTAGGAACATCTGATGTACCTAAAGTAAGGCTGAAAAAATGAAAATTTTCTAAAGCAATCATTAACGGTAAAACATTTAATAGTAAATGACCAGAAATTTATGAACTCTTTGTATACGCTTCTCCAAATCGACCAGCCCGACACCGGCCCGCACCGTCAAATATTAGTCCAAACTAATGATGGCCGACACACGGTGCGGTGTCATTTTAACTCACTTGAATCGAGTGAACAACAACAATAAGAAAGTGACGGTCGGTGACAGATTGGGCTCGGTTCGGTCTAATGTAGCCCGACCTTACTTCACCTGCAAGTTCAAACATGTAAATTCGTCGCTTACGTAATAACACCGTTTGGTTCATTCTTACTTTTATTGCAAGCAGGGCCGCCGTAAGCGGGCGTGCACCGCACGCGGGCGGCACATCGAGGGGGGCGGCAGACCAAGTGATCGACAGTCGCCGCTCCGCGATAGTTGCCACTCCATTGTCGCCGCGACGAAATTTGCAGCGTATTATGTAGCGGACGACCTTCAATCTCACAGTTTTCTGACCCGGTTCGGAAATTTCCTAAATCCACCACTGGCTGTAGTTAGACAGGAGGCGGCATAATCGGTATTGCACGCGGGCGCTAAAACAGCATTTTTTCAGCCTTACTTTAGGTACAACAGATGTTCCTAAAATGTAGATAGGGTCTGATTGCAAGATAGTCAGAAAACAACTACTTTTTTTACTAACTAAGCGACTTCAGTATTTCCTCCTATAAGCAAAAATTAGATATGCAGGAATAAAGTTATAATGAATAACCTTTCCGTATACCACATCCAGTGTGATGCTCTTTGTAATTTTGTTCTGCAATTGTTTAAATATTTTAGTCTGATTAATTTTACAATGGTTCCCCTTCGCTGTTAAAATTGATCGTTAGCATCATTTATTATTTTGCAATATTGTGGTTTGGATCCTTTGTATTTGTCGAAAGTTTAGCTCTGAGAAATACTGTTCGGTATCCACAATTCTATTTACATTCATCCCATAGCTAAGAAAATCACGTAGTTAACGTCTTTGATTAGACAGTGTTTAAAGGAACCGACATCAGCAGCATATTGTTTCTTTATGGGTCTGTCAGTTTAGAATACAGGAAGCCGATAGCTTTTAGACCGTGTTAGTATACTCTCTGACTACACAATGTTGCCGGCAGTTTTCAATAGTCGACTGAGAGCTTTACAGGGTCACGATTCACCGCTATTGTTCGCCCAGCAGCAGATGTTTATTAGCGCCTCAGAGAAATTTTCAGCAGCCCTATTGTGCGCTCCACTCCATTGTTCGGGTCTCCATTGTTACAAGTCTCATAGCCGCAATGCCACTAATTGCGGATAATTTCCACGGCATACCGCCACCGTTTCCGACCACCCATTTCGATATAACCTTCAAACGTCCGGTTAAATAGCGCAGGCATTTTTTCTTAGTTTCAGAAAAAGTTATGTTTTGCGAATTTTAGTTTAAAAAAAAATATTTAAATCGAATCAAAAGATTATGATTTAACTCACCTGATCATCAAAATCCCGACGGAAGCTTAAGAGAAACCTCTCCCCCCCTCTCCCCAATACCATCAGCTAAGGGAGCGTGCACAAACTACGTGGCTCGGTCCAAGGGAGGGGAGGGTTGACTGGAAGGCTACGCTGGGCTACGTGGGGGAGGGGGTGTTTCGAGCCAGGCCACGTAGCTTTCATTTCATAACATTTTTCACAGTTAAAATGAGGAACGGAACTCACAACAGCATGTGAATATTTATTTCCGTCATTTAATTATCTCCTTATGTAATTTACAATAGTCTGACAATAGAAAACAGTACAAAATGTCTTCTGGAATCAAAAGGGAAAAAAGCTACGTGCTACGTGGAAATGGGGGGGGGAATTGGGGCAAAAGCCATGTAAGGCTACGAGGGGGGGGGGAGAGGGGTTCACAGGAGGCCAAAATGGAGCTACGTGGTTTATGCACGATCCCTAAGTATTAGATGCATCAGATTGACTGACTACAGTAAAAAGAAGAGACAATGGATGAATTTCCTTTCTAGGTTCATAGACGAAAAGAGGAAACTGTTTGGAGTGACGATTAATATTAAAGAGAGAGCTCCAGGAAATTAAGAGCACATAGTGAATAGTGATTGATATTTGTGAATGAGAAATGTTTAGAAATTTCAATATACGTGAGAGTTATAAACCATGAAAAAGGGGTCATATACAGTCCATATAATAATCACGTGGCTACTGCGCCACCTGAAAAAAAGGTGGACCACCTAAAAGGGGAGGAGGACAAGAAATGAAACTTCACAGGTTGAGAGGGAATGTGATGTTATTTCCGTAATTAAAAAATCGAGTGAAATTAATAAAGAACTTGGCAGTATGACTCCGCTTATCGGTATGACGTTGCAGCCCCCCCCCCTGGCCTTTATACATGCACTGATTTGGTTGGGAAGGGTGTCTTAAAGCCGTTGTATCCTCTCCTGAGGCAAGCTCACCCACAACTTTTGTAACTGGTCTTTGATATCGTGGATACAGGTACTGACACAAGGAAATTAGCTACCCGGACACTGGATACGACTCGTTATTTTTGGTGGGCTTAGAGCTATTTATTTTCGGTGCAGATGCTTTTGCTATATTTCCTGTAACTCCAAGAACTAAATAAGCTACTGTCCGTTAAATACGACTTACTTTTGTACGCTGACACCTCAGTACCCATATTTTGTATTGAATTCAATAAAATTATTATTTGTAAAAACTTTTTAAAAAAACTTAACATTCATTTGGAACAAAATTGTACTAGGTCTTCAAAAAAGATTGATTTTTTAAAATATATTATAGTAACATGTTCATTATGTGACCCCTGAAATTCTTTATCAGGTGATGATATACATGACTTTTCGGAAAAAAAATGCTGAAGATTCGCATTTGTTAAAATTATGAGTTTTGCTATTTTCCGAAAGGCATTCACACCAGAAGTATGGCTATATCTAATGTAAATTTTCAAAGAATTTTCTGATCACTACCTTCGGAGACAAATTTTTATAGTTCATAGAATGGAAAAAAAGACTCGAAGATTTTGAGTACTGGTGTGTTATCAGCCTTCCACTAAACTCCTTATAACTATTTTCCCCCACTATTTTTTTTTCAAATTTTACATTATAATCGTGTTAGTAAGAACTAAAGTAGTTCTTAATTACTAATTTGAAAACCGAGCGTGGTGGGTGAGCGGATAACTCTCGGCCTCGCATTCGGGAGAACGTAGGTTCGAATCCCCGTCCGGGCATCCAGATTTGGGTTTTCTATGGCTTTCCCAAATGCCGAGATGCTTCCTTCAAAAGGCCATGGCCGAATTCCTTGCTGCTCCTTATTCCCGTCCTTTCCTGCCTGTAATAAGCACGAAGTCGACGAGGCGTAAAGCCATAAGCAAAACAAAAACAAATTATAAGTTAAACGGATTGGATTTTATGAGGGCGTGTCAGAAAGGACAGACGGGTAGTTAAACGAATCATGCTATAGGGTTCGATCTTTCATACCCAACATTAGAGATGAACTAAATACTGATCCCATATGTGAAACTATTGAATCACGATGTGTTTTTAATAGCATCTGGGGCAACTTTTTTTTTTTTTTAATCGGCCTCCTCCACCCCTTACAGCCGTCCTTTCGCTCTCCATTACTGCCTTCTTCGGCTTGCTTCTCCGCCATTTATTATTTATAACTTAAATATTTTCCTGTTTCCCAGGCTTTGGGTTTGCCGTTACCGTCTTTTTTTTTTTAATTTTTAATCTTCTCCTGAATGTGTTGTTAAGTGATCAAAGAAGAAGACAATGGACTTTGGCATTTCCTCGCACGCCATTGTCTGAAAAAACAAAAAATTAAAATTTTCACGTATCCAACGTTCTTATTTAGCCATCACATTATTGGTTAATTTTTATTTATTTATTTTTTTAATTTTTTTTAATTTTTTTTATTTTTATTTATTATTATTATTATTCTTTTTTTTTTTTGCCAGAAGTCTCAAGTTCTTAAATTTTTTACTTTTTAATTTGATGGTCTTTTTATTTTTGCTATTTCGTCCAGATAGCTTCCAAATTTTGTTTTGTATTTCGTCGTTTTCTTTAAACTCCAAACTTTAATTTTCAAGGTTGATAAATACTCTTCTAAGTTCTGGGATGTCTTCTGCAGTATATCTTGCATTGCATGTCCTAAAATCCATATTAGACTGTTATGTTTCTCTATAGGTATAATCTTGAAATCCGGCTTTGTTAGGATATTGGTGAGTATTTCCTGGGCGGTTTTTGCATCATGCGTGCCACTAAATGTTTGTCCACGTCCAGATTGTTTGCGCTCTTCCGCAAGAGATTCGGTGTGCTAGCGTATCTGTGTTGCCGCAAGTGTCACATCTATCTGTTGGCTTGAGGTGAATACGATGTAGCTTCTCATTGGTGGCCAAGGTCTCGTTGGCTACTTTGTACCAAAGGGCTTGAGTCTCGGACGGAATTGTTTTGTTGAAAATGTTTGCCCACAACGTTTTTCGCAGTTGATTTCCGGGTATTTAGTTTCTATTATATTTCCCCGTTTATGGGCCATCATACATGCGTAAATCTCTTTGTTGTCTTGGGAAAGCTGTTCTTTCTTGTCTCCATGATATAGCTGCTTTCGATGAAATACAGCCTGAAATGGTAAAGGGAATTATTGATATGGGCAATCCCTACCGGTGCCGTTGTACTCACCGGTTTGTAATGTTCCAATAATTGTGCCGTTATGGTTTCCTTGTTTTCAGATACTTTCCTCATTGCCTGTATGAAGATCGCATTTGCTTTGGTTCTTGCATCCATTAAACCTAAACCTCCTCTTGCTTTTGGCAGGGTTAGCGTCTGGAAGTTGACTTTGAATATGTCACCTTGGCTCAAGAACCAGGCTACTGCCCTCTGAACGCTTTGTATTATCCCTTTCGGTGCAGGGAGCACTTGGGCAACATAGTTTAATTTGCCAAGGACCGCCAGATTTATTAAATTTGCTTTCTGTATTTTGTTGATCCGTCTGGTTTTGTGCAGTTGCAGAATGGCCCTTGTGCTGTTTAACACTTCTCGCCAATTGATTACACTCATTTTGAGTGGATTGGTTTCTAGCCACACACCTAAGGCCTTGTGTTTGCTCATTTGTTTGAATCCATAAGTATTTACAAGATTTTGAGGTCCTGGATCCAATGTAAAGTATGCCTGATTTGTCCATGTTGACTGTAGCGCCACTTTCAGGGCCATAAATCTTTATCTGGTTATTAATTGTTACTAGGTCGTCATTGTCGGTTACGTAGAACCCAATATCGTCTGCATAAGCTCTTGTAGTGTATCTTCTACCTTGGAACGTTATACCCTTTGTCAAGGAGTGGATGCTCCGTAGTAAGGGTTCCGTGTATATGGCGAACAAGACCATTGAGAGGGGGCAGCCTTGTCTCAGCCCTCGGCCCATACGAAAGTTTTTTGAGATGAATCCGTTTACTAATACACTTGTGGTAGCACCGTTGGTTAGTTTCTTGATTACTGATACGAAGCTTGTTCCCATGCCCATTCTCCTCATGGTATTGTATAAGAACTGGTGTTCGACACGATCGTATGCTTTGTCGAAATCTAGGAAGAGAATTCCCGCTTTTAGCTTCAGGTTGTCTGCCAAGGAGATGATATCTCTATGTTCCAAGATTGCATGTTGGATCCCGCGATTAGGGATCGGACCCGCTTGGTACGGGCCAAGAATTTTGGTGAGTAATGGTGTTATTCTTCGTTTCAGGATACGAGTCAAAATCTTGAAGTCGGAGTTCAGTAGCGTTATGGGTCTTAACTTTCTGATATTCTTCGTGTGTGGTGTTTTTGGGATGAGAATTATTATGCCTTCCGTGAAGGCTTCAGGCAATCGTTCAATCTGCCATATTTCATTGAATATATCGACCATCTTGTGGGATATGATGTTCCAGAAAGCTCTATAAAATTCCAGGGGAAGACCGTCTTTCCGGGAGATTTTCTAGTTTTCCCAGCCATGAGGGACAACTCTGCTTCTTCTAGTGTGATGTCTCTGGTAATCTCTCTTCGCTCGTTGTCGTCCATGTATTCATTTATGTGGTTTAGGGTGGAGTCCCTGTTATCTCCGGTTGTGGTGGAGGCTCTGTAAAAGGATGAAAAATGGTTCCAGATCATTGCGGGAATTTCCTTTTGGTTGGTTGTTCTGACTCCATCTTCCGCAGTTATGTTTGATAAGTACTGGGAGTTTCTTCTTTTTGTCGCCCTAATCAGATGGTATAGCGATACCTTCTCTTTCTCTACTAAGTCCACGCTATCGGTGTTGACTAAAAGGGATTCCATTCTTGATGCTTGGTATTTGTTAATTTTGGCTTTATACTTTTTAATCAGTACGTGGTCGTGGATGGTGTGCACGTCTTTTTTTGTACAGGTCCTTCAGACATCTGTAGTAAAATTCCATGGTATTGTTTGTCCAGTGATGTTTTACGTGCGAGTAGGCGATAATAGCTTTTCTTATTCTTGGTTTCGCATGGGTTATCCACCAGCTTAATTTGAGCTATACTTGTGGCAGTTTCTGACACTTGAAAACCAGGTGGTGATGACGCTTTCCTTACATTCAGCATCGCGAAGAAGCGAAACGTTCATCTTCCAATATCCTTTACCCTCTCTGAATATCTAATTGGGTCGCACTTAATTCTGCATATGTACGCACAGTGATCGGAGAAGCTTAAGGGTACTATTTCATCGCTACTAACTGCTGGGTCTAGAGTGTTAGATACGTAAATTCTATCAAGTCTGCTTTTTGATGTCGGGGTCATGTGTGTGTGACTAGTTTGGTTTCCGTGCAATGCCCGAAACGTGTCCTTGAGGCCTAATCCTTCGACCATTTTTGCTAATTCTTGACAGATGTTAGGGTTTGGTCTTTGGTCGCTTCGGTCAATTACGCAGTTAAAGTCACCGCCAATTACAAGTCTGGTCGGTTTCTTTGCGTAATAAGTAAGGTATATCACTTTTGAAGAATTCCGCTCTCTCCCTGTTTTTTATTAGTTGCCTGAGGGTGCATATAAATTGACGATGCATATGTCCTTGATGTATACTGCTATACCCCTTCCGGATGTTAAAATTTCCGGGTTTGTGTAGGACAGTCCTTCCTTGATTATTATTGCAGTTCCGGTTTTGCAGTGGGAGTCCTAAATTGGTTATGGTTTCGTAACCGAAGAGTTCAAACTCCCTGATTATCACTTCTTGCATGAGTGCGACGTCTATTTGATTTTGGATAAGAAATTGTTGCAAGGCATAAAACTTTGTTTTAGCTGTTATGCGATTGATGTTAATCGTTGTTAGTGTCAAGACTTGATTCATTGTGATGGTGCTTGGCCTTGGTTGTCCGCCAATCCATTAGTGTCCGACAGCAGCTGTTCCATACGTCAAGTCTATACCGTTAAGTTTCCTGTTTACGGTCTCCAGGTGTTTGTTTCCTTGTGAGTTCGTCGCTGCGATTTATGTTCAGGAAGTCTGCCTGACATCCTCTATGTCTTCGTTATGATCGTTGTCTGCCCATGCCCACTAAAGGACATACCTTCTGTCTCCGTACCTGTTTCTCGGTGTCTGACTGAGTTTGGATTTAACTCTGCATTAAATGTTGGCCGGCTCTTCCCGATTTGTTGCTTTTTGAGCTTTTTACCAGTGCCTTTAGCATCGTCTGTATTTTCTCTTTCAGTGGATGTTTCCCTAGTTTGTTTACTTTTCGTCTCTGGTTGTTTTCTTGCACGACGTTTCTTACTGGGTTTGGGCTTCGCTGGTTTCGTCCACTCGGTTTCTTCTGCTGTCGTCGTTTCGTCCTTCTCGTCGGCCGACTCCCTGTTATCGTCGGTTTCTGCCGTATTTTTCAACGATCAACATTTCTCTTCTGTTTTGTCTCTTCCATGTTTGTTATTGTCTTTTCTATCAAGTCTCCTTCTTGTTTTCTTGGTAAGTTTTTCGCTTTTGTGTTCATGGTTTTGGATACCTCGTCGCACCTTGTTTCTTCAGTGTTCCTGTCGTCGTTTTGTTGTTCCCTCGTTTCTCTTCTTGTTTTCGTCTCCGTGTTCCCACTGTCCGTTATCGTCAGTGGTGGAAACTGCTGCTGATCTTCCAGTGGCATTTCTTCATCTTGTTCATCTTGTTTCGGTGTTCCTGTTCGTCTGAGGTAGGTTAGCGGTAGTACTGTAGGTTGTATGCGGGGGCAGTTTGCTCTGATATGTTGTATTGAATTGCATAGAGCGCAAGTTCTGGGCTGGCCGTCGTATACAACCAGTGCTCTGAAACCGCATACATTGATGTATGATGGTATGTGTTTCGTTATCTCCATTTTTACTAGCCGCACTCCATTTGCTTTCTTAAACCTGATATTGCCTCCCCATTTGTCTTCTACGATCTCTTCCACGTTTCCGAACGGTTTTATTGCTTGTAGAATGGCTTCATTAGATATTTCAAAGGGCAGATTTAACACTCTTATCTGTCTTTTTCCCATTCCTGCGTTCGTTACTTGAACATTGCTTACGTTTCCATCGGCATGATGGAATTTTAGGTTCCCGGTATTTGATTCAATTACACTAACACAATGTTCCTCGCTTATCATTTTAACAAAAACGCAGTTCTGGAACGAGTCTAGTTGTATTCCCAGTATTTCTTCGTCAATTAGCTTTACTTTATCAAACAACCACTCATGTATTTCATAGGCCGATGGTCTTACGTATGCTCGATCGAATGTGAATTTCACTGTGTTTTTTCTTGTTATGGCGGTGGAAGCCATCTCTTACCTTTTACTGCAGAATCGCCTAAATGCGGCTGCGTTGATGGGTTTTCAATAGCTCACACACAAATTTCACACTAACACTGTTATAATAGCTGCGGCGTAAACGGAAGTTGCTGACAGCACGTCCGCGTCTGACCGCCGCTGAACGCGGAATGAAAAGGCCATGGCCGAATTCCTTGCTGCTCCTTATTCCCGTCCTTTCCTGCCTGTAATAAGCACGAAGTCGACGAGGCGTAAAGCCATAAGCAAAACAAAAACAAATTTATAAGTTAAACGGATTGGATTTTATGAGGGCGTGTCAGAAGGGACAGACGGGTAGTTAAACGAATCATGCTATAGGGTTCGATCTTTCATACCCAACATTAGAGATGAACTAAATACTGATCCCATATGTGAAACTATTGAATCACGATGTGTTTTTAATAGCATCTGGGGCAACGGAGGCCATACAGGCAGCTCAATGTAATTGTTATAGCTTCCAGTGTATAAGTCGTCATCCAGTGTATATATTGTATTTTTACAATGTATGGACGCCACAGGACGGACAGGACATTCACACAGACACACAACACTTAACATCCATGCCCGCGGCCGGATTCGAACCGGCGGCCTTCGCTACGCTACCAAGGCCGGCGAATCACGATGTTAGAATGACCACTTCATAGAGATTATGTTACTGCTGCGCGTTTTCATTATAATCACACTATGATTTCCCGTCTTAAACCATTTAATGGTTTTCGCAGTTGGAGATTCATTCTTCGTTCGATGAATCGGGCATTGGGCTTCGTTATCCTTGTTATTTACGATGAAGTTTCTCCCGAAGCCTCTGGGCGTATTCTATACTGAATGTAGATCAACTCCTGACTATTTTAACTGGTTGCCAACTCCGACAAGTAGCAAGTATACAGTCAAGAATTAATTTACTTTCGGTATAGAAGATATCGGGAGGTTTGAGGCGAAACGTATTTGCAATTAACCAACATAACGAAGCTCGATTCAACGAACGAGGAATGAATTCTCCGTCTCGTTTAAGAAAATTAAACAGATATACATGAAGTAAAAAACAAACCACTAACAAATAGAGGTAGTAGATAACGGAATAAACGATTCCTCGCATACTGTTAAACAATGATCAAGCATTTATCAGAATACATTTTGTTCTTAAAGGTAATTTTAAGATGCTTCTATATAGCTATGCCGTGACCATAATTCCACATTTAAGTTAAAAACTTCACACAAATTTAAACTGTTATGATGTAATCTTACTGCTGTCTATTTAAACCTGTCCTTAAAGCTGCAAATATGGGAAAGACAGCACATTGTCACTTCCATTCACTTTGTAACATATCAGACTTACGGCCAGAAAGTGTGAAATTATGTAACAAATACGTTGCATTTTATAATTGTTGCTAGGGAATACGTCTGGAACTATTACCACGAGTAAAACCTGTAAACATCTACCTGCAAACTCTACAGTTAGTACACTCTCTGTATATTGTATTAAAACGAAAAATTAAACCAGATTCAACGCTCTTGTTTCTCTATGTTTATTTTTCAGTGCAACCAGTTGTATTTACCCTACCTGCTAGTCTGGTCGGGTTGCGTTGATTAACGATCTCTAGTCATGATGTCACACAAATAATAATAAAACCACTAGAAGTATGAAACATACATTCAACTCAGATACTTTTTTAAGCGCTGTATATAATTCAGCTTTTTAAACCTTCAGCCAGAGGAAATAATATGTGCCTAAAAAACACACACACTTGCTTGTGCTCTGCTGGAAATAGTTTCGGCAGTCGGTAGTAACTCTTAGAAAGTGGGTCGGAGCTAGAAACATGGTCCGAGGTATGAAATTTTATGAAAATAACACAACGAGAAAGTTTAGCGAATAAGAAAATATTTAAATATTGCTGAGTAAGTTCCATTACGTGTGCATTATAATTAGATAATAGACAACAGCTTCTGGAGCAGCATACAGCTAATCAAACTGCATATCCCGATTAGGTAGAATGTTTTATTTTGACATTAATACGTCTTTACACCAAGTTGCGAGTCTTGTCATCAAAAATCGACCCTTACGTACGCATTGGAAATGTTTGAAATCGTACTACTGAGTGACTTCCAGAGATGACCCTAAGGTGTAGTATGATTGCATGTCGGCCAGATCGCCGATACTATGAAAAAACCCCGTCCGTTTGCCCTGCCTAGTTTCCAGGAAGACAAAATCAACGACGTAAAAAATTCTTGTGACCGGGTGAAATAAAATGGTAACTATCAACGGGTGCGTTGTCCGATCTTCGCAAAAAGTGTCAGCAAGTAGTCGACATATCCTAGTTTGAGTGTGCGGTCAGATCGCATAAAACAAATATTTGATATAACTCGTGGACATTAATGGAAAAAAAATTCTTACAATTTCGGAATGTCATGTTGTCACATATAACTGTTATGACCATTTCTCTGAATATCACCCTCCCCAATATTTTTTTTCAATTTATTTATATTTATTTTTTAAAAGCTGAATCAAAAATGACCTCTAGAGCACCCAGTTTAATTCATTTGGGGTTGGAATGTCAAGCACTTTCAAAAGAAATGCCTCATTAGTGGAACATCGGTTAAATATGTTCCATTTACTCACCGTAATATTTATTTCATCAATTCATTTGAAATTCTAAAATAGTAACTTAATCTCAAAGATGACCATTGAAATAGTAACAGTAATGTTTTGTTACTATTTTTAAACTCCAGTGTGGATCCGTGCATTGATTGTAAATTGTATTAGCGAGTTAACCCATTTTGCAAGGATCTCTAACTTTGGCATAATTCTTGTGTAGTTTGGTGAGTGGAGCACTTACAGTAGTTTACTTTCGCCAGGGATCGTACTGTGTACGGATCTCTTTTTTATACGTAACAAACTCCCTCTCTCGATTATGGGACAATGCACGCGCCCGCGGCTTATATCTCGTTGGCTGTTACACAACCCAATGATCTGCTGAGACAAATTACATGGAAAGTCATCTGCGGTACAAGGGGCGGTAGAACCCTCAGGATAAGAAATCTCCGTTGCGGCAACGAGAAACTATACGTGAAAAGCAGTAAATTATAATCTGTTCGTAACATGAACATATAAGCTCCAAAGATCACACTACCATACTCTATACTCCTTAAGATTCTGTTAATATTGTTGTTAATTGTACGTTCAAATACACGAAGAACATAATTCAAACCTTTCAGGGAGCTGGAAGCATCCCAAACTTATGAAAATAGCTATGAACGGAAAACTTCTAAAGTGACATTTAATTATTATTATTTTTAACTCGTTGATGATGCGGGCAACAGAAATGACGTCAGTAACATGGAACTTCTAAATGTAACGTAAACTATTAAATAATAATTGTATCGTGTCTTATTCTTTAGTACAGAATGGTGTATCTTATTCTGGTGCAGGAAGGATTTCAACATGACCACCGCCTCTACTAACATTGCATCTCGGAAAACCAAACATCTACCATACAGGACTCTAGCTCGCACACATAGGTTCACGCGGACGAGGCTACAGGTAAATGATAGTTGTGTTATAAAATCTTAGTGACCGAAGAACACCTTGACTCGTTCGTCATGATATTCAGTCATTGGGACTTCTGATTGTCAGGCAGAGAGGTCTAAGTCGGCTCTTCAAGTTCGAAAAACACTTCGTTCAAACATACAAAGACTTTCCTTCTTACTACAAACTGTACAGGGTTCTTCTTTTTCTTAGCAATAAAAAGAAACCTACGAGTTTCCAACATTACTTACATGGCCACCACTATCAGGAATAGGTTAACGGATGTTGTTGTCGACAAATTTTACAATTAATAATCATGAATTTTATTGATAATTGTTTCCTCTTTAATATAATTAAAGACATGTTAGCCGTAAAGTAATGGGCATCTATTATACTAATAGACAAGCTGTCACACTGACGTCATGTCACGGGATGACGTATCTATGACGTTGCGCTATGACGTCACGCTTTACGATGATATTTTTGCGAATGCACGTTATTTAATAACATTTCCAAGCATCAGTGAATAAATTAAATCACAGAAAACTGCAATAAAAGTATGTATTGCGTTAAAATCGACATATCAATCATTAGATGCTTATATTTACGTAATATTCTTTTGATATATAGAAGTATTCCTTAAATTATTTGTCCATAGATATGTAAGATAAAAGTTCGTTTTTCCAAGCATCGGTAAATAAATTAACTCACAGAACACTGAAATAAAAGTATGTATTGCGTTAAAATCGACATATCAATCGTTAGATGCTTATATTTACGTAATATTATTTTGATATGTAGAAGTATTCCTTAAATTCTTTGTCCATAGAAATGTAGGCTTAAGATAAAAGCTTTTATTTCGTGCATCAATGTAGAGAACATTTTGGTTAGAGCATTACTTCGCATGGATCAGAATTACTAGTTAATAAATAACATGTTAAACAGCTTTAAAAATGTATTCTCAGATATTCAGTTACAAGTTTCAGTTTAAATTTGTTCACAACATTTATAAGGTGGAATCAGAATAAAGCAGAGCGTTTGTCTTCGACGATGTGTAGGACTGCCAATGAACAGCATTCAGACTGGAGGCCGCTCGTGTTTCTGCCGTCGAACTGCTCTGTGTCGCTGTCGCCGCCGCCGATGGCTGCCCTTGGTTCTGCAACCGCCGCTTTCTCTGAAACAGCGTGACGTCAGTATGTTGCGAGCATGGGGTCCACCCCACCCGCCCCCTCCGTGGACCCCGGCCCCACCCCTGCCGCCGCGGTGCTTGCGGCCGCGGCGGATGCCTGCTGCTCCAGCGGGCGCAGCAACCGCAGGGCGCTGCGGCGCAGCACCCTGCGGCGGCGCAGCTCGTCGCTGCGCGCTGCTGCGTCCACTGTCGCAGCCGGCAAACGCGGCAGCCGCAAGCACCGCTGGACTCCAGACCTCAGACGGAACAGCCAGCAGCCGAGATGCAACCCCTGCCCCAAGAGTCTTCAGCGAGGCGACGAGCGCTTCGACTGAAGACTCGATGAGGCCGAGGTTCCATCCCGTCTGCTCGCTGTTCCGTCCGAGGCTGGAGTCCACTGTGGCCCTGTCGGACGCCGTCTTATATACCCTTTCAACAATGGCGGAGACCATTTCCGTGGAAACGGACCGTGTCGACACAGAAATCTAATGGTTACCGTAGATACGCTGTCACAGCAGGCTTCGAAATTTGGTATATTGTTCCAGGTTCGCACCCAGTATTCAGCTGATACGAGAATTCGAAACGATCCACATCTAAGATTAGTTTAAAGACTTTTGGGTTTCGATAACAGAGACCAGAATGTGATTTCAGCATTGTGTTTCAATTGAAGTGGTTGATATCAACGGCATCGCTAAACCTCCAAAGGCTCTTTTTATTCAAGAGAAATGATACTTCTTTTTTTTATTTTTTTTTTTTATTTTATTTTTTTTAAACAGTTTAACGTCCCTTTTTAACAACGTGGTCTTTAGAGACGGGAAAGGATGGGGGCAAGGAATGGGAAGGAATTCGGCCATGGCCTTTTGAAGGAAGCATCCCGGCATTCACCTGGAGTGATTTGGGGAAACCATGGAAGACCCAAATCTGGATGCCTGGACGGGAATTCGAACCGCCGTCCTCCCGAATGCGAGGCCAGAACGTTATCCGTTACACCACCACGCTCGGTATGATACTTCTGACAACCGAGGTGGTTGCTGACATGTTAAGGTGAAAACACGTACAATAATCAGCGATTAAGTGTGAGTGAATTTGGCTGCCACAGAACTGAATCATCCATATGTAAGTTTCCGTTCTTAGACCATATTCTTTTTATTTTATTTTAAAGTGACAGGATATGTGTACTTTACCCATCATATCCTCTTTTTTCTGCGCAAGGAGTGCGTAGGTATTCCACCATGGTCGTTTGAAGGAACCATCCCAGTATTCGGCTGGATTGATTTCGAGAAATAATAGAAAACCGAAAGCTGGATGGCTGTACGGGTATTTGAATCTGCGTCCTTCCAAATGCGAGGCCCGAGCGTTATCGCTCACCCACCAGGCTCGGTTCATCTAATAGACTAATCGTGTGGTCGGTAAAATCTACCGCATTCTGACCTTCTTGGTGCTAGTGTAAATTGCTGCTTCTTTTTTTTTTTTTTTAAATAAAGTTTTTAGTTTATTTATTTGAAGTTATTAAAACCTATTACGAGTCTCTATATAACTGAAGAAGATAATTAACACCGTTTGGGATAGAGGAGGTGAATTTTGACTCAAGGCTGGTAACTTTTCAAGCTATCTGAATCCCTAGCGTGTTTGGATGAATAACTGGCGAATTATCAATTGATTCAAATTACTAGTAATACAATTTTTTTGTATTAATTTTTTAGCATGTTTAAGGAACTTAATCAAATGATCATTTCAAGTCTGTTATGGGAAGTTGTCAGTCACATTTTACAGATTTTGTGTCTCTGTAAATTTCTAGTAAAATGAAACATTACAAGCGGCCTGAAGTAACCCCCACTACCAGGAGGTGAGATATGCGACTTGACAACGTATCTGCTGCGAGATTTATGCGCAGTGCAGTACGCTAGCATATCCCTGTTCGACATATTATAGAAACTACAGCTACACGGAATGAAATGAAGGGTCAGCTTATTAGGTAAACAGATATAAAGACTACAGGTTGATTATGTTCATAGGGTTGGAACAGACTTGCTTATTGAAGAATTGATGTGTAAATATCTTGGCATAATATCTTATAATAAACTCAACAAAGCCATATACATTAGACAGGTGGTAGGAAAAGGTTATAAAGTACTTCATTTACAGGAAAGGGTGCAGAGAAGAGGAGAAATTGTGTTATAAACCTTGGCCAGACCATTGCTTGAATGTTGTGCAGTTTAGGGCCCACAGCTTGGTTATCAAATGAAGGAGTTGGAGGGCGTGCAAAAGAGAGGCAGCTAGATTTGTTTGGTGATGTTTTAGCAATACTCAGCTAGTATCATAATAGCTGTTGTGCACGCACTCAGAAGGGAAAAGTAATAAACTAAATAGTTTCATCAACACGAATATATCGATCACTAAAATGGATTTTTTTTTTAACTGCTTTACGTCTTTTTTTAACATCGAGGTCTTTAGAGACGGGAAAGGATGGGGGGCAAGGATGGGGGCAAGGAATGGGAAGGAATTCGGCCATGGCCTTTTGAAGGAAGCATCCCGGCATTTTCCTGGAGTGATTTGGGGAAACTATGGAAAACCCAAATCTGGATGCCCGGACGGGGATTCGAACCGCCGTCCTCCCGAATGCGAGGCGAGAACGCTAACCGTTACACCGCCCCTCTCGGTACTAAAATGGAAAAGACCGTTTAATAATACAGGGAGAAGAGAGTGCGACGCAACGTCGACTGGATCAAGAAGAAAGAGGATCTACCACCTGTGTCGGAACAACCATGGATATGGAAGACACTGAACAGACTTCGAGTTGGTGTCGCAGCTGCAAACACACTCTTGCTTCATGGGGATACGTGGGAAAGAAACCAGATGCAACATGTTCTTGCGGCGAGATCGAAGCTAAGGGAGCGTGCATAAACCACGTAGCTCCATTTTGCCCTCCTGTGAACCCCCCCCCCCCCCCCCCCACGTAGCACGTAGCTTTTTTCCCTTTTGATTCCAGAAGACATTTTATGCTGTTTTCTCTTGTCAGACTATTGTAAATAGATAAGTAACTGAGGGAAATTAGTATTCACATGCTGTTGTGGGTTCTGTTCCTCATTTTAACTGTGAAAAATGTTATGACAGGAAAGCTACGTGGCCTGGCTTGGAACCCCCCCCCCCCCCCCCCACGTAGCCCAGCGTAGCCTTCCAGCAAACCCCTACCCCCCCTGGACCGAGCCATGTAGTTTGTGCACGGTCCCTATGGTACATTTGTTGTCATGCCAGTAACTCGGAATACATGTATCTCAGTCAGACCTTCAATCAGCCAGTGACAAAGCCATCGCAATGGCGGAAAAATTACCATGTATCTGATGCTGCCATCGATACGATAAGAAAAAGAATAATACACGGAGGCATAAATCAAGATTAGAAAACCAACTAATCCTTTAAGTTGTCGTTAATTCCGAAGAGAAAATATGTAATTGGAAATTTTTTAACAGTCTAATTTCTGTAATTCGAAAGTTACAATTACTTTTTTGTGGGAAGAAAAATTTCATAAATTTACGTCGGCTGTTCCAGAAACTAAATTTATTATTGGCAACATAATTGTTAATTTTAGGTTTAAACATTATAACAAGATACAAGAAGTTTCCGAGGATGTCATATTGGTTCTGGACTCAATTTCAGGCAACATCTGCAGTATAACTCCTAATAAGATGGAAACAATAAATAGCGAAACACAGCGACAAGCTAGTTAGTTTATCTTGCAAGACGGAAATATCAGAGGTTTATATCACAAAACACAAAAACTGAACAGTTACCGTAAAGGAGCAGCAGTTGATGTAGAGTGACATAATTTGTAAGATTTTATGAAGCGTGTAAACGATGAAGCACCAGGAGCAAGAAATAAATGCAGTAAAATTCCTCAGAATAAGGATTTTTTTCCCTTTACGGCTTTACACCTCGTCGATGTCGAGGTTATTAGGTGCGGGAAAGGTCTGGGGGAAAAGAACGGGGAAGAATTTGATCACGATCTTCTGAAAGGACCATAATGGAATGATTTATGGGAACCATAGAAGAATCAAATCTGGATGGTGGGACGGGAATTCGAAGCTGCGTCTCCCGGAATTCCATGCAGGTTTATTAGGATCATAGTGTTGGTCGAAGAAGGAGTGAAAGGACGAGGGAAAAAAACCTCGAGCGTATATAGTTATTCATTGTGTGCTTGCGAGTACTGTCAACAAGACAGATCAGGATAAAAACTGTCCGTGGATTGTGAATGAGGCCAGTGTTGGCCAGTGGGCCGTTCGTCTGGCGTGAGGGATTGTCGCTGACTCACTTTGCATCAACACCTTTTACTTTTTTAAAACTCCAGAGAGTATAGTCAGATGACTGGTTTATCCAGTAATGAAGCACATTACGATTTTTTGTGAATCCATATTATTTTCACCTGATTTTGGTGGCGTGACCGATCTTCGCTCGGTAACTTTCGATTTCTGTTCAGTATGCAAGATTTCATCAAAATCCTTAGAGAAGTTTGTGACAAATTAATTTTGTCTATTTACTAGAGTTGCTCATATAATAGTATTAGATTGGACAGATTAAATATATAGACAGTATAAAAACCTAACCTGAAGGTTCCTCCAGAAGGAGGTATACTAAGCCATTGTATCAGAGGTAGGATGGCCAGTTCTTTCCTGTAGGACCTACAATTTAACGTAGATTCCGAACCACAGAACGCACCACCGTAGTTCATGTGATCAAATAAAAATATTAAAAATTCTTATCCCCACCGGGATTTGAACACGGTTTCGTAGCCAGAATTTTATGAGAGCTAGCGCAGAAACCACTTTTTTCGCCATTAATTACCTTTGAGCTGTCAGACCGCTCCATATTTTTTATACATTCAATATATTTCTTCTCTACTTACATAAAATGTTTTACAAATAAACTGGTAGTATTTAATTATAACCACTTTTTACAATTCAGTAATATTGATGTTTGTGTTAAATACACATGCGGTCAAAAAGTAAGCGATGATTACGTTATAACTGCTAATATAATTTTCAAAGAAGTTTTGTAGAGTAAAGAATCACTTTTGACAAAGCCAGTTTTTAAATATCTTCTTTTTAAATGTTTTACACGGGTCAGCTAGTATACAAGGAAGCTAACAGTTGTTTACAACAACCAAAGATAAAACAGTAGACACAACGTGGCATTAGTTTTTTTTAAGTTTGAAAAAAATACCATTTGACAAAGCCAGTATCTATTTTTAAATGTTTTACAATTAAACTGTTAGAGCTAGTATTCCTCCGAAGAAATGTATGCAAGAAATGTTCGTTTAAATATATGAGTTCCTTGAAACCAAAGATATAATATTAATAGGCTTTCTTGTACCGAAATCGTCTACGAGATGGCGTTAGAGCTGTTTTCGAGATACCAAGAGCAAACATGGTTCGTATTTTGTAAAATTGGGTTTTTGCAGGGAAGACAACTATTTATATAACCTTAAAAGGCAATATATTATCTGAATATGAAATTTCATCCAAATCGTTAGAGCTGTTTCCGAGATCCAAAATATATATATATATATTTATATACAAGAATTGCTGGTTTAAAGATATAAGATGATGTTTGATTGCGGCAGACTTCTAAATACATGATTAAAATCAAAAGTGATAGATCCTGGTTGAAGAGTGGTTTTTATTATATATCGTTCTCTTAGAGACGACACAAATTCACTGTAATTTTATTGCTCTGCAGTTTGAGGCTTATTTATAATTGACAAGTAGTAATTTTTCATGTTGATATACGTCACTAAAGTTTCTCAGTAGTCTGATGACCCGGTGGTTAAGGTATGTGACTGGATATCAGAAGGTGTCCGGTTCAAATCACATCTCAGCTGGGAGTTTCAAAGGTTATTAATCCGACCATCATCTGTCGCAAAGCTTGTTTTACGTATGTGAAGTATGCTGGAATTCTTCCTTATTATGGATTCCACTTAAACTGATGGTCTCCTATACCTATTATGGTCACAGGATAATGTTACGCGGCTACGATAAAGACTTTCAGAAAGTCAGTCACCAGGTCACGAAGACTACTTTATTGCTATAATTTGTATATCCGGGCTATATAAAAACGGAATACCCAAAAAAGAATATGGTGTGTTCAATAAGAAACAGTTTTTGTATTATGAGTTATTAATAATAATAATTCCGTGTGGTTGGAATGACCTGGTGGCAGGATTTCTATTGGCTGTGCATTCTGCCCCCGTCGTAGCAGCCTGAACTTAACCCGGCAATCCTACCGGGTACAGAGGACCTATAGTTTAACATGGAATCCGAACCACGGAAGCGTTCTGGCGACTTCACATCAAGCTGTGCCAGAGATGAAAGTCGGGTTAAGTGCCTATGAAAATCTTCGCTGAGACAAGGATTCAAACCGGGGACCTTTCGATCCCCAGTCAGACGCCTTAACT
>JARYHS010008074.1:287855928-287895854 GCA_031002005.1 Vandiemenella viatica
CTTTAATAACTTCGACGAGGCGTAAAACCATAAGAAAATAAAAATCTAGTAATTTAGTGATCCAAATCGCACTTCGTTCATGGAAAGCAAAATAAAACATAACTCATCATATCAGAGTAATTTTCCTCAATTGCCTCCGTCGTCACGCGCTATTCACTTTTCGTCCATATCCTTAACCTCGTAGCAAACTCTACCGGAGTGGAGACACTACATCAAATATTTCTCGCTAGTTAGGTACAGAGCTTGTCAAACATCCACTCACTATGCATCAGAAATGAGTAACGCGGTTCCTAAACGAAGAAGAGCATGCTTACCTGTTACATCTTAAATCACGGATCAACAACTGGAATCAAATCAGTGACGGATAGGATGACTGATACGTTAAGCTATGGATGCGAATATACTATCGCCTTCCAACTAAACACCAGTACAGTATTTCATTCGCCAGTTTCGCTCTTCCACAAACTAGACAATGGACACTGAACAATTATTTGTATAAGAACACCCACTACTTGCCTACAAGATTCTAGGGTATAGCACAGCATTAAGTCCCTGGACAATGAAGGGGAACCATAGGATCTAAACGCAAATGATCATCTGCATGAGGATTCAGAAGGCATAACAATGCATTAGAGACCAAAAACGATGTTTCGCGGTGGGTAAGCGTTAACGCTTAGTCCTGGAATTCGGTAAGATGTGCCGTTTCTAATTCCCGTGGTGTATCTATATTTCAATTTCCCATGATTACCAAAATCACTCCAGGATGGTACCTTCAAAAAAGACCATGGAACGATTCCATTCCTCCTCGACCTCTCCCTGCTGTAATGACGTTGATGTCGACAATCCGTAAAGATCCAAGGACACAAAAAGTTTTTTCATGAAATGCAATCTAAAATTACGTAATTATGGCTTCCTACTGAACAAATCCTTTCAAAGTAAAATAGTATTCCACTCAATTTAAGGTTGTGAAATGAACTTCACTGAGTGATAAAGTTATAAGGGAAAATTAACAGAAGAAAATGGACTGCGTTCCTCTAGGTATTGCTCCCACTGGTGAGGCAAATTGAAAAGAAGCACAAGCGAGGAATAGAGAATAATGAAAAGCTGAAATGTAAGCTTCACTGCTTTGCTGGCGGATGGTGTCGTGGAAAGACAAGCTCTCGGCGTCTTCAGATCTGATGCGGTGCTGCGAAACAGCATGACTTTGATGAGATATCGTCTTCTAAGCATGTTCCTCTGTCGAAGTGTACGTGAAATCCTTAAAATAAAATTAATTAAACAGATCGTCCTACTGTTGAAGCCGCTTAAAACCTTATATATGTAGCTGTCCAGAGAGTGGTGGATGAGCGCTGACACATTCGGGAGGTCGCGGGTTTGAATCCCCGTCCTATCATTCAGATTTAGATTTTCCATGGTCTACCGAAATCAGTCTAGACGAATTCCAGAATCGTTCCTTCAAAAACGCCATGACCGAATTCCTTCCGGTTCATGCCTCCACTCCTTTCCCACATCTAGTGAACTCGACGTCGATAGGCCCTAATGCCCTACCCAAAAAAATTTATAACAATAATTATCAAGAAATACAAGACTTTCTTTTTTAAGAGAAATTGCATATAGGCTAGGGGAGCAGTGTACAACTTTCCATGATGAGGTTAAGTTTTCATCTATGTATATGTTACCGGCAGCGATGGCGTTGAGATCAGTAGCAGAAGGGACCACCAACGCCGTCGACAGTGTCGCGTGTCTCGTTAGGTGACCTGAACCACTGTCCGAGCGTCATTACGAGCTGCCCTGGGTGGGCACTCTAAGAGCGGCCTAATAGCTCCCGGGATATCTTCATGATCAGAGACCGGTTCTTTGGTATCATCATCATTACTTGGACCAGACCTTTTTTCTCTACTAAATCGGCAGTAAACAGAGCATAATTCATTTTGCAGTTGGTACATATAATTCAAAAGACTTCATTACTGTTATAATTCCTACGCAGGTCTCGTACTTCGTGGCATCCTGATGAGTAATAATTCATGTTGCTCTTAAGTGCTCTCTCATTTGTAAAACGTTTTTAATTTTCTGCGCAACCTGACGGGAGAATAATTTACAGTCGCAGGGTCTGAGCCAACAAAAAGAAACTCATTTGTAAGCTACGCATCAGACGCAAAATGCCACAGAGGAAGACGCCAACGGTTTGCGTTAGAGAGCTTCTTCGTTTAAATCCGACAAGTAAAAAGGAATTAACAGCCTTCTAATCTCAACATATTGTGCGGGCAAACATCAATGGACTGAACAGATATTTACTACACTCTTTGCCACGTTTAGTAAATTTTTATAAACGTGCGACTAAACATACACGAAACCTTCAACCAGAATTTTCTAAAATATATGATTTTGATGTCGGAAAGCGTACGGGAGCAACATAAATTCATCAACGTTACACTACATGAAAAGTTCCTTTTAGTTTTGTTGTATGAATTACTATAAATTAAATTATGTTTCGTATTTAGTATGATTTACTAAGGTTATAGTGGCCCGAGTAGTAATACTTGCAAAATTTTAAAAAAATATCAATGAATACATATTAATTTCTTAAAATTATTCGATACTAGCATTTGCCCGCTGCTTCACGCGCGCGTGCCTTGGCAGGTGTAGAAATTATTTAACGATTTTATTCTCTTACCAGACATTAACGTGGAAAGGCATGAACTGTTAATGTATTCTGAATAGTTTCGTTTTGTTTCGGTTAATACGTTAGGTTCGGTTTTCATACTGATGTCAGAGAGTTGTTTTATTCATATTTTAACATGATGCAATTGATTCAATAGTAGAAAAGGTTCCTGAAAAATTGACAGTAGTAATTCGTGGTTGTAATTATTGTGCGAAGTATAAACATTTATTGTTTAGAAAGGCTTTCACGGTTCAAACGACGTTCTTTCTTCTGTGCGCTTTCAGAAGCTATGGATTTAGCGTATAGAACCCGGTTATAGGTCAATCGCTTTTCTCGGTGCAGGTTACTTTCATTTGCTCTAGCTATTTCATCTAGTTCTCTTTGACGTTGCAGACGATGTTGTCGGTCTATTTCACTCTCATTTAGCCGAATATTATTTCTGAAAGCAATATTTAACTCAGCTAAAACATAATATTTTTAAATGCTGATATGGAGGATTCCACGTTAACCGTGGTACCGAAAATTTAAATGGATATATAACAGTTGTAACGTTAAGAAAGCTGTTATTATAATCATTATGTGTAATTTTTTTGGCGTATTTATGTGTAAACTTTGCCTGGGATTATATAGCTAGGTATAAGCTTTGTTAAGGATGTATCTGTGGATTTAATGAAAAATATTCTTTCCATGATACTTAACTAAAAAAAGTTTATTTTTAAATGTGGATACCGACGATTGCAACATAACCGCGGTGCCATAAATTTATGTAAATATTGCAGTAATCTACGACTTAGTCCTCTTGGAAGTGTGCTGAAATATAAAAATTCGTTACCAATAATCACAGCATCTCAATTTTTCTGATTTATTTATTTTTTGTTGTTTTTTATTTTTTGTTGTTTGGATATTGGTTTTATTTTATGTTGATACACCATCAATTATTCCTGCTTTAAAATAGAAATTTACGTGAATTGGAGCTACTCTTGATTTCAAATCGTCGTATCATTACTGTCATTATTTCTGTCAGATATAATTAATCCAAAAATGTCGAGATGTGATCATGGTACAGTTTTTGTAGTAACGTGCATGTAACTGAAACAATTATTTCTGAGTGGCAACATTATCGCAAGTTGTGAATCGCTTGAAATGCAACCTGATAGCTGATATGATGCTTTGTTATAGGCCTAAGAGACGATGCCTGCAGCTTTATAATCTACGCAGTGTAGCATTAGGATATGAAACATTTTTAATTTAAGTTTCTTTCAATATAGCCGTATTTTCTATGTAATTATTTCAGTCGCTTGTAAGTACCTGGCGAAACAACCGCCTGGACCAGATGACAATTGACTCGTTTTGTTTAGCATCAGGCATAACGGGTTTAGTTTTAAAATTTACGCGGTGTAGAATAGAATTTTAGGATGCCTAGTTATATTTGAAATAAAAATTCGTTACCAATAATCACAGCATCTCAATTTTTTCTGATTTATTTATTTTTTGCTGTTTGGATATTGGTTTTTATTTTATGTTGATACACCATCAATTATTCCTGCTTTAAAATAGAAATTTACGTGAATTGGAGTTAATCTTGGTTTCAAACCGTCGTATCATTATTGTCATTATTTCAGTCAGATATAATTAATTCAAAAATGTCAAAATGGATCACGGTACAGTATATGTACTAATGTGCATGTAACTCAAGCAATTATTTCTGAGTGGCAAAATTATCGCAAGTTGTAAATCGATTGAAATGCAACCTGGACAATGATGACAGCTGATATGCTTTGTTATAGGCCAAAGGGACGATTCTTTTAGCTTTATAATTTACGCGGTGTAGCATTAGGATCTGAAAATTTTTTTATTTGAGTTTCTTTCAATATATCCGTATTTTCTATGTAATTATTTGAGTCGCATGTACCTGAATTTTCGGATGCCTAGTTATATTTGCACGTTATAGCCACGAGACATATTAATCGAATAAAGTACTTCCAAATATGTGCAATTCCGCACAAGTCATTATGAAAGAAGTATGTTTTATTACTTGCTGATATTTATAATAGCTGTTTTTCAGACATCGCTCTTCGAGAAAAAAACTGAATTTCGTATTAAGTATTGGCTTATTGTGGCTGTATTGTACAGAATTCACGTAGCAATTTTGTTCCAGAGACAAACTGTATAACAGTCTACCAGAGACAATACGTCTTAAATATTTGTAATACAACTTTTTCGTAATTCAACAGACCTGTTACGATTCAAGTAAATGCTGATTATACTTGATTCACGTATTCTTTTTATTTTGAAGTACTGCGGTCCAGAAAAATGAATCGCAGAAGTAAAAAAAAAAAAAGAAAAAAAAAGGAAATCCTAAATTTTGTCAGGTCTCTTTATGAAAGGAGTGACCGTCTGAATGTGTATAATTATCTGTGGTCTACAGTTTCACATTTCTGAAGTTTTTTACTGACTTTCTTCTTCCCATGGTACATATTAGTCGTTAGCTACTTCTGCAGATGTTGATCAGCAAAATTAGCTTTAAAACTTTGGAAACACCATGCAAATTGATGCGGTAGTTTTTGCGTTATTAGAGATCAAGCCTCACTACAAACGCAGCTTGCTTACAGATTTATAATAGTATAGATTACAAAACAACAATATTAACGAAATGTTATTTGCATCAGTAGGACAAACTTGTATTAATGTAATATATGTATTAATAAGAAAGTATGTCTGCATGTATGGGAAATCTAAAAAATTACGTGTTCAGTTGTTTTGATCGCCGTGTGGACCTGGAAGAGCCTCCTCGCCCGCTGACCTTATATGTATTTCTTTAAGAAGTAAACTGGGAAACAAAACAATCAATACTATTCATGTCTTAAGATCTTTCTTGAAATACCAAAAAGGTTGATTTACAAAAAAAAAAAATACATATATATATATATATAGACTAAGCGTTATTTATTAGTTTTATTTAGGTATCTGCAATACAAAAACAAATTAAAGTGATTGTTTGACTTCTTTGTAGATAGAGATTCTTTTGCACCTGAAACGATTTACTGTAAGGCATATTATGTGACTAAAGGTTGAATACTGTGGTGAGACATAGAACCACATTAACATGAGGTATGTGGGTTACGAAACAAGGCACGAATTACGCTGGCTTAGAAGGACATTCTACAGGACAGGGGTCAGCGAATTCAAGTGCATTACGGTGAATTCTCCATTCAGGCTGGAAGAAAGACGAAACACAAGGGGACTTGCCAGTTTGTAAAGGCAGATTTACGACCTTTCTACTGCTCAGTATGGGGTCGGCCGCAGTTCGGGGCACGGACAGAGTTGACGGGTGAGATATATATATATATATATATGCAGATACGTGATAACGTTAAGACACGCCAAATTAGAGATTCTGTGAGTGCTCACTGCGTGAAAATAGTAAAACCGAGTGGACGCGAAAGAAAAACGACAGTTTCCGAAGAAATTCTCCAACCCCGTCATAGGACTTATGTGTTGAACCAGAGAGTGCTTGGAGGGGTGAATGTTTTGCCAATAGTATTTTAGGATATAGAATAGTTCTTATTTTTTTTGTATAATCTTGTTTCATGTCCGCCAATGAGGAGAGAGACAGGAACGTCTACATCGACGATAGGACCAGAGAAAATCGGCTGGAGGAGGAGAAGAGCATGCGAGGTTTTAAAAGGTGCTGCGAGATGCTCTTCAACGTCTTTCTGGTCGTCTTTCGGGTCGTCTTTTGGGTCACGCTGGTTGATCTACTCTTGTGCTTCCGCACGAGAACGACCCAGAAAGCCGACAGCATATCATGCGATCGGTTGTGTCTGCATTTTGAGTCACAAGGTGACAAATTCAGTGTGGGTTCGGAGTTTGCTGACTTCGCCAATGCCGGACAGACGGTAAAAGACAAACATTGCAGCAGTTAGTAATATTGTGTTTGCACTCTACCCAACATAACGCTCTGAGCGGAGAAGTCCGCACGATAAGAATTCTCACTCTCCGAGACATAAACTGAGATATTAGCCGTGACATTTTTTTTTTTTTTTATTTTTAACTTGATTCAGTAGTTTCTGTGATTGAAACGGACATTAGCTTTTATCAAAGTCTCATTACGTGTCTTGCCGAAGACTGTAAACTGTTATTTTATATATGAAAATCTGAACGGATATTTTGTCGTTTTGTATTGCTTAATTTAGTGGCCATTAATGTAGGGCAAAGGTGTTGATTGTAAATTATTTTGATTGTGTATAATTATTAAATTTAAATTCACCTTATGTCTGTTGGCCTTCATGCACAGAGAATATATGGTCAGGTTATGACTTCTTCATTCTTATTTAGTGATTATAAATCATTTTGAGAACCCTTTTCAATCAACAATATAAATACTCATATGCATTTTGGTAAAATTAAAATAAATATTAATTATCGTTCAGTACAGCGGTATACCGTACCCGCTTCAATACTTGTGAAATCTGATTTTTTTTATTTATTTAACTACTAGAAGTATATTTTAAAACAAAAATGTAAAAGCAAGAAGTTACTTTAACGCATAAGGGATTAATTTATTTTTACAAAGAGTAACAAAACATTTTTAAATTAATCTCACTTTTGCTAACTAAAATATTGTTACCTGTTAATTTTTGTTATTTAACATCAAACTCGATTTATTAATAAATTAAATAAACCTTTATTATTTAACTTAATAACATTTTAATATCCTATGCTACATCCCGAAGGATTTACGCCAATACCGCAAGTGTCCTGTGGGGTTGAAAACTATGAAGGATTGCAATCCTCAACTGTGATATTTCGTGTTTATAAAAAGCGTTCATATTCTAATGCTCAACAAATATTTACCGATGCAAATACTGGAAGTTAACTCATCTTTAATATCAGATTTACTATAAGTTGAAAAATAACATTTTCAGTTCCAAATTAAAAATCGTGAATTTCTAAATTATTTTAATACTTCACAATAACAGAAAACGTGCATGTCCTTTTCTCGGAACAAAGACTCCTTTACAAAGATATTATAGCTCATCTGATTGTGCGGTGTAGATTGAATAAATTATATATATTATTAAAACATAAAAAACATGCTTATGTAACTAGATCCACTGAAACACTAGACCAACGTGACGGCGAACAGACATTCAACAAAGCTATTATTACATTCTGTGATCAGGTTTTCAACTATAAGCAAGTAAGCAAGTTAATAATGCTGATCGAGCAGAAACATTACTTCCGTTCGAATTATCCAACAAGAATAACAACCTACATGAACCATCTAGAACGAAGGCGCGAATCTATGTCGATAGCTTAACATATCAAGAGTATTCGATGCTTTTTCCATTAGGAAGCAGTTCCTTGTTAAGGTTTGTTGTCTTTGAAGATTTTCTTAAAACACATATTTTTTTAAAATTGTCATCAATATTTCGACTGGTTTAATGCAACCCTCCATCCCTTTCTATCTTGTGCTAACCTCTTCATTTCTACATACCCCTTGCACCCAACGTCCTCAATTATCTGCTTCATATATTCTAATCTCTGTCTTCCTCTACAGTTCTTACCTTCGACTGTTCCCTCCACTAACAAATTAACCAACCCATCATGTCTCAAAATATGACCTACCATCCTGTCTCTTCTTTCTTTAAGCCTCTTCCACAAACTTCTTTCCTCACCTATCATTTCCAAAACCCGTTCATTTCGTACTTTATCTTTTCACCTAATTTTCAGCATCCGTCTATAGCACCACATTTGAAATACTCCAATTTTTCTGGTATTCTTAAAATTAATGCTTCGTTACCAAGAAGGGTTGTGCTCCACAAATAAAGTTTTAAGAGTTTCTAAGTCTTAGATCAATATTTGAAACTAAATAATTCCTCTTTTCATGAAGGCTTTTTTGCTATTGTTCTGCCTTTTAACGTCACTCCTGCTTTGGCCAACAGTAGTAATTTTATTTCCCAAGTAACAGAATTCACTTACTTCTCCTGTTACATCTGACCTTATTTTTTTATTTAATCTACTATTAGTGTTCTCATTTCTGCTATATTTCATCACTTTTGTCTTAATTTTATTTATATTTAGTCAAAATTCTTCCTTCAGCATTTTGTTCAGGCCATTTAGTAACTTCTCAATGTCGTCAGCCTGTTCTGCTATCAATACATTAGCAAACCGTAACATATTGATTTTTTCTCCTTCAAAACTCATGCCTCACGCAAATTTTTCTTTCACTTCCTTTATTGCTTCCTCTAAATACAAATTGAATGTTAATGGTGACAGACTACAACCGTGTCTGACACCCTTTTTAACTGATGCATGTATCTCATGATCTTCTACTTTTACTATAAAAACTTGTTTCTCAAATAGTTTATAAAGTTACCAGTTGAAATATAAAGCCAATGCAACTGTTTCATTTATTTATTGATGCGTCGTACGCGTTTCACCTCTCATCGAGGCATCATCAGTGACGAATTATTTACATTTTTTAATACGGTATGTAGCTGCGCATCTCCGTTTTCATATACAAAGCATGTTTTGCCTGTATCATATTTACAATATTGTTTGTCGTCATCGTTCCGTCGTCTGTTGGCGTCAAACCAGCTGAATCACGTCCATAAACGTGTGTATTTCAGTTTATCACAATTCTTAAGTCATTTTATTCACTTTTTCATTTGTTTTTGTTGTAATGTTTACTATAATTTCAATTTTGTTGCGATTTTCCAGCTATTTACTAATATTATAGTGGACAGTAGGACTGTTTATAATATATCGATATTATTTTTTTAGAATATCGATATTTATGAGTGATATTTTTTAGGGCGATATGTAGATATTTCGATACTGAAATCTGGATATCGACTTCGATATTTTTTAAAATGAGATATCATTTTGCGTTTGCTCTAAATGACACTATATCCCTCAAATTTCTGTTACGCATAGAGATCAGCACGCTTACTACGTTTCTATAATTAATTTGGAAGTCATAGGTACCAAGTTTGCTCAGATGTTGAAAACAGTGTAGGCAAGTCATCGCTCGCCCAGCACGAATCGAACGCGAGCCCATTGTTTGAAATGAGCGTGCGCATTATTCAGGGAACTCCATTGTGTTAGCAGGAATAGTGGGAAGTATAAATAACAAATAGTTGCTAATTAGAGAGCAATAAAAGTAAAACAACTCAAAATAAGCTATCAATATACAAAACTAAATGAAATAACACAAAAAAATCTTATAAAAAAGTTATGTAACTTAGCCATAACGCATACGATGATAGCTAAACTTCTACCTAAATAAATGCCTCAACAAAAAATAAGATTTGTCTCGAACCTCTTTCGAATTTATAAATTATGTGAATTTTTATGAAAATTATGACACGCATAATGGTTAAATTCATCAAGAGAAACCGTTAGAAAGTGAAAATCTGATTAAGAACAAAATCACACGTCTGTTTATCAGTGGAAAACCTTATTTTTACAAGGTTTGATTTTATGAAATTGCATTTATGAAAGTAACGATATATCGATACATCGATACTTTTTTCCGATATATCGAGAGCCGATATCGATACTTTTTAAAATATCGATATATCGAAAATTGATATTTTTAAACATATCAACAACCCTAGTGGACAGAATAATAATGCTAGTAAAAGTTCAACATTACTGTATATAAATTCTAAAAAATTGAATCAATCAATATACTTAATATTAACAATATGTGCTCTCATAAATAATATTATGAAACGTTATTTGGATCAATTTAATATAAATAATTACGCGTATTGGTATAATATAATCTGTAATTCTATAGGGAGATCGAAAGCAATTGAATATTTATTTATAATTAACTTGCACTTCTCGTGAGAAAGCAAGTCACTTCTCGGCCGCTGGCTATACATACAGTTCTTTATAAAGTAAACTGCGAGAAGAAACAACCAGTACCTTTTGTTTTTTAAGATCATTCTTCCAAAAGGAGAAGCGACTAATTTACGAAATGTTTCTTTTCTTTTTAAGACTCAATGTGATTTTCTAACAACTAAGGTGGTTATTTGACTTCTTAGCAGATTGATAGATCATTTTCCGTACTAATATGATTTACTATAAGGCATTTTTGGTAACCAAATACTGAAACTTGCCATATCTGATTTACATAACTACTAGAATTACGTAAAAAACAAAAATCTAAATGCATAAGGTTACTTTAATCAGTAAGAAATTAATTTATAGTTATAGTTACAAAGAACTTACTTAATAGACTTTTTAAATTAATTTTGCTATCTAAGATAGTTTTAACTGTTCAGTTTTGTTTCTTAAAATTAAAGTTGAATTACTAAATAATTAAAAAGAAGTTTATTATTTCATTTTATAACTCTTTCAAAATCAGTGTTGGACTGCCCCCGCCCCTCCTCCCCCCTTGGGATTGACGCCCATTCCACAAATGTGGTACAATGGTACATAAATAATGTAATCCCGCATTACTTTTAATCCCAAAGAACATCTGTTTTCAATTATCAACCAAATTTGATATCACAGTCGCTGATTCCACAAGTCCACCATGGACAAAATATAACATCTGTTGGATTGAAAACAGTACGGAATTTACCAACCACTCTCCCACCCAGATTCAAATTCTCGCGTTGCACTATACTCGAAGCGTTTCTGTTCTACATTCATTTTAGAGTCTTGCTTATCACTTATCATTCCTTAGAAAAGTGTCCTATATGATTTCGGACCTTATAGAAAATTCACCTGTCATAAAGTATTTTATTTTCACAAATGTTTTGATTACACAACATTTAACTAATTAGCATACAACATTAAGAAATTTATCGCAAATGTTTAACTCTCCTGGAACTTATTAAAGGGCATATTTTTGAGAATCATTTTAAACAACTGTAAATTCAACAAATGATTACCTGTACTGCAATATAAGTTTAAATTGGTAATCACTTAATTCTACAAAAACCATAAGATCGCTATTTAGACTGGCATGACTATAAAAAAAAAAAAAAACTATAAGGTACGTCAAATGAGGTATGTTTGTAGCTCACACGTGCCGATAACGAAGAAATTTAACTCAATACTTATAAAGCACCTGAGATTCAGTACTTGTAATGATAGTTCATATAAAAATGATAAAGCTTCTACAGAAAAATCACAATTATTGGATACAAAAACGTCAAATGAAATCCCAATTATGAAAACCTGACAATATTATAGAGTACTATACCATATCCCAAGTCATTTTATCCATTAGACGGTCAGCGAATTAAACTCTTGTATCAACCCCTATTTTTGTTTCTTCTCAATTTTGTCCGCATTACTGAATTCTTTATTTGAATATTTCCTGGTGTTCGCCGTGTTGGCCTGTATAGTCCAGATATTCTTGTACTATCCATTATTCATCTACATATGTTTTCTTATTATAATTTTTATCCTGCAGTTTACCATCTTTATATCCCTAAATATGTCATTAATTTCGCAGTATAATTTAAATTTCTTGTAACTCAAATGTATATTTCTCGATTGTTCGAATACGTTAAAGTAGTACCTTACGGAACACAGATAAAATTGGTGCAAATTCAAACTTAGGCCCTGGCATTCTAGTCATTTTAATTAAGGTTGTTGGTGGTTTTTCTATGAACAAGATTTATGCAGGGACTGAACCCATTTTCCGCCCCAAGAACTAGACATTTCACAAATAATATAACACTTAACGCATGAATAAAGGTGACTTGATTCACATACAGATGACATCTTTTATCCTTCCCACACTCCCGCCCTTTCTTTTAGCATAGAGAGCAGTAACAGATTTATATTGTATTGTAGTATGACGTTCGTTGTCATACTCCATGAATATGTAGTCTTCGACTAACTATATTCAGATTACCCTAGGGTAATTTATTCATACTAAACCCGGGCGGTCAAAGATTTACAAATAACTTTGGTAATGCAAGCATGCTTATGTAAAGGAGCGAATAAATGGTGAAATAATGGAATGTGCTGATGGTCAGTGCGAAATTCTGACCGCCTGCGTGGTCGGAGAAATGCGGGGTTGGTGTAAAAAAGTCACGCGAGCACAATATGGATGCCGGGTGCGACAAGCTCCCGTTAACCCTAGGCCAGGGCGTTGTCCTCTAAGCCAAGACGCGAGGGTGTTGAAGGTCGTCGCTGCCTCAAGTGCACGCGAAACTAACGCTAATAGAAAATGCCTTTAACATCACGTTAAAAGCAATGCTGTGTAGCCTCTGGGGGTTACAAAAGTTAATCCAGAGCTTCTTTTTCATGTGAAATGGGTGCTGTACTGCGAGAGGCGTGGCCGTTGTCTTGTTGGTGGCTAAATGAAGCTGTATCGACACACTTTGTTGGCCGGAGTGGCCTAACGCAGTCGTGGAAGATACTTGGCCGCAGTTTTGAGATCGACATCTCACAGTAACACGGTGTGTTACGTCTTTCACGATGCTGTCTTCATATGGTAATGTGTTCTGACGCCAGGCCAATGTTTCATCGGATTTAACGAGGCTTTAATGACCCGTAAACGCTACCTGGGAGTAGAATCTCAGCTCTAATTGTGCAAGTGTTTATTTTGTTTTAATGGCACCCTGGGAATATTCATATTTGTAAAGTTCAATCGTTGCTTGCGTTGATTCGGCAAATTGTTAGGTCTGGGTGTTGCTTGCTTATGATATTGCATTATCTTGAGTAAGAGGTAACGTTAAATAAGACACGAAATCTTCACAGGTTAAATATACCCAACAAATGTAAATTCCAGAAGACCTAATAAAACTTTATATTTATTGACCTGTAATCCTACAGAAATAAAAAAAATTCTTGTTATCCAGATTATCAAAACTGATATCCATCTTAATATTTCAATAACAATATTCACCCCCCAAGCAACCGATACAGCATGGCAAGTAAGATGTGGAATTAGAACAACAGCTGGCTAAATTAAAAGAATACATTGCGAAATACTGATAGGAAGTCTCAACTGAGGTTTATGTAATGACATAGAACGAATAACAGGATTCGAATCTAAAATATCAGTACTTTTTCCGCTAACAATGAAGGAACGAACTAACCTCGTCGTCAGTAACGAAGCACTTAATTTTTCAAAATAGTGGCCATCGTCCTTGTAACCTGTATATACTTTCACAGAGTCATCCACTTCGAAACGCTACTGAAGGAAAAAAATAAGCAATTTACCACTTCTAACCTCAAAATCGATGCTATTACTGAATGCTCATGAACCAGTTGGAGCCTCACTGATAGAAAATCAGCGTTTTTTTTTTATTATTTTTTTTTACATATACACCCTACATATAAAAAAAAGTCTATAGAAAATCAGCCACTTAAAATTCGATGACATTATCATGTGCACAGGTTCATCAGTTCGATGCTCAGAGACTGAATATCAACCAATTTTTGACGTCCACAGAATTCAGCACACGATGTTCTTTGGTTCGATGCTCGGTGGCGTAATTTCGACAAAATAGTAACGATTACATCATACAACAGACGAACACCGGAACATCATCGACATATCATTTGATTATGTGACTAGAATTGCCAGTTCGGTAACGGAATTCTATAAAATATTAAAATTTGCAAGGATAATGAGCATTTAATACGTTTTTCCGTCATACATCTCCTGAGTCAATAAATGGGAATCAGGAAACAATAGTTCACAAAAAACAAAGTTACACGTAATGGCGGATATCACAATTGTTTCACCAGACAGGAAGAGGACCGGCATGTTTGTTGTGCTGGAAAGTAAATGATTTTTTGGTTGGCAGGGTGAGCTTACGTTCGTGTACCTTTATCTCAGTGGGGTCGGAAATTTAGTAACGCGACGCAACGTGATAATGCACATAATTCCGAATTTCTCAACGTCTTGAATTCGAGTAACGCAAAAACCTTCTATGGAAAAAGCAAAATGTGAACGTAAATAAATAAATGTATTATGGTTCATGTTTTCGAATCAGAAATTCATTTATTTTTTGTGAACTTCACAGCCACCAATGACAATTCTACAGGTGGTTAAAACGTTTTTGCTACTTTTTAATAGCCAAATATCTTCCTTGATGTCAGAAATGACTGTCATGATCAAAGAAAATTATTATAAAAAATCTTCGCAGATGATTGTAGAATATGAATATAATGAAAGAACTCTCCAAAATAATTTCACTGGAAAAATTAATATTTGCTATCCCCCAATGCGGTTATTTTTAAATTAGGAACAAATGAAAGAATATGTTTTCATTTATATTGCTTCTGTGATTCTGATTACAAGAAAATTAGTAAATTTTGCATGTTTTCACTCCATGCTCAATTATGACATCTCATTCTGGGGGAAACTCTTCATAAGCACAGAGGGTATGTAATCATAAAAGCGCACTGTAAAAATTATTTATGTAGCAAGCCCACGGACGTCGTGCAGATATCTACCTGTATTTAGGAATTTTGGTGTACTTACAATGCCAGCACATTACGTATACTCCCTATCATTTGTAGTGGAAAATCCTGAATACTTCAATCTTAATGCTGACATACATAGCCATAATATTAGGAATAAATATATCATTCACAAGAATAACAAATCACTTTCAATTGTACAGAACGGGATAACATTTACTGGAGCTTCCTTATTCAATGTCTTACCACAAGATAGAAAATGTTATCTACGAAAACTTAACTACTTTAAATCAAAACTGACAAAGTATTTGCTTCAGAGCCCATTTTAATTTGTGAAATAATTTTCTTATTGTAATTTGGAAACTAAGAAAGACTGAGAAAATACTATATATCTGGTGTATGGGAGGGTAAGGTGACAAAGTTGTCCACAGTTACTAAAATGATTTATAGTTTTTCTTTCTGTTGAAAACGTTAACAAATGCGGTAACTACCTTGTCTGAAAATTTCACTCATATGTAGTAACATGGGATAGTATGTATTTACAACTAACAGTGGAAATTTATTATACCAACAGGTTTTTAAGTAATTAACTGGTGATCAGTTGTTGGTAATACTATCGATATTGTTAATAAGTGTATTTACTGTTCCACATATATAGTAACTAGCATTATATAATACTAGACGACCCATGCAAAAATTCGCGAAAAAAAAATTCTGTGAAAAGTGAGGTTGAATATGTCGTCACCAAAGCTGAGTCATTACTCTTCATACTCCTACTTCATTTATCGATTTTGGTTGTATATCCAGGGAGATAAATGGCTAGAGACACAAAAAACACATTTTAGAAAAATTGAAATTTTTGCCCTTTAAGGGTCGAATTACGAAAAATTCCTATCTTAAAATACAATGTTACCACGTCGGAGACCTTAATCTTTAGTATGATACCTCATTTATCTACATATATCGGTTGGATATCAAGTGAGATAAATGGCACGTGACACAAAAATGCGTTATAGAAGCATTTATACTTTTTCCATTTAAGGGTTGAATTCCAAAAACATTCTTTCTTAAAATATGATGTCACCAAATCTGAGACATTACTCCTCATAATCTTACTTGATTTTTCAATTTTGGTTAGATATCCAATGAGATAAATTGCTTAAGACACAAAAAATGAATTTTAGAAAAATTAACATTTTTGCCCTTTAAGGGTCGAATTACGAAAAACTCCTTTCTTAAAATATAATGCTACCATGGCGTAGACCTTATTATTTAATATTATACCTCATTTATCTATATCGGTTAGATAATAAGGGAGATAAATTGTTCGTGACACAAAAATGTGTTATAGAAAAATGTATACTTTTTCCCTCTAATGGTTGAATTCCAAAACAATTATTTCTTAAAATATGATTTCACAAAGCTGAGACATTACTCCTTATAATCCAACTTCATTTATAGATTTTTGTTAGATATCCAGGGAGATAAATGGCTCGAGATACAAAAAACGAATTTTAGAAAAATTAACATTTTTGCCCTTTAAGGGTCGAATTACGAAAACTTCCTCTCTTAAAATATAATGTTACCATGGCGGAGATCTTATTCTTTAATATGAAACCTCATTTATCTATATCGGTTAGATATTAAGGGAGATAAATCGCTCGTGACACAATAATGCGTTTTAGAAAAATTTATACTTTTTCCCTTTAAAGGCTGAATTCCAAATACATTTTTTCTTAAAATATTATTTCACAAAGCTGAAACATTACTCCTTATAATCCTACTTCATTTATCGATTTTGGTTAGATATCCTAGGAGATAAATGGCTCCAGATACAAAAAACGCACTTTATAAAAATTATCATTTTTGCCCTTTAATGGTCGAATTACGAAAAATTCCTTTCTTAAAATATAGTGTTACCACGGCGGAAACCTTAGTCTTTAATATGATGCCTCATTTATCTATATCGGTTAGACATTAAGGGAGATAAATCGCTCGTGACACAATAACGAATTGCAAAAATATTGATCCTTTTGCCCTTTAAGGGTCGAATTCCGAAAAATTTCTGTCTTAATATATGACGTCACTAAAGCGGAAATTTTAATCTTTAAAATGATACCTCATTAAACGATTTCGGATCGATATCCAGGGAGATAAATGACTTGTAACACAGAAAACAGCATTTTAGAAATATTGACATTTTTGCCCCTTAATGGTCGAATTCCGAAAATTCCTTTTTTTATAATGTGATGTGCCCAAAGTGGGGACCATAAGCTTCAAAATGCACCTCATTCATTGATTTCGGTTAAGTATGAAGGAAGATACAGGCTTGTGACAGAAAAATACCTTATAGAAATAATATATATGATGTATTTGCAGATTACAGGAGAAACTTATTATGCTTATGGGTCTGTAAGGAATTAACTGGTTATTAGATTCTGGTAATATTAATAAATGTATGCAATGTTCTACGTGTGTAGTACGTAACTAACATGGGATTGTATTTTCAAATTACAGTGGATATTGATTATACTAACGGGTTTTTAAGTAGTTAACTTGTTACCAATTGCTGATAATATTATTAATAAGTATATGTACTGTTCCACATCCCAGAGACTGTTCTCGCATGGGATTAAAGCGAACACATCTATCTATCTATGTTAAACTGTAGTTGAAACAACGGCAGAGATAAAATGCTCAGCAAATCGAAACTTTGCCACCTAGTCACAAGACCAAGACGAATTTTCTTGTTCATGTAAGTGTATCCACTGAATTTCCTCATTTCCATTTTCTCATCCTGACAATGAGTCAAGGCTAATATACTATTAATGTTGACAATCTATAATATAAAAATGAATCGCAAAATGTGTTGGTAAGCGCATAACTCAACAACGCCTGGACCAATTTGGCCAATTTTTTTTTTTAAATGTTCGTTGGAGTTCAAGGATGGTTTTTACGGCGAGAAAAATTCGAATAATTGCCGGAAAATCCCTTAAAACAGCCCTTTTCTTTTTCGAACCCTTAAAACAGCCCTTTTCTTTTACCCATATAAACATTTCCTATACCATTTATCAGATTGCAATGAAACTTTGGAGAGTTTTCGAGTGTGCGTCTGCAAAGGTTCCTGTGAAAAAAAATTTCCAAAAAGTCAGCCCTATTCCCCATAACACCCCATAATTTAGCCAAACCACATTTTTTATTCGATTTACGAGATAGGAATTTGTACACTTATACTTTAAAACAAACAGAAAAAAACTGCCAACATATGATTTCCGAATATTCATCCCCTCTCCCCCTTTCCACCCCCATTACGTTTTTACCCCATAATTTAGGCAAAACCACATTTTTTATTCGATTTAGATAGGAATTTGTACACTTATACTTTAAAACAAAAAGAAAAATACTGCCAACATATGATTTCCGAATATTCATCCCCTCTCCCCCTTTCCACCCCCATTACGTTTTTACCCCATAATTTAGGCAAACCAAATTTTTTATCCGATTTAGATAAGAATTTGTACACTTATACTTTAAAACAAACAGAAAAATACTGCCTACGTATGGTTTCCGAATATTCATCCCCTCTCCCCCTTTCCACCACCATTACGTATTTACCCAATAATTTAGGCAAACCACATTTTTATCCGATTTAGATAAGAATTTGTACACTTATACTTTAAAACAAACAGAAAAATACTGCCTACGTATGGTTTCCGAATATTCATTCCCTCTCCCCCTTTCCAACCCCATTACGTTTTTACCCCATAATTTAGGCAAAACCACATTTTGTATTCGATTTAGATAGGAATTTGTACACTTATACTTTAAAACAAACAGAAAAATACTGCCAACATATGATTTCCGAATATTCATCTCCTCTCCCCCTTTCCACCCCCATTACGTTTTTACCCCATAATTTAGGCAAACCAAATCTTTTATCCGATTTAGATAAGAATTTGTACACTTATACTTTAAAACAAACAGAAAAATACTGCCTACGTATGGTTTCCGAATATTCATCCCCTCTCCCCCTTTCCAACCCCATTACGTTTTCACCCCATAATTTAGGCAAACCTCATTTTATCCGATTTAGATATGAATTTGTACACGTATACTTTAAAAAAGAGAGAGAAATACTGTACACATTAATTTCACAAAAACCCAATTCCTCTCCTCTCTTTCCACCACCTTAATTACACCCTCTGTCTGTCTATCTGTTTGTCCTCTATGCGCTCCTAAACCGTTCGTCCGATTATGGTGAAACTTTGGTGAGTTGTCGAGTGCGCATCCGGGGTGGTTCCTAAGAAATAAAATTTCCAAAAAACCACCTCCTCTTCCCCATTACACCCCATAACTTAACAAAACCTACGGATTTTATCCGATTTGTACGGAAATTTGCGTACATATACTTTAAAATAAACAGAAAAACACTGTCTACATTTGGATTCCAAAAACGCACCCCCTTTCCCCCTTCCCGCCCCTTAATTTTTACACAAACCTACACTTTTTATCAGATTTCGATGGAACTTTGCACGCATATACTATTAATAAAATAGAAAAATGCTGTAGACATTAATTTTACAAAAACACAATCCCTCTCACCCTTTCTACCCCAAAACCACCCCCTCTTCCCCTTGCATCCCATAATTTAAAAAATACCCACAGATTTTATCTGATTTTGATGGAAATTGGCACACAGAAAAACACTATAGACATTATTTTTACCAAAACCTAATCCCTCTCCCCTTTTCCACCCAAAAACCACCTCCTCTTCCCTCCTACTCCCCATAAATTAAGAAAACCTACAGATATTAACCAATTCTTTAAAACAAATTGAAAAATATTGCTTACGTAGGGTTTCCAAAAACGCCATCCCTCATACCCCTTCACATCCCCCTAATTTAAACAAATACACAGATTTTATCCTATTTCTATAGAAATTTGCACACGTATACTTTAAAACAAACAGGAAAATACTATCTACATGTGGATTCCAAAAAGGCAACCCCTTCGTCCCCTTTACATCCCCTTAATTTTTTGCCACTGTGTCATATATAAAGGTACAGTTTTTACCCGATTTTGAAGGAATTTTAACACAGGTATACTTTAAAACAAGCAGAAAAATACTATGTAAATTTGGTTAGCCTAATCCCACCCCTCTTCCCTTTTACCCCCTCCCTTCTTAATTTCCAATTATATTTATCAAAACCCACAAATTTTTATCCGATTATGATGAAACTCTGTTGAGTTGTAGAGAGTACGGCTGGGAAGGTTCCTGATTTTTTTTTTTTTTTTAAAACCCTCCACCCCTTAATTTAAACAAACCCATAGAATTAATCAGATTTCCACCAAAATTTGCAACATATGGTATCCAAAATTGCAACCCCTTTTCCCCTTTAAACCCCCTTAATTTTTGCCAGTATACCTTATATAAAGTCAGTTTTTTTCCAACTTTTTAAGGAACTTTGCACACATATACTTTAAAATAAACTGAAAAATACTGTCTACATTTGGTATGCCTAAACCAAGTCAAGCAATAGCGAAGCATTGCCGGGTCAGCTAGTAAGGGAATAAAACTGATGCGTGTATCAGAGCTCGTGCAGGCAGTAAAACTCCTATGTATTTTTGTGTGTATTTTTTTATTATTATTTTCTTTCCCACTTGAATGGACGAATGATGATTCTATTTTGCATTTGTATAGTACATAGGAACTCTGTCCAAGTTATTCTCGTAAACAAATGAAATTTAAAAATTTAAGCACACTTCGTCAGGTTATATAGTATTGCATCTACACTTAGTCTATATTTTGCATCTAACCTTAGTCCGTATTTTGTATATAGAGTTTTTATATCGGAGAATATCTGGGTCAAGTTTACACCGCAATACATTGCTTGTACTATTGCGCTGGTTTAGTCCATTTGCAGTTCATACTGCAGGTGTATGATGAAGTTAATTATAATAATTTATGTTATGCGAACTAGGAATCCTGAGGTAGACAACGTCGTTATTTCACGAAATACAGTTTGCGAAACATTTCATGTGTTTACGTATGTCTGCATCGTTTTTATTTTGTAGCGGCAATATTAGCGGAGATTGTGGTTAAATTAAAATGGAGCTTGGACTAGAATATTATTGTTCCAGCATAATGCGTGAGGAACTGAGTTATTTCTAGTAATTAATAATCTACTTTTATGAGCACAATGTTAGTTACGACGTCCATCAGGATGTAAACTACTCCGAACATCTGGACAAAATTATCTGATAGCCGTTTTTACAGACAGTTTTCCTTTGTAAATAGCTTCTAAACCCACCAAATATGACTGGTTGATCGCTCATTTCTGGCTCATAACTTAAATTAAAAAAGCAACTAAAAATTCTGGTGAATGACTAACTGCATAATAATTGCGACTACTCTTGATATAAATATAAACTCAGACGTCATCACGTGATTTTCGGTGAGTATTACAGCAATTTAAGCTTTAACTTTTACGCGTGTACATGCAAAAATTAAGTACGCTTGCTCACAACGTTGCGGCGTATGCGCACTAAAAGCGTAACGCGTAATGCTAATAAATATCTCCCTACTTCGCCCAAACACGTTTCACTTCACGGTTGCTGGCTTCTCGAGTAGATTGCAGTAGGACTACTGTGCACTACTGTGCGAAGGCGCCACCGTGTGTGGTCCAGTAGCAGCGCGCCCCTCAATCACGGCGACCACAACCAGTCATCTGGGGGCGCTCCTTCCTCATATTCCACAATTAGTGCGCTACCAGAGCGAGTGTCGATAACTGGTTACACGGCCTGGGTGGCCCACTGACCCCGCTTAAAGTCATTAATGCTTAACCTGACCTGTTCCTCCACTGACAACTCTCAAAGAAAGAGGACGAAAATTATTACGCAGGAAGGTCTCAATACTCTAAACCGCAAAGGTATTTTTGATATTTGAAAAAAAATAGGGTCAGCAAGACATTTAATTTCCTTTCGTGTGAGTTCGTATCCACTGATTTCTGCCTTACTTTCTGCTAAAATTTTTTTAAAATATCCCAATTTGGTGTCTCCACTTTCAGAATGACACAAGTTTTTGTTACAATTTCAATTTTGTGTAAAAAAAAACTGGTACTTAAAGTAAATCATTTTAATCTGCGTATAATAACAGTTAAAAAATTAACATGCTGAAGATATTGGTATTTTACAGTTAAGTATAAAATTTGATGATTAACTTAGTAAATTCAGTCACGTGACTGAATGATTAAATAGCTGAAGACACCGTCACTCCACCATTCCATGACCTTAGGCCTCGTAGACGTAGGTATGATCCCAGTTTCTGAATTGTCTCATTTTTTTCTACACTCCTATTGCTATATTTTTTTAGTACTCGTAACTCAACCACCATACATGACATAGAGATTTTCCGGTATTTTTTTTTTTGTGGTTATATGTCTTAGTGATTTGTGTTTATGTGTTAGTTATCTGACGCAACAGTTTTTGCTTATATAACATTCTTAATATAAGTGCGGAAAAGAACATTGTTTTAGGGCTGTTGTTGCCTAATGATCGTGCATTTGTTCAGTCCATCTGCACCCTAAAGATTCAGAAAACTTGCACTTTTTATTCCTGAAGTTCTTCTGTTCAGTGTAAGTCCCGCTCGATTAAAGCGTTTATAAAATTAAATTACTTATCAGGACATTCAACATAACTGTCAATTTTTCTCCTCATACAAAGCGTAAATGCTTCGCACAGCAAAATCGCCAGGTGTTTGTTCATGCTAGGCCGGCATCGGGTTGCAGCCTCTCCCTTTTTTGCTCTCATTCACAACACAAACAACTCTCCACACTACACACACAATCACAGTATCCCAGTGTGACAGCACGGACACTGCCACGCTGGGAAAAGCAAAGGGAAACCGTCCGAGTTCATCTACCCAGACGTTGCCATGAAAACCCACCTACGCCCAACCACGGGCAAGATCATAAGAAGAAGAAGTCTCCCCATTGAGTGATATGATATTTCTACAATCATCACAAACCCGTTCATTCCTCCTTGTTACGAGATGAGGTCAAGCGGCTGCACACCACACTCTCCTACATGGCGGTATAGCATACCTACAAGGGGAGGTTTGAATTGTACCTGTGGTTCATTGGGAGGAGTCTCTGTTTTTTAAGTAAACATATATGACGTCAGCTGTAAACTATGTTCTAATAGTTGATTAATTCTAACTTATAATGTAACGGAATCTCGTTTCGGTTCTATATGTAGAGTTTATATTACGATCCTTGCCTACTGTAAATTTTATTCTTAAATATATGTTGCTGGTACACAAAACCGGTTGATAGGAAATTTCATGTTTAACAATGTTAGATTGTCTCAGTTAATTGTTCTTGTAAAAACAACTGAGGATGTACAGAGAAATCTATCTTTTACGTTTTAACAACTATGCATTAATTCCATCATGGTACTCTAACTTCGCCGTTATTTGCACACAATGTAGTATTTGATTGCTTCATTACATAAACTGAAACAGCTAATTTGCACAATGTCTTGTTCTTGATGGTAGAATAAAGTGTGGATTAAATCAAGAAAAGTACCAGGTCTATAGTCTCTTTACCTGTTTTCATCAAAAGTAATAGATAAAACAGACATTTGCTCATTCATTTAAATGCGATCCATGAGTTTCAAAAAGAGCGTTTAATGACAAAGGTGGGAGATATGATTAATTGGAAATGCGATAAAATAGAATAAAATTTAATGCCTTTTAATCACATATTGGAAAGAAAACATCATGAGAGAGCATGCAATTAAAGATTATGGTCTGCGTTTGTCGATGTAATTTAACAATGCAGTTTCTGGTGATGTGACGGAAAAGATGCAGAGGCGGTTGAGCACGTAGGTGGTGAATTGAAACCAATTATAATTCTTAGCAATAGAATATGGCAGTTAGAGAATACACGCGGTGTCCTGAGAGCTTGAGTGCCAAATATACGAAGTGCTGATACGCAACTACCACCAGTCGGAAATTGGTTTATAAAATAAATAAATTACGTGCACACTGATCAAAAACCCATTGAAGGTCATACAACTCATGCCAGATTTGGAGTGCTTTCATTGTATCCGGTTTAAAAACAGTATCATCATATCTCTGATATAGAGGAAGCTTTTGTGATGACTTGATTAATGTATACTTAGAAAAGTCTTTCCGACGCAATGACTATAAAATTGATTACAACACTTCTAGGAAGATATTCAGAAACGGGAAAAAAGTTGGTGAATTGAAAAATTAGTACTTTATACTTACCTGGTAGATTACGGACTTCTGAAAGTGCGAGTATTTCTTTGTAATCTTAACTTCATCACAGTGAAGTTACTACACACGGACACGTCTGGCTTACAGGATATTGGGAACAAATTTATATTCTTTGTTGTTTTTGAAGTGAAACTTCTTTGGGTGCGGCAGGGAAAAATTTGGTAGCGTTACGCGTTGAGTTAACTGCGCATCCGCCCTTAACACTTGGCGCACTTTAGCAGCTACGATACTAAATAACTAAGTACGCTTTCACAGCAACACAGCTACGATATTGTCCGCTGTAATTTAAGCTCATGTTAGACATTGAGTTTTCACTACATCGCTTTGAGTTAGTTCACAGGTATGTATGAGTGTAAATATTGTGTCTATTGGTTGCTTTTTCTTTATTTATAATCGTTTGATATAAATGGTATCTTTGTATTCTCTGATCGCTATTATAGTAAAGAAAGAAATATGAAATCACATTTATACGATACAGTGAATGTATTAATGGGAGTGCGATAAAAGCTTTCATTAGTATTCGTCTTTACATCAGAGGGAATTAATTATTTTGTATGTATGTATGTTCTTTGGGTCAATTAGGGCCACGTTAAGCCTTTGTTTAGCTTGATTTTGCTGTGTATGTGTACACATCGTATTACAACTGGGCTGTTAACCCTAGAGGGGACCTACAGTTTAACGTGGAATCCGAAACTCGGAACTTCCTGGCGTATCTCATATGATCAAACACAACTCTCCCAGTTCCTGCGCCTACCGGGATTCGAACCGGGGAACGGAGTAGCGAATGTTTTAAATGCAAGCACCTTAACCACTGAGCTACCAGATTTTAGCTTTTTTTTTTGTTATGCCGGAAAATTGATTGTAAGGACGGTTACCCGATAATTTTGTCATAGTTGTTGTCCGATATAAAACTGTAACAGCCCTCAAACCAAAAATTAAATGGAAGCACTTATAGTAAGCTAGAGTTTGATAGAATATGATCCTGGTATGTTTGTTTCACAATTAACTGTAAATCAGTGTATATAGACATTTTTTTATGAAAAGAAATTATTTAAAGACCATTTAATATGTTTAAGAACTGAATTGTGCAAGAGAATTGCTTAAATGTTGGTAATTCTAAGTATTAATGCAAGTGACGATGTCTAAAGGACAATTTGTTACAGTTTAAAATGATTTCTGTGAATAATTTTGTGTTTAAGTATCTTTAATATCCATTTATAACCATTTTGTTATGATTGCAAATCATTATGTATTAATTCTGATTGTTTTTAACATGTTTCAATTGTTTAAGTTTTGTTAATGTTCGAGAATTATCTGGCGGAATCTTTTGAAGTGTTCTAGATATTTCGGTAGAGTTTATATAAAGCGATCATCCAAGTGAGAGAAACAGTTCAGTTCAGTTAGGTTTTTTTTTTTTTCGGCAAAGTTTTTCACCTACTCAAATTACGACAGCCAAGCACTGTATTGTCTTTGGAAAAAGTATTGTATACAATCTCTGGATTGTATCTATGCATGTAAACACTATCGTTCACGTCGAGTTTCGTTGAGAATAAAAAACAAGTCTAAACTGAAATACATTGTGGACTATTTAATAATCGTATTAATTAAACAACGAACCATCTCTAGAGAAAAATACATACTGAAGCTAAATGAAATACTCTATAATTAAGTGAAGTGTGTTTAGTTTTTAATAATTTTGATTTGTTTACGGGAATAACTTGAACATAGCACAAATGTAATAAAGATAGTATCGTTCACCCACTCGAGTGCGAAAGAAATATAAAAACATCCAATAAATAGTACACTGAAAATAATATACACAGGAAAAATACACAGAAAAATACTAAGATTTCAACTTCTTGAGACTATACACAGTGATACACGCAACAGTTCTTTCTCTTTTTCTACGCCTTGTCGACGTTAAGGTAGTTAAGGGCGGGAGAGGATTGGGTGGTAAGGAGAAGGAAGGAATGTGGCCATGGCTTTTTTAAGCCACCATTCGCCCGGAGCGATTTCGGGAAACCATGAAAAACCGAATTCTGGATGGCCGGACGGGTTGAAACCAGGCCCTCCCGAATGCAAGGCTCCAGCGCTACCGCTCACCCAACAGGCTCAGTCAGACTCGTGCAACGGACCTTATAAGTACAGTGCAGGTGGTGCGGGTTGCAGATATGGATGTGTGTCAGCCGGCGCTGCGCGGCTGATAGCAGAGATCCGACCACAAAGGCGGGCGTGCGGCCCAGACAAAGGCCACGCATCTGCTCTGCGCCCGCCACACATCTGCCGCCTCTGGAAAACAACACCAGTCTGGCTCCGCGAGACCACTTCGATCCTCTCCCCGGTATCTCGTTTTCAGTTTTCCATGGATTCCCAAAAACTACTCTTCGAAGAGCGATATGGTCCCCTGATAAGGGCCTTGGTAGATTACGTCCGTTCCATAGCCAAATCCTGATCTGGCTGTGATTGTTGAACAGTCTTGTGGCGTAAGTTCGTTTCTTATTGAGTTTAGAGATCCCTCTCTGGTTAAAGTCTATCCAGTTTGTGTCTTTGAAATATTCAAAAAATTATGTGTTTTCTTAAAGTTACCTCAGTATTGATCGTCTTACATAACTTTCACTCCTGAAGGAGTTATTACTGCGGTTTTAAATGATTTAAAATATGTTATCACATTTTCCTTTCTTCGCAGTTACTTCTTCTGTTCTACCCGGTGAGACTTTAACCACAATACGCATAAAAATCTATAGCGAAAACATAACAGGTATTACTGAAATAAAATTAATCCTGTAGCGATTGGTTATGCATTTAAAAGCGTAGTCCTGTTCAAACAATAGAACGTCAAAACAATGCTTCCTCTCAACTGTCCACAAGCGACAATATTTTTTATCAGTTTGTTTGATGCGATGGCAATTTTTTGTCGAATCATACACAGATAAACATACCCACGTCATTTAACACCCTTCAGACCTATATCGTTAACACTATTTTTGTTGAGTGAATTTTTTTTAAAAAAAGTGACTGTCTGAAACATTTTTTCGCTAAGCATTCTATCTTCCATTTTTAACTGGTAAGGCTTTTTGTAACGTATTAAAAAATTTGGTACGTCATATGTAAATCATTTCGCCACCAGGGTTAACAATGATAGGTGAGCCGTAATACCGCTCTCAAATATTCGTCTGTATTGTAGCACCTGGCAGTTTGACGTCAGACGGGCACTTTGAGCTGAAGCTGTAGTGTTTGGCACCTGGCCTGTTAGGGACACGCCCGGCCCTTTACAATAGAGGACGCTTGCAGGCTGCGGCCTACTTTTTGATCGGAGCCTGGCGCCCTGACTCACCCTGTCCCAGTGAAATAGGTCACCTGGGTTGTCTGTTCAATCACATCTGTACCTCCAAGTTCGCAGGGATCATTCACCACTGACACGTTCTTTAATGGAAGACTGCTGTTTAACCTGCAATACCGCATTTCTTTATTGCCTTCAGCTTTAGACATTCCAAGTGGTTAATGGCAGCACTCTTACCAACACGTCTGGTGGACTGCAATACTTCTAATATATTTCCCCCAAATTTACTACTATACTACCAGAATTTGTATTTTAATATAATCGACACAAAAATTCAATTTATTCTTTCCATAAGTAGTGAGTAAATTGTATTTAGATGTTACTGCAGCTATGAGTAAGAAAGTTCCACAATTATTCCAATAATTACTTCTTTGCAAATCATGTTGACTCTCACCATGTCAACAAACCAATTCATCTTACGGTAAATACTGCAGCCAGTGTAGTCTTCGGTCAGTTTTCCATGCTCATCCTAGTTTTTAGTTCCAAATTTTCTACTGACGTGAATTAATTAATTTGCGGGAGAAAAAATGTCGTAGGAACATATCTATTTTTGTCGGATTTTGGAATAGAAGCATCTTCTCTTTAATTCGATTCGGTTCCCCTGAGTTTGTGTACACATTAAATTACTTTGCGTTGCATCACATTCCAAAATATTGAAACATATTACTCTTCGTGGGAGCACTCCAGTGGCTCAGTGGTTAAGGCGTCTGACCGGAGATCAAAAGTTCCCCGTTTCGAATCACGGTCTAGGCCGGGATGTTCAAAAGCCCTTAACCCGACCTTCACCTTTTCTAATGTGAAGTTCGTCAGAGTACCTCTGTGGTCCAGATTCCAGTATGCCTGGTACGAATACAGGGTTGGATTAGGCGGCGTGGATTGCGCAGCCGGTAAGAAACCCTGTCACCAGGCCATTACGAGCACACCAGTTTATTTACTTACTCTCCGCATCACGATCACACTCTACAAAAACATGTACTTTATACAAACAATCACTACTTTGACCTTCGTTTTTGATTAGATTTTAATTTTAGCAGAATGATGCACTTAGCGACCTCATATCATTCACTCAGTCACTGTTTTACACAGAACACACATCAAAAAAATGATTGAATAAATATGAATCAAACGGATAAAGTATTTACCAGACTGAAACGTCTGCGGAAAGAAGTGTACGATAAGACAGTGTCTTTATTGAAGCATGGTATGTTTGGAAGAAACATATAGCCACACTTAGTTTATACCTGCAAGTTGTAATCCACACTACCATTCTTCTTATTAACGAAGTAAGGGAGGCGCCTGTAATCGCTGTAGAGCAACCGATATGTAGCAACTAAATCTATTGCCAAATTAAAACATCTGCTATTAAATCTTTGATCGAAAAAAGATTATACAATTTGGATGAATCAGTTACTGTTGAGAGGCCACCGACTCATGCAGGACGTGGTGCTGTCTGAACTAGGCAGCCAGTATCCTTCGCAGCTGTAGGGGTCTGCATCTCGCAACAGCTGCTACTGCCTCGGTTCACATCCCCTCCCTGTGCCACGCACAATGGAGATACTGTACCACTGCACGCCGCCAGTATCTGGCTTCATGATCTCGCACCTATCACGGGTGCACTCTGACTGGAAGGCCCACGATCATGTCCGACAAACACCTGTCTTTTATACTGTTCTCTGTGTGCGTGTGTTGGGATGGCCCTGTAGAACGGCGTGATCGAATTCCTTACTGCCCGTACTTTCCCACCTCTAATGACCTCGACGTTGACGGGATGTAAAACCATAATCAAAAATTATCTAGCGAATAGTGATTCCCTAAAGTACTCTTTTCTTGTTCTTAAATACATTACGATGTATTTATAGATCTTGTTGAATCAAGACAATTACTCATATAACTTTTCTAGTATTTGTATTTACTGTGTGGAGATTTCCTGTCATTGCTGTTGCTGCAGGTTGAGCTTATTTCTGCGTCGCCGTACGGGTTAAAGCGCAGTCGGACTGGACTCTTGAGGTACAACGGGCTGAGGTTCAAGCCTCTTGTCGGACGTAATGGCTGTCCCGATTAGGCGGTTTCCTACATTCATTTGAGAAAATGCTGGAATGATCCTCTATTTATGCGTTATTAATTACACATTTGACAGCCAAAAGTATACGTTTGCCACACAAAGCACACAGATAAGGCGTTTTACAGTCAGGTAGCGATACATTAGTTTCCCCGTTAGTTAAGTGCACAACACGCGGGCATTTGAAACACCGTCACTAGGGCAGACTAAATACTCTGCGTTAGATGGCGCAAAGAAAATAAAACTGGGAACAGCGTTATTTAGTAGTAAGTGATGGTCTCTTCTTTGAGGAGATCTTTGATTACCTGCAGTACTCTTGCAAATTATTGAAAAAGTATTTTAGGCACATGATGAATTACATTTTCCCCGCTTCCTTCTAAGTCATTTAAGCTTTTGTGGATGGCTGGGAACTTCGTCTTTCACGGTCAGCATTAATTTTTAGTAGTTAAGCGTCACGTGGTTATCGTTCGACCTTTTATGCATTTTAATTGCAGTAACTGGCTCTATAATATAGTTTAACTGGTCCGAGCCCCGCTATTGGAAGAAACCACCTGGTACGTATTGTATTAGTAAGGCACGATTAATAATCACTACATTACGTAACAAAAGCCTGAATAAAATCTCAAACCCCTCCGCAGTGCCTATGGACTGAGGGCATAATAGATCGTTAAAGGTAATCCATCCGTGATCGAAACCTAACCCCGTAAATGGGGACCGGCAGTTTAACATAATATGGCGTAACATGGCGCAAAGAAAATAAAACTGGGGACAGTGTTATTCCGTAATAAGTCATGGTGACTTGCAGCACCCCGGGAAACTGTGGAAAAAGAACCTAAGACCACGGAAACGTTCAGGTTACACAGCAAGCTGTGCCAGAGATAAAGGTCGGGTTAATGCCTACGATAATTCCTGCAAGACAGGGATTCGAAGGGGGGCCTTTTCGATCTCCAGTCAGACGCGGGAACCACTGAGCCACCAGAGTGCTGGAGATGAGGATGGGGACGTATTAGCACCCACCTCCTCCCATCCCCCACATTGGTGTCTGTTCAGTAAAGTATGTCTGACATAGAGTGTGACTGCGATGTATTTGTGCTCAATGTAGTGTATAATTTGAGGAAATTAATTAAATAAGAAGGGGGGGATAGGGTGAAACCCAAAGTTGGCCCTTTGTGACATCAAGGGTACCGTCAAGCTTAACGGACCAATCCACATCATTAGTGTCGTATGCTCTCACTGCATACACACTGCGGAGAGGATTCGGATTTAACCCAGGACTTTGGTGCACAATCTGGTGATTACGAATTGCGCGCCAGCAACTTCCTAATTCTGATGATGAAAATTCCTGCCACTAGTAGGACTCAAATCAGCCTACCCCATATCAGGTGCCGAACACAACTAGGGTGTTGCAGACACCTGAGCCAATGGAGAAACAGGGGGTATTCAAAAGTAACTAGTTTACCAATAAAACTGTACCATCAAACAAAAAGCTATAAACAAAATCATCAACTTGCCTACTCTCATACGCGACATAAGTACTTTAGTCACTTAAAACTCAGTAGTAATAGCTGTGTTTCCCTATGTTTGTATTCTAATCCACTTCAATGGTTGATTTATATACACCATTCTTAAATATATTAAATTTTCCCGTCATTGAGTGGGTAGATACAAATAACTGTTTCAAAATTAATCTATAAACCAACAAATTAATCGAAAATGAGGTATTAAAAATCGAAATTTTTATAAATAGGAATATTATTTGGCCATTTTCCGCTTTAAAGTTAAAATTTAGCTTATAAAAGTGAAAATTTTGTCATCTGTTGCCAAACTCGTTACCCGCGTTAATCCACGGTAAATAAAAATTTGGGTGACTGATCGGGGATTTGATCCAACTTCCTCACTAACGCTAATGTCATGTATTAGCCACTCACTCGCCCTACTATGTATAGCGGAAGAACCTAAGTGCGTAGCATACAGTATAGATATCTATTGTAAAGAGTTCCCATTTATAAAGTGAGCAGATAAACAACAGATGTATATATTATTACAAACAGATAGATATGTCGCAAAAATTAGCTACGAAAAGAAGTGTTGAATATATGAGATTGAAATCGCAGTACATTTCCTACTGCGAAGAGTGTCTGTAGGTTTTAATATTGACATCCAGGAGGCAGAACCAGCTGCAAAGTGGGGTGCGTGATGGAACCAGTTGCCAGGGGAGGGTAGGAGGCAGCTGTACTCGGATAACTAGTTCACTCGGAGCCCTCGGCGGCCCTTTCAAGTCGTCTCCTACAAAAACCGGAAACTCGTTTTTGGTTTTCGTAAACAAAAGTAACATGGCGGCGAAGGGATAATTAACGAACAATAACTTCATTTCTCCTTTGAATTGACTAATGTTATATTCAACATAACAAGCTAGGAATTAACCTAATTCCGACGTTGCCTTGCGCAGCTAATCATGTTTTATTGGATTAAGCAAAGCGATGGATATTGGAAGCGTTTTCAAAACCAAACGGTTTCTTTGTACGAAACTGTAATCGGTTTGTGGCATCGTCATCTTGCTGTAAACAAACTTAGTATTTCCGCGCCTTTCTTGCACTCTTTTATCAACGTGCTATTCAGTTTCCTCTATCTTCACATCTTTCGAATGTGAACGCACCTATTACACCACACATTCTAACTTATGCTTAACTGCATGTGTAAAAAAAAAAACAAAAAAAAACCATTGCACAGTAAAAATTATTTTAAAAAGTCTCTTCGCTAATTTTAACCCATCTCATTATCGTGCGTCACAGCAAGATCAGTTGCAGTTTGCAGCTCACATAATGTTCCATGTTATCCCTTTGAATGCTCTTCAATGGGTTTAAGCTAAATTTCTTCGTAATCCGTTATAAGAACATTTCAAGTTTTTATTTAAATAAACCATATAGCAAACTGTAAAATGGCGTGGTCGAGGATGGAACCAGAATATACGATGATTACAAGAAATTTTTCAAACTTTATTGTTATTTTCACATTCGTCGCATATCAATTGCGGCAAATACAGCTCGCGAAACAAATCAATTTATTTTATCTGTATATTTTAATGAAGACAACAGCTGAGTATGAAACAATCTCAGTGGCTAATTGCCTCAGAAATAAGTGTCATAATTTTTTTTACAAAATAATAAATAACCTTCCACATGCGAACCAAGCCTTCTGCAACCAAGGTTCCGTTCTCTACTGACCTTAGTGCTGATTGATATGTTGAATGTGGTAGCTCAGAAAGTAGTCGCTTCGTACAAAAATCTGATTTCCAGATTAGGCAGAAGACTCTGCTACATGACTCCCAATGCCAGGCCACTTTGCCGCGCGAACTGCTAGTGCAGTCTTTCGGATCCAAGAAACATATTATCGCAATCTTAATATGCAACTAAACTATTGTTTGTATTGCTCTAAACTTAGAAACAATATTACAAGCAACTATTTTTAGCGTTTCGCGTTTTAATGCAGTATATGATCGGTGTAGGGAAAAATATTTAAAAAAAAAAAAAGATAGACTCTTGGCCAACTTGCACGGCTGTTGACGCCTTTATTAACGAATGAAAAAAGAATCTTAGCTTTCTACTTAACGAGCTCTAAGCACGTATACCTCATATTTTAGTATTAAAAAACTTTTTTTTTTCTGCCACCTTTATTTTTCTGAAAATAAGTTAATAACGTATGTAATTTTAATTATACTATTCAAAATATATAACATGTGAAACTTTTAATTCTCCTGCATATTCCATTTAAATGCGAGAGACCTATGGCAGACGGACATTGAGCGGAGAATCAGGAATTGTGCTCCGCTTTCCAATTGACATAAAAAACTCAGAAAGAACAGAAATAAAAGTACAGAATATCTCAGAATTTACATCATTTGCAGAAAAGCATAATATTCTTATTAAAAACCTGGTTGATATAATTATGTTTCGTGGGGGTGTGTGGTAACGTGCAGACATTTCACTATAGAGAACGCAGTTCTTTCCCCGGTCCTGCTACAACAATTTCAGATTCTTATGGTTTCCCCAAAATACATGAGGTGACTGTTTAGCAGGTTCCTTTGTAAAGAACATGGTCGGTTTCCCATTCTTTCACCACCTCCTCTCCAGGTTCTCATCATTTAGTCATCAGCGAGCTATAAAGCCACAATTTTAAAGGAAATTAGCTCATCGGTCCACGTTTTTCGGTCAAAGACAGATCTACTGTGCTGCCTGTTAATTCCTGGGCATATACAAGAAGCGGCGGAGGCAGATGGAGAGGCAGGTGTACTGCGGGCCGGCAGCTGCGGTGGCCAGCTTCCGGCTCATCGCCACTGCTGTATGCAAAGTAGGACGCGGCCAGTCTACCCTCTCTATCATCCAGCGAGATGGATGCGAAAACACCAGAAAAAAAGTCAACCTGCCCTCCACATTCAACTCCTACCTCAGCCACCAGAGATGAATCCCTGTAGCCGGTGGTAGGGCTTTGGCGCAAGTGTGTCATTGACTGCTGATGTAAGACTGTTTCCTAAGGAAAACAATATCTCTGAAATTTTTTATTGTAAGCAAAACATTTTCCGACACACTTTTTAGGGCAGAAATTCTCAGCTTGTTGTCCAAAAGACGGAACAGATGGTCAGATGGTGGAATATCAAAAGTTTAATTCTCATTAAATTGTTCACATAAAATGGATACGAACCCATTTGTATAAGAATATAAAATAATCCAGGCTACAAAGATAAACGCCAAACTTTCTAAAAGCAATGAATTTCAACGACCAGACAAAAATCTTGTATTTCAGATATGTGATGATATGACTGTATTATTGCTGTAATGTCTATTCGCTAAATAGTTTCCATTTGACATCAAAGGAAGCGGTGTTCCTTTAGTAAAACACGGAAACCGACATAATATATGTGCCTTCCTTAGACTGAATTTGAACAATCTTGATTCAGATATCCAAGAACTCTGCAATGGACGACAAGCTCAGCCATCACATTAACAGTGAGTAATAACATAATATTATTAGTCTCCCCTTCTTTTTTATAATTAAGTGTTTACCTATATAGCTTCACAAGATTCTTATTCATTTCATTAGTAAGCACTAAGCGTCCGTTGAATATACGATTCACTTTTAATACTTTATTTCTAATTTCATTACAGTGTTTCAGATCACGATTTTGATTTATCACACAGATGAGCCACTATACTATGGCCACCAGCTTAACTGTATATTGATCTACTTTGAAAACAATACATGGGTTCGAAAAGTCCTTAGTACCTTTCTTGAGGTATATGGCACCTGATGTTAACGAACAGGTCACGCAATTTCCTTAAATTACGGGCCTGTGATTTCTGAACGCGGCATGTTCCGCAATAGATGTGTTCTATTTGGATGAGTTCAGTCAAATACATTAACGTGACCTCAGTACCATGATCCTCAATCACAGTAGCACGATTCTGATTTTATGACACGGGCTGTTGTCCTGCTCGAAGATTCCACACCATCATGGAAAAGAAGATTTTTTTAATTTATTTAGTTATTTTTGATTATGGCTTTACGCCTCGTCAACGTCTAGGTCGTGTTAGGCGGGAAAGGATGGGGGACAAGGAACGGGAATGAATTCGGCCACGGAATTTTGTAGGAAGCATCACGGCAATCGCCTCGAGTGATTTGGGAAACCATGTAAAACCCAAAATCTGAATGTTCGGATGGGGATTCGAACCCACGTCCTCCCGAATGAGAGACCAGAGCGTTATCCACTCACCCACCAAGCTCGGTGGAAAACAAGAAGTATGAAGAGTTGCAATTGGTCTGCAATAGTTTGAACGTAAACAACAGCAATTGTAATTGACGATGTTCTTGTATTAACATGGAGACATCTGTTTGAAAGGCACGTTTCTCATGTAAGTAAAAGGGACCATGCACCATTTGGAGAAACTATAATGGTTTTGTCCACTTTGTCTTAAGGTTGAAAGGGTGAGGGAGATGGGTGAAACGATCAGGGAGTTGCGCGAAAGGATCAGGATTCTTGAGGATCGTTCTGTGGAGGCTCAGCCTTTGCGGGTTCAGCCTGTGGAGGCTCATGCTATATATGCAGAACGTAGAAATAGTGGGTTGGAGGAACTTGTGACGGATAGATGGGTGCTGGTAACAGGTCGTAGAAGAAATATGATAAGTTCGATGAAGAAGCCAGACACTTCAGAAATTGTGGGGGAAAATATGTTTGATCTGTTGGCAGAGTCAGGAAGAAAGAGCCTCATGTGAATGCAGGAGAAGGTAAGGTGCAGCAGGCCTTTAGGAATAAGGGCATGCAAGAAAATAATAGGGGAAAAAAAGGTTCTGCTAAAAGGTAGTAGTCATGGGAGAGGTGTAGGCCCTCTTCTGCAGGATAATTTAGGTACAGGTTACCTGGTAACAAGTTTTATCAAGTTTAGTGCAAAATTAGTTCAGGTAATTAAGGATATAAGTTCACTTTGTTGGAGTTTCTCTAAGAACGATAGAGTAGTGGTAGTGGGAGGTGCGGGGAATAGTATTGATAGAAACATGAGTTGTAGTATAGATAGTGACCTGAGGAAGGTGGTGAAGGAGGCGTAGTAGCATACCAGGGTTGAGCTCATACAGATCCGAAGTCACCATGACCTGCCACAAGTGAATTATGCTGTGCGCGGGTAAATGTGGAAATGAAAATACTATTTGTGAAAGGCATTAGTTCTGTCTTGGGGGTTGTGCCTGAGAACACAATTGGAAGGTGCTGTTTCACTTGGCATGGCCTACATCTAAATAGAAGGTACAAGGGGTAACGTTCTAAGTTTTGAGATAAAGCTGTGAGGGAACCCATTTCCAGTGATGATGGGGTCAGGACTATGCCTTTTTTAGGTTAGGGGCTGCTGGTGAAGGTATGGAAAAAGATGATCAAAGTGATACTGATTGTAGATCCACGATGAGAAAAATCACAGATGTTAAATGAATGGATGAAGTTGCTGAAACAAAAACTGACTGGCGTAGAACTGGGAAGGAGGAGGTTAATGCTGATAATATGAAGCCAGTAATAAGGGTGTTACCAGTGAGCTGTTGAAGTACATAAACAAAGTAATAGAATTTGCAAACATAATAGAGAAACACAAACTAAAAGTAATAATTGGGAAGAGAGGTGGTTAAAAGAAGAAGTACTAGACAATGAGGTTTTTCCAATGGTTACAGAGTGTAACGCAGAGATAGAGGAGCAATTGGTAGAGGAATTTTCATACTAGTTAAAAAAAACTACCACAGTTCACTGGTGTTCATAGATCATGATCATGTGTTACTTGGGATTGGTTTCTGGGGTGATAAAAAGAAAATAATCAGGGTGTTGGCTGCTTACCGCAGTGGAAGAATGACAGATGAACATGAGGCTCCTGGGGAGAAATTAAATTTATACTCAGATTTTAAAATTGTTAATAGAATGGTCTTTATTGATGGGGATTTAAATTTTACAGGTGTATACTGGGTAGGAAATAATATTAATAATAAAAGGGAACAAAGATTTGCAAATACCTTAATAACGGAAGGTGGATTTTCACACGTGGTTGAGCAGAATACTAGGGGACAAAATGTTTTGGATATATTCCTAATAAAGCCTGGTGACGACCTTGTGAGATGTCAAATAGCTGAAGGAAAAAGTGATCATGAAGCTATTCTGATGGATATTAGAGGATTCTGTGAATCAGCAGCTAAATATGAGGGGAGAAATAGGTACTATAATAAAAAGGCACACTAGATTTTTTTTTAAACTGCTTAACGTCTCTTATAACAACTAGGTCTTTAGAGACGGGAAAGGATGGGGGCAAGGAATGGGAAGGAATTCGGCCATGGCCTTTTGAAGGAAGCATCCCGGCATTCACCTGGAGTGATTTGGGGAAACCATGGAATACCCAAATCTGGATGCCCGGACGGGGATTCGAACCGCCGTCCTACCGAATGCGAGGCCAGAACGCTAGCCGTTACACCACCATGCTCGGTCCCGAACTAGAAGAGATATTTCAGAGCACGTTTCAGCAAATGGATGGAAGGCACAAGTCAAGGTGGGAAGAGTTCAAGGAGTTAATAAGAAAGGGGGAAGAACTAATTATTCAAAAACAGGAAAAAAACAGAAGTACAGAACCTATATATTATAATAGGGAGATGTGGAGGTTAAAGAGGTTAGTAAGAAGATAACATAACAGAGTTAAGAGACAGCCGGGTAGTAGGGAATATTTAAAAGAATTAAACAACGAGTTAATAATAGCTAAGAAGGTGGCTAATGATGGGTTTATGAAAAGTATTGTCAGTGCAAGAGGACCATTGACTTATACATCTAGAAATTTCTATGGCTATATCAGAAAACTAAGGGGAAAGAGGTTGTTGAGACGCTTATAGATAAAGATGGATAAGAAGTTACTGAGGATTTGAAAAAGGCAGAGATTTTAAGTAACTGGTTTAGTTAGACCATTAGGGACAATGAATCAGGAACGGGAGGGTCTAAAGCTGATAACGAACTTAACAACACAATTAGAAATGAGCAGACCAATTCATCCTGAGGATATCATGAAGGAACTAAGAAAGCTGAAAAAAACATAAAGGGGTTGGTGTAGATAATATTACTACAGATAGCAGGATGTGACATCGTACCTTAACTTGAATTATTATTTAAATTGAGTCTAGATATTTGCTGCTTACCAGAGGACTGCAAAATATATGTGAGGAGCGTAAGTTGTTTTCAAGTAGGCAACATGGCATTAGGAAAGGATATTCATGCGGTTATATGCAAGATATTTCGGATGAAATGGATAAGGGAGGCCAAGTTAATAGAGTAGCACTAGATCTTTAAAAGGCTTTTGACAGAGTGAGCCATAAAATGGTAGTAAATAAGATAAAATTAGATTGTTTGCAGATGAAATATTGCTATATAAAAGGATCAAAACGGTAGAGGCCTGTAAACAGCAGCAGGGTGATATGGACATGATATTTAGCTCGGTTGTTAAACATGGGATGAGGATAAATGCAAAGAAGAGTCAGCTTATTAGATGCACAAATAAAAAACTAAAAGTTTATTATGATTATAACGTGGGGAAAAAATTGTTTGTTGAAGACTTGAAATTAAATATTTTGGCTTTACATTTGATAACAAACTTAACTGGGAAGGATCCATTGGACAGGTAGTAGGAAAAGGTTTCAAAATTCTGCACGTGTTTGAGAGAGTGATGAGAGGATGTGTGAGAGAAGTAAAGGAATCTGGTTACTAAACGTTGGTCAGACCATTACTTGTATGTGGTGGTGTAGTATGGAACCCATATTTTGAATATCAAATACAGGCGTTGGAGAGGGTGAAAAAAAAATGTTAGGTTTGTTTTTGGAAATTACCGCAGAATGCAATCAGTAACAGATATGATAAATGAGCTGGATTTTGATTCATTGGAAGACAGGAGGAAGGTGAAGAGGGTCATGGGAGTGTACAAGGTGTATATTGGTGACGAGGCATGGAAAGATATCAGTGTAAGAATTAAAAGTAATGCATGGAAGGGAAAAGAAGAATTATTTAAGATTACTCCATAAATAACAGTTTTTAAATTTCGCGTCATTGTTGTTAACGTTATTGCTAGTTACTGCACGTTTTACTGAATTAAATTTAGCACAAGCTTGATAATTAGATTACTATAATACTATAGCATAGGTAAAAATAGTAGTTTAAGTTATTTTGTAGTGTTAAATTTCTTATATACCGTAAAAAATAAGGGTTCAAATCACTAGTTTGAATTTCGATTGTTAAAGCTTTCTGTATTGTCATATATTAAGGCTTTATTAGATTTAAAATAACACAGTTTCTTAATTAATTAGTTCCGGAATAGTAATAAAATCAAGTGGAAATAATAAATAATAAAAATAAGTATTCATATATAGAATTTAGTCACACACATAGGTTAACATAGGTTACATTATCGTTAAGTTCGACTATCGATATCGAAATCAAGTTTACGATAACAAAAACGTACGTTCTAATAATTGAGCTGTTCTGTCTGAAATTAAATAGTGTTTAATTGCCATCTAATATATATATATATTTTTAAAAAACTTCCTACGTTTCTTAAAAAAAAAAAAAAAAAAAAAAAAAAAAAAAAAAAAAAAAAAAAAA